>CM019718.1:36583226-37099648 GCA_009760885.1 Achatina immaculata | reverse complement strand
CTCTCTCGCCCCCTCCTTGCTGAAAATCGGCACCACGGACTAAGAGGCTCAAATTTTTTAAATATTATTTGCATATTTTTTGGGTATGACAATGTTGGAAAAGTGTGATGGACGGGCTGAGATTCTAGCAGATGATGAGAAAGATACATTGGGCAATAAAGGGAGAGTACAGAATGTGTTTTGGGGGTATGGTGATGATTCTGGCAGGTGTTGGGTGGACAGTTCTGGGCAGTCTTCGGTCTGTGTGGGTGGGCTTGTAGTCAGCGTCTTTATGAAGGAAAAGCTTCACGCCCTTAAGCACAGTTCAGTGACGTGTGCAAAGGAGGTATGACGTTCCCGGAAACAGGGATCCAACATCTTGTATTCTTGCAGTGCAACATCGTGAAACACAATAGTCTGCGACTCAATGTGCAGAGATTCAGCATTCCAAGATCTAATATGTAGATGTTCAACACACTGAGATCCAACGTACCAGGATGCGACATTATGAGATTCAAAATCCTTGAATTCAGTATTCTGAGATCCAATATTCTTGAGATCCAATATCTTGGGATTCAACATTCTGAGGTCCAACATCCTAGGATTCAACATTCTAAGATCCAACGTTCTTGAGATCCAACATACTGGGATTTAACATCGTGAGGAGGGCTGTTTTTGTCTCCTCGAAATCGGCCGTTCAAGGGGTCAAAGGGTCAGCCTACCTCGTGGTTTTCTGGTGGGCTACCGTGTATATTTTGGTCACGTGATTACGGGATGTGTAAGCAACTCGGGGGCGATTTCAGTCACTCGTCCCGACACAGATAGCCGGGCAGCAGCTGATTTATATCGGCGCGCGTGTAATCATGGGATATCTGGATGTGTAATGTTGAAGCTTCTGAAATAATGTGATTTGGAATAAATAGAAATTAATAACCCAAGTTCCCGAGCCGCCTAATGTCCTGTAAATCTATATATGTAAGTTACTGTATGTCAATGCTGGATTGTAAATGTGGACGTGAAACGTGTTCACTGTTTTAAGTGTACGGAATCTGTTTCTGGTAGGTTAAGACTTTATGTGAAGAACGCCATCATCATTGATTTCATTACCATTCTATAATATTTCTGGAGTATCGCCAATATTACACTATCTCGAGAAACAGCAAAGTCAAATGGTTTAGCCTTGTTATACGGTTACCTCCAGACAATATATCACAGACAACATTCAAGATTTGTAGGTAACAGATGAAGAGGCCGCCCACGCAGGAGATGGAAAGAAGAAATTACAGCAGCATTAAATATCCCTTTATATAAAGCAAGTCGTAGGGCCCTATCAAGACGTCTATTTGTCCCCTTAACACCGAAAGGTATATGAGGTAGGAGAGACAAGGCAATACAAGATATTGCATGATTTCATTGAATTCATAGACACTGCTATATTATTTGCTATATGTTTGTGCGCACTAATTGTTTTGCCAGTCTCGTTCATAGTCTTGCATAATGGTTTATAACGCGCTCAGTCGTTCGTGATTCATAACGTATTTATTGCCACATTGTTTCATTTCCCATATTTGATGATGGAATTGAGCGGACATTGGTACTGCAAATTGAATATATATTTGTCTTGAGTAGCAAGATGATAATTTATGTAATAAGTATGTTTTGGGCTAACTCGCTATTTTTTTTGGTAATATGCTTTTGTGCTCGGCATCCAAGAAGAATTTACACATGGGCATAACCTGATGAAAAAACCAAGAATCAAATAGATTACATTTTAGTGCAAAGAAAGTAGAGATCAAGTATAACATCAGCAAAAACTTTACCAGGTGCTGATTGTGACACAGACCACGAGTTATTAATAGCAGACGTGAAGATAAAGATAAAAAGACAGTTACGGGATCACGACAACTCCGCTTTGATCTTACAAAAATACCAGAACAATACGGTATAGAAGTGAAGAACTGTTTCGAAATCCTGATGGCTGTACAGGAGGAGATGACACCAGATGATTTGGCTGCACAGGCCAGAGATATCTTAATAACAACAGCTAAAGACGTGGTTTCAGTAAAGAAAATACAAAAGAATGGATGGATTAGAGTAGGCACACTAGAACTGATAATAGAATGTAGAGAAATGAAGACGCAATGGAAAGTGACAAACAACAATAAAGAGGAATATAAATCTTTAACAAAAGAAGTACGAAGAAACATAAGAAAAGAAAAAAAAACAATACATACAAGATTGTTGTGAAATAATAGAAGAACATCAGAAGTGTGGAAGAGATAGTGAAATGTTTAAAGAAATGAAGACATTGACGAGAAATGTCACACCTAAGCTAAATGTAATTTGTGACGAGATGGGGAATACCTTGACATAGACAGAGGAAATTCTAGAAAGACGGAAGGAATATTGCAAAGGAATGTATGAAACAACCAACTGTGAAAGCAGAAATCAACAGTGTGAATTATTATTGGAGGAGGAAGAACCCGAACTGACAATAGAAGAAGTTTTATGGGCAATAAAGAATCTGAAAAATGTAAATCACCAGGATGTGATGAGATAACAGCTGAACTTATTAAAGCAAGAGGAAAGGAATGTGCAACAATCCATCATGCACTATGTAAAAAGATAAGGCATTCAGGAGTTGGGCTAAAAATGGAAAAAAAACTGTATTCATACCACTGCCAAAAAAGGGTAACCTGAAATTATGCACAAATTACAGAACCATTGCCCTTGGTAGACTTCGTAAGAAAATAGAAGAAGTCAAAATGGTCCAAGCTGGTTTCAGGCAAGAAAGATTGATTGATTGATCTTTATTTCAAAAGGGTTAAGAATTGGGCACGCAGGCCCGTCTGACATTCTGCCCTTTATCATACATCTTTCACTCTGTTCCAGACATTCTACAAATATGCTGTAAGCGAAGAATAAAGAGGATCAAGAGATCATATATTCAATATAAGATTAATAATTGAGAAATACAGAGTTTAATGTGAATCTATATTTATCTTTTATAGCTACTCAAAGGCATTTTATTGTGTACAACACCAGAAATTTAGGGAAACAATGGAAAAAATTGTATTTCCAACACATTTGATACAATTAACATCACTGCTGTATCTAGATCAACAGGCAGCAGTAAGAGTAAATGATGAAACAACAAGTTGGTTTGACATAAGACAAGGGGTCCTGCAGGGATGCATATTGTCACCTTACTTATTTAACGTGTATACTGAAAATATAATGAGGAATGTTAGAGAAGATGTAGACAAAGAATATTACGATGTCATAACAACTGCAGGTTATGAAATACCAGAGATTAGATATGCTGATGATACAGAATTAATGTCCACAACACAAAAATTAATGGAGAAACTAATTATGTCAGCTCGTAAGAACAGCGAAGAGCAAAACCTCTATCTTAATGCAAAGACAACTAAATTTATGACAAAACAAACAAGGCAGCTGAAATATGTATCAATGAGGAAAAATTGGAAGAAGTGAAGAGTTTTGAATATCTTGGACCACTACTAGCTAATAATAGAGGTACAATGAGGGGAATTAAAAGGAGGACGTCTATTGCTCTTAAGAAAGTGAAACAATTAAAGAATCTGTGGAGAGGAACAGACAGACCTAGAAAAATAAAAATTTTAAGGGTAAGCATCTTTCTCATCGCAACATATGCCTGTGAGACCTGGACACTTAACAAAACAGCTGAGAAATACATAAATGCTTTTGAATGTAAACGCTACAGAAGAGTTCTTCAAATATCATGGACACAAAAAAAAAACAAATATATCCATATTACAAGAACTTAATATTGAAGAAGGCTGACAAGTAAAGAGCATTAGACAAAGAAAACAAATATTTTGGACATATGAAACGTCATGATAATTTAGGGAAGACCGTCTTGGAAAGGTACATAATGGGAAAAAGAAAGAGAGGAAGACCAAGGCGAAGATGACTGCAAGACATCGTTGATGATCTGCAAATGGATGCATCAGCAGCAGGCCATCTTGCTCACAACCGAGAGGCCTACAGGAGTGCTCTTAGAGAGGCAAAGTTCCACAAAGGACATGCAAATGAATGAATGCTCAAAGAAGAAGCAAAGAGCATGAAGTATATGCTGAGGGTCACGTGAAGTGACAGACGGAGTTTTTGTCATGTTTGACTACATGAATGTATATTAACAGACAAAAACAAAGATAATGAAAAGTAATAGCCTCATGGTAATTAAGAGAGTGCCAACTGAAGAAGTAGTGTATTTCATATATTTATCAAGCATAGTGGATAAATATGGGGGAACGGAAAAGGACGTTAAATCTAGAATAACCAAGGCCAGGACAGCATTTATCCAACTTAACAAAATGTGGTCATCTAAGAACATCAAAACAAGAACCAAACTTAGGCTTTTCAATACAAACATAAAGACTGTCCTACTATATGGTTCGGAGACATGGGTTATTACCAAGACAATACAACAGAGAATGCAAACATTCATGAACTGCTGTTTGAGGAGGATTTTAAACATTAAATGGCAGGACAAGATCAGAAACTAGGAGGTCTGGGAAAAGGCAGGAGAAGATCCTATGAACCTACAAATCATGTCTAGGAAATGGAAGTGGATTGGCCACATTCTGAGAAAATCCGACACCAGCATAGCAAGACAGTCACTGACATGGAATCCTCAAGGAAATAGAAAACGAGGAAGACCTAGACTTACTCGGAGAAGAGAAGTTATGACAGTGCTCAGAGACAAGGGATACACATGGAAGGAAGCAGAGAATAATTCCAAGAACAGGGATGACTGGAGAGAGCCTTTATCCGTGGCCTATTAAGGGAGTGAAAGGCGATGATGATGATGATGATGATGATGCTTTGTGAGAACAGTTAGCTTTTATGTCATCTAGTAATGTGTGTTTCTTTCATGTTTTCTGTGATTAAACCTATTATTAATTTTGCCTTGAACGATTGGTGTTTTATGAGTGATATTGGTATAGAACATGCTGGGTCTATGCCATGGTTTCTTGATATTAGGAAACGTTAATTTAGGCTAGTAAACTGGACACATATGAAAGGGCTAGAACCTGGTTTAGTAATTATTTATGAGGGGTGCAGTTTGGGATCCCTAGTGCATCTGTACTTCTTATGGAAGATAGAATTTGTTACCAAACGGCTAGCAATTTAAGCCAAGCACAAAAGAGAGAGAGAGAGAGAGAGAGAGAGAGAGAGAGAGAGAGAGAATTCCCCTGTGAATAAAGATAAAGTAAGGTAAAGTCAGCATCAAGTACTATGGTACAACATTTTAGAGATCCAACATCATAGGATACAACATTCTGAGATCGAACATCCTGGGGTTCAATATTCTGAGATCCAACACCCTGGGATTCAACATTCTGAGATCCAACATCCTGGGATTCAACATTCTGAGATCCAATAATCTGAGATCCAACAATATGGGATTAAACATTCTGATATCGAACATTCTGGGATTCAACATTCTAAGATTCAACGTTCTGGGATTCAACGTTCTGAGATCCAACATTCTGGGATTCAACGTTCTGAGATCCAACATTCTGGGGAACACTGCTGCAGACCGTTATAAACAGACGCACATCTTGAGTGTCGCCGACTCTGATTAAGTGCGCAGAAACTCCAACATCTGGCCAAAGGAATTACCTCTAGGAGGGTACGAAATCCCTGTCGGAGCTTGCAGGAAAGACTGATCTAGATTCTGATGTGTATTATGCCGCGGTCAGAGACGACCTGATGTGGGTACTCAACTACTGCAACACGTCAACCGTTTGTAAAATTATGTTTAGTAAACTTTAAGACAGTGCTTCGCTAATTAATTAATACATATTAAAGTGTTGTTATTATTATTACTTCTTGTTAAGATAGACAAATAGATGGGTGTATGGTTCAGTTTTACTTTTACACACACACAAACACACACACACACACACACACACACACACACACAAATAGAAAGAGCGAAGAAAGTGTGTAGAAAGAAGAATGGCAGAAAGCAAGCTGATTACATGTAAATGAAGAACGTACAACAAAGCAATATTTCGGCAAAAAAGCCTTTCTCGAGACCTACATGCAAAAACAACACAACAGACAAAAGCACGGAAAACAGATTTAAAACAAAATAGACCTAGTTTTTAGGCTTCCGCCTTGTAAACAAAGGGAGACAAGCACGATACCCTTGTTGAAAGTGATTGAAAGGAGAAAGTGACAATGGATTGGGGACTTTACGAGAATGAGAAAGGAATTTTTACCACAAATAGCCCTGATGTGAACTCCTCGTGGTTAAAATAACCACGGGACCACGCAAAAGAGTCACGTGGACGTAGAGAAGAGAGATTGCTGGGAAACGAATACCTGACATGGGAGACAACCAAGAATATAGCAAAGGATCGACAAACAGTGGAAATCTTTTGCTACCAGCACCCCCATGTCTCTTAGTCATTGAAGGGAGGAAAGAGAGGGAGAGAGAGGAGGAGGAGGAGAAGAGGAGAGATTGATTGATCTTTATTTCAAAAGGGTTAAGAATTGGGCACGCAGGCCCGCCTGACATTCTGCCTTTTATCATACATCTTTCACTCTATTCCGGACATTCTACAGATATGATGTTCATGTAACAAACATAACTAACATTGAAGCTGAGAGACATAAAATAAAATATAACATTTACATTTCGCTCTTAAACATTCACTCAGTACAGAAGTAACTACATACATATATAAATGACTATCTACTAAACAAAAATTTCGAGAATATTCAGAATAAACAATTAACTGTATTTAGTGTCTGTAAGAGCAGTTTAAGATAACTTTTAAGTTTTATGATTCATGGAGGCATGTAGTCGACATCAAATAGATACTGGAAAAGTTTGTAGTTGTGGGAAGGAGTATAATTTATATATATTTTTTATACAGGATGGGAGGGTATTCCAAAGATGAGCAGCTGAATAACTAAAGCTTTTCTTGTAAAGATCAAGTCTAGGTTGTGGAACACATGTGTTGTTCAAGCGTTGTCTGCACTTTGGGCTAAATTTAAACAGGTTCCATAGATAAGGCGAGGCCTGCCGTGAAAGAATTTGATGTACTAACTTGGCTTGGTTGAAGAGGAACCTGTTCTTAAGAGGCAGTATTTTGACACGTTTGTGCTGGTTAGTTGTTTGTGCTTGATCTTTGTCACTAATAAGCTTTACTGCTCGCTTTTGGAGTGAGCAAAGCCTCTTTGTATTTGACACTGAGCAACCATCCCAGATTGTTGAGCAATAGTCTAAATGTGTTTGTATATGTGATATGTAGTATGTCTTCCTTGTGTCTTGATCGATGAAGTGCTTAATTTTGGCTACCTGGTATACTTTTTGTGCGATGAGTTTTGTTAGACCTTGCACATGAGAGTTCCAGGTCAGATGTTGGTCAATAATAAGACCTGGTGTTTTGTGCTCGCTAACGTTTTCTATCTCTGATGTTTCTGTGCTGAGCTTTTTTTTTTGTTTGTTTTGTTTTTGTCGCGTTTTGTAGTTTCTGTCTTGTTGTTATGAGCATTGATTTTGTTTTTATAATCATGCCATTGTTGTTGCTTCATCTAATTAAATTGTATAATTCGACCTGAAGAGTTGATTCTAGATTAATACAATCGTAGTCACTCGTGTCAAAACCATAGAAAACAAGTTGAATTCTTTCCAGACTAAGTGTTTACGAAGAAGTAGAAAAATATTTTGGCCAAACACCATAAGAAATAACATCTTATTAGCAGAAATGCAGATGAAACCACTGACAACAATTATTGAGGAAAGACGCTGGCGATGGTTGGGACATGTGCTCCGAATGACTGACAACTCACTACCAAAAATAGCACTAAGATGGACACCACAGGGGAGCAGAAGTAAGGGTAGACCAAAAGAGACATGGAGAAGAACAACAGAAAGGATGTTGAGCAATAGAGGGCTCACCTGGGCAAGAGCAGAAAAAAAGGCGAGGGACAGGCATTTGTGGAAAACCCTTGCGGAAGCCCCATGTGCCCTGGGCACTTAAGGTTCAGAGAGAGAGAGAGAGTCACTGGTGTAAACTGTGCAATCTTCGGCAAAAAGGTCACAAGAAGAGTGTTTAAGATGAAGTGGAAGATCATTGATATAGATAGCAAAGAGCAACGGGCCTAGAATAGAACCTTGCGGAACACCAGTGTCAACTTTAGCAGAATTTGATAGAGAATTGTTGAGAGAGAGAGAGAGAGAGAGAGAGAGAGAGAGAGAGAGAGAGAGAGAGAGAGAGAGTATAATTATTACACAGTAAAGTTATAGACCACACAGTATCGTGTGATTAGACTTGAGATATAGTAGAAAAAAGCACTTCAAATGTGAGAGATATAAAAATATTAAGAATATAACGGTGGGTTCGAACCCACAGACTAATGCAGGTGCAGTCACCGTGTAGCCGCCTACAATCAACGTAGCCACCTTGCATCCCTGGGAGAAAAATCACATTTATTCTCCTATAATCTTCTTTCTCTTATAACTAACGCTCTTTTGTACACAATATTTTCTCATACAAGATTCTGTAATCACTTTTCTGTGCCCTTAGCCTCGTTTCCAGTTTGTGCACAGTTGTTGCCTATTTTTTGCACAATATGCCGCTGAAAAAAATCGAGGAATTAAATCGAGGGATTACACATCACAACCAAAACGAGGCTGTTTTCTTAGATTGATTTTCTCGAGGCTCGCCCTACACTGTGGGGAAACTCGTGCTGATATGTTGAAAAGGGGGGATAAGAAATAAGATGAATGGAAAGCTACTGAGATCGCAGTTTCATTCTCTCTTAACTTGTTCTTCTTTCATTCCTGTCGTTTCGTTCCATCAATCATGCATGAACTTCCGACAGACTCAAGTGCTTTCAGTCCAGGCCTAATTATGTCATACTTGATCGTGTCAGATGATCTATTTCCATGGAGGCCACCCATGTTAATCACTTCTCTGGAAAATTCTGCCAAAATCAATGAGTGTATCCCCCTCTCCCTCTCCCTCCCCCAATCCCCTCCCCGTACCCGTGTCTCTCTTTTCCCTCGGTTCCAGAACCCTGTTTTCAGACAAGAGGCTCGCACGGGGAATCTCGTTTATCGCTGCCCTCGTTTTTGTTATACGAGTTTGCTGAGACCGTGGTCTGGAACAAGCAGGGATATGAGATCGACGCCAGCGCCTGGGACATGTCGAACATCTTCGCCTTGTCTCTTCAAGCGTAAATTAATTCCACTGCAAGCAAGGGATCTGTGAGAACAGTCATTGTTAGTTTGTGACTGAAACAAATTTCGTTGGCCGGGAAGCTGCGGTTGTGGACTCCGTCAGCGGTTACAATGTTTGCAAGCTCAGTGGCGCCCGCGGGGGAAAAATCTCATAAAGAATCCGAGCTGGATGTGACAAAGTTATCCGTGGATAAGATTCAAAATCCAGAATGTTCTGTACAAAATTCGCAGTTTCTCAAAACCATGAAATATCCTGTTATTCTTATGAATTTGGGTGGAATTTACGTTCCCTCATTTTGTGTGTGCGAGAAGAAACTCGATTACAACGATCGCGTCAAGTCCAAATCTCGAGACGTGGGCGACTCCGATTCCAACGAAGACAATGGAAAATCGTTTATGTACGTTCACTGTGTGAAGGGAAATTGTTTAGGCAACGGCGTAAGTCGTAAGCGATGCCCCGACGACGATGCCCCCTGGTGGGCGATTACCAAGAAGGTTGCTTGTATAGTCATGATAATATGCCACTCCATCAACACCATCAGGTACTGCTTCATACTGAAAGACACTTCACGTGATCTAGAAACTTTGGTTTTTCCTTCCACAAACTTTTTAATCTTAACCTCTTACTTTTACCTTCTTACAACGAACAGCCACGCCTGCTTCAACAACTTCACGCCCTTTCTTTGTTCTGTGCGGAAGTACGAACAAAAATATGGATTCAAACGGGAGTTTCAAAAATGCTCCCGGAACATTTTTATTTTGTTTTGTTTCGTGATTGCGCTTCAGTTCGTGCAGGGTACAATATTGATTTTCGGTATTGTAACCTACTCAGGAGGTTTGAGTTCGCAACTCTGGCCTTTGACCTCTGTCAACGGTGTTCTAAGATTTTTCGGCGCCATTTTTGTGGGTGTGGGTATATTCTTTGCTGGATGTAATCTGTACGGTGCACACTTTCTCCGAGGCGCTGTGACCAGCATGTTGCAGGGCGAGTTCCAACGAACAGCCTTCGATATGACCTCAGTTCTGTCAAACGCTTGCGACAACTCCTGCGTGGAATTCCTCTTCAACCAGGTTCTGGAGAAGTTCAAGGTCGTCTGTGATCTCATGGACAAAGCAAACGGCGTGATAAAGCACACTATAGCTGCGAGCTACATTTTCTGTATACCCACGCTATGCCTAGTGCTTTTCGGCCTAATCAAGGGCATCATCCATCTGGGACAGTTTCTGGTCCTCTCGGTCAACGTTATCGCTGCAGTGGCCATTCTTGTGCACACTACCTGGACGCTGGCTACTCTTAGATCACAGGTATGTTAAATGGACTATTCCAGCAGGTAACATATATGGAAAACATACATTATGAGCATTGACATACACCATACACCCAGTAACATGAATGTGTTTATGACTTTAGCAAATCTGGATCTCTGAAGTTAAAGTGGATAAACATACATTAAACAGCTCTATAAAAAGGCAGAGAGAACATAATAGAAAGGAAACTGAATGGAAAAAATAACAAAGAAGAAGAACGTCAAAGCCGGAGAGATAATTAATATTTCCCCCAAAGAGCCCATTTAATGGAGGAATAGAAACGAAAAAAAAACGATAAATAAATAACGTAAAAACAATTATTTCATTAAAAGGTTCAATTCATATGAAAGACAACAATGAAACGTCAAGATAATATATTATCTTTCTGCCTTCAGTAAAACGGTATATATATTGGAATCTACATTTACTCTCTCTCTCTCCTCTCTCTCTCTCTCTCTCTCTCTCTCTCTCTCTCTCTCTCACTCTGGCCCATGCTAATCAGCCGTTGGTCGTCATTGATTTCCACAACCACCTGTCTTTTGCTCCTTCTATAAGACATGTACTGGACCGTGCTCCGTGCCACTCTTTTAGTCCGTCAAGTATTGTGTTCGTTTGTCCCCCTTTGTTCCTCCAGCTTTCCTGTTTTCAACAGGTCTTCCAGTCTGCCCCTTTTTAAAACATGTCCTACAAATCTGGACTGTCGTGTTATGAGTTTTGCCATAACTTCTCTCTTTTGCCCGGCCTCACTTAGAACCTCTTCGTTTGTTTTCTTGGCAGTCCATGGTATTCTCATCTTTCTTCTTAGGAACCATTACTCCGCTGCTTCCAGGAGATTCTGAGTGTTCTTGGTTACTTGTTCCTACTTCGCATCCATAATACGAGTTCGATGTAACTCTGAATAACTCTCCTTTTGGTATTCATCCACAGGGCTTTATTTCACAGTATGTTCTTCGTTTTGATAAATGCTGAAATTTACGCAGAGTAATAAAAAGGGAAGCTACTGAACAACTGACATTTAAACAGTTAAAACAAAGACAAATGAAAATATTGGTAGTTAAAACAGATATCATTATCTATACTTATATGTTTGTGAGAGCTTACATTTCGGTTACTTCTTGTTTCCTAATGTCAAAGATGACTATTACTTTCAGTTTCTGGAGGGTTAAAGTTCAAAGTTTAAATGTGAAAGGGTTATAATCTCTGCTCCTCGGCCAGATCTGTAAGTTCTTCCATTTTCTTCTATGAAAGAAGAGCTCAGGATAGATGCACGCACTTCGTAGTGTATGCAAGAATCCTGACGAACTGTAGGTGGGATTTGATCTCACATCCTATATGATTGACAGAGATATCACGTCCCTGTCAACTCAGCCTATGATACCCCATTTTATTGAATAGTTCTTCTTCTTATTCTTGAAGTGCGAATATAACGTTCCCTGAAACCGCTGCGCTGAAGACGTTGAGGTACAGCATCGTGTAGGATTGGGAGCGGGTTATGGCAGACTCCACTGCCGGGGGGGGGGGGGCATGACGATCTCTACCCCGTTAGCCAGGCTAGGCCTGTTAACTTGGGGTACAAACGGAGATGTAGGACAGGGTCTTGGTGGGCTATGGGTAATTGACTGTCAGATCAAACAATGTTTTTGCCCCTATTAAAGGTCAGTAGTTGGAAACAAGGAGAATTATACAAGGGAGAAGAAAGTCTGTTTCTTGTAGGACTACACGTAATCACTGATCTGAGAGAAACAGTGAAAGAGTCAGAGAATGAAATGCGAAAAGATCTCTGCATCTCAGCACGACGGGCAACTGTCTGACCACAAAACGAAAAAGAGCAGTGGCAACAAAGTATCCCCTGGGGGAGGGGGAGGGAGGGAGGGGAGGGAATGCTCGCCCTGCGTTTATTTCTGATGCCATGTGAACAGATCTGATAATAACGAGCTTAATTTTTAATGGATGCTTGGCGAGCGAGCGGTTAACAAAAGAGAATATCGCTTCTTAGCTCTGAGTTTTAGCTCCAAAATATGCCATCACAATGCTATACTTCAAAATCACCAGGGAATCAGGTACAAAGAACAAGATTTGGCGGTTCAGAACAAGAACACCATTTTACACCTGACACTCCAGGTAACAACTGGTCACCTACACGTGCTCACCTGAGAGACTATGGTCTAGTGCTCGATTCGCGGGGAAGAGTTCCCCACATAATATCATTAATTCCCCTTCACCACGCTTTGTGTTCAATGTCACCAGTATGCCTCGCCGTGCAAGGCTCATATTTTCTGCCGACTGTAGAAATATTTCATTACATTCCTCACAGCAACGTGCCGAGTACCCATTTTTAAAGCTATATCAATTTGTAGGGGGAGGTGGCGGATACAGCAGGAACAGAATCCACTGTCAGCACGGCGTGGATACTGATTGGACCAGCTTCACAACTGCGTACACATTTACACATGTACGTGCACACATTTACACATGTACGTGCACAAACTTACAGTGATATTCCCTGATATTTCTAGATCAGGTCCGTATGCAGCGCTGTCTTCCAAGTGGAGTGGTACAACCTTCCGCCTCCGCTATTACAGAAGGTAAACCTTTTACATTACTATTATTATTATTATTATTATTTCTTTTTTTAGTTAGATATTTGTCAGGTTACTTTAGCAAAACGTGAATCAGTGGTTCTAAAACATTTTCAGTTTGCGGACCCCTGAAGCCAGTGATAACTTGGCCTCGCTCCTCTCCAACATTCTTTGGCATCAAATTCAAAATCTTCCGAGTATTAGTATTTTCAGGGCTTCAAGGGCTTTTGGTTCTTTCTGGTGTACACAAACTAAAAATAATTTCAAAATGAATACGTGGAATAGAAAACAAACCGAATTCTTTCCAGACTAAATGTTTACGAAGAATTAGAAAAATATTTTGGCCAAACACCATAAGAAATAACATCTTATTGGCAGAAATGCAGATGAAGCCACTGACAGCAATTATTGAGGAAAGGCGCTGGCGATGGTTGGAACATGTGCTCCAGGTGACTGACAACTCATCACCAAAAATAGCACTAAGATGAACGCCACAGGGGAACAGAAGTAAGGGTTGACCAAAAGAGACATGGAGAAGAACAACAGAGAGGATGTTGAGCAATAGAGGGCTCACCTGGGCAAGAGCAGAAAAAAAGGCAAAGGACAGGCATTTGTGGAAAACCCTTGCGGAAGCCCCACGTGCCTTGGGCACACAGTTCAGAGAGAGAGAGAGAGAGAGAATACGTGGACCTTTCCTCTCCCCCTCTCTCACACCCTCTTACACACCACCCCACATGACCTTTCGCGAACCCCAGATTGGAAACAGCTGACGCCAGAACAATCGAATTATCCTGTGTTTTAATTCTCTCTCTCTGTCTCTCTTTGTTTCTTCTTAATAAATTGTCAGGAAAGGGCTTAAAAGACATATTGCCTGATAATAAACATAACAACTATAAATCATTAATTAGTAACACTATATTAACGAAAAAGTTGAAGTGTATCAGCAAATTAACAAAAGAATTATAGTGTAGCAGCAAATTAAGGGAAGAATTATAGTGTAGCAGCAAATTAAGGGAAGAATTATAGTCTAGCAGCAATTTAAGGGAAGGAATACAGTGCAGTAGCAAAGTCACGAAATAACGATGATAATTAACAAACTGGTGCCAAGTAACTGGAACAGGTGCGAGAGAAAGAG
Source organism: Achatina immaculata (assembly GCA_009760885.1). Classification (NCBI taxonomy): domain Eukaryota; kingdom Metazoa; phylum Mollusca; class Gastropoda; order Stylommatophora; family Achatinidae; genus Lissachatina; species Lissachatina immaculata. The sequence continues at coordinate 37,085,397 of CM019718.1, read as the reverse complement.
AGAAGCCTTTCCTTGGCCCACAAGAGTCACGTGACGAAACACAGGTTAATGCTGAAACAAGTGAAGAAGAGGGAAGTATTTCACCGAGAGAAATAAAAGAATACAAATAAACCAATGAAATGAGTCGACCACGTTACATCACTACCGCCAGACAGCGTACCACAGAAACCACTAGATTAAGAATTCTAGGAAACAGAGAGGGGACACTAACGCAGGAGGTGGATAGAAGAGAAAATAGGAATCTTAGATATTCCATTAAATGAAGCAAGTTAGCGAGTCCTGTCAGAAAGTATGTTTGTTCCTTTAATGCAATAAAGCAAATCAGGTTCTGACTCCTTTACTGAAAAGCAAATACATCACACTGGACAAATGACACCTTTACTGAAAAACAAATACATCAAATTGGACAAATGACACCTTTACTGAAAAACAAATACACCACAAATGAAACAAAATGGGCACTGTACAACACGATTTTCCTCCAAACTCTATGATATCAGTGTCAAACATGGACACTAACAGCCAAGAACAAAAGAAAATCATCACGAAAGAAATGAGATGTTTAAGGAGAATACTAAATGTGACAAGAAGAGACCAAATAAGAAATGACACCATCAAGGCAAAGGTTGGGGAAATTAGTACTATATTATATCTAGAAATAGCAAGTCACATGGTTTGGCCATATTACACGGTAACGCTAGACAGTATATCACAGACAACATTCTCACTAAGATTTGTAGGTAACAGAGGAAGAGGCCGCCAACACAGGAGATGGAGAGAGAAAATTACAGAAAAATTAAATATTCCTTTATGTGAAGCAAATCGTCGAGCCCTATCAAGACGTCTATTTGTCCTCTCAACACCGAAAGGTATATGAGGTAGGAATACAAGACGAGACAAGGCAAGACACAGAAAGATACACGAGAAAGGAGGAAAGACAAAACAAAAAGAATAAGAAAATCTTTCTTTAACTATAGTATCTCATCTCTGTTTTTTTTTTTTTGTTGATCTCTGCAAAAGATAAGAGTTGAAACATAGCATTATCACTGTCGTATCAAGTGTAGTGAGTGGAACTCTACCCTTGATCTCTGCCAAAGACAAGAGTTGAAACATAGCATTATCAGTGTCGTATCAAGTGTAGTGAGCGCAACTCCATCCTTGATCTCTGCCAAAGACAAGAGTTGAAACATAGCATTATCAGTGTCGTATCAAGTGTAGTGAGCACAACTCCACCTTTGATCTCTGCCAAAGACAAGAGTTGAAACATAGCATTATCAGTGTCGTATCAAGTGTAGTGAGCGCAACTCCACCCTTGATCTCTGCCAAAGACAAGAGTTGAAACATAGCATTATCAGTGTCGTATCAAGTGTAGTGAGCACAACTCCACCTTTGATCTCTGCCAAAGACAAGAGTTGAAACATAGCATTATCAGTGTCGTATCAAGTGTAGTGAGCACAACTCCTCCTTTGATCTCTGCCAAAGACAAGAGTTGAAACATAGCATTATCAGTGTCGTATCAAGTGTAGTGAGCGCAACTCCACCCTTGATCTCTGCCAAAGACAAGAGTTGAAACATAGCATTATCAGTGTCGTATCAAGTGTAGTGAGCTCAACTCCACCCTTGATCTCTGCCAAAGACAAGAGTTGAAACATAGCATTATCAGTGTCGTATCAAGTGTAGTGAGCACAACTCCACCTTTGATCTCTGCCAAAGACAAGAGTTGAAACATAGCATTATCAGTGTCGTATCAAGTGTAGTGAGCACAACTCCACCTTTGATCTCTGCCAAAGACAAGAGTTGAAACATAGCATTATCAGTGTCGTATCAAGTGTAGTGAGCGCAACTCCACCCTTGATCTCTGCCAAAGACAAGAGTTGAAACATAGCATTATCAGTGTCGTATCAAGTGTAGTGAGCGCAACTCCACCCTTGATCTCTGCCAAAGACAAGAGTTGAAACATAGCATTATCAGTGTCGTATCAAGTGTAGTGAGCACAACTCCACCCTTGATCTCTGCCAAAGACAAGAGTTGAAACATAGCATTATCGGTGTCGTATCAAGTGTAGTGAGCACAACTCCACCCTTGATCTCTGCCAAAGACAAGAGTTGAAACATAGCATTATCAGTGTCGTATCAAGTGTAGTGAGTGCAACTCCATCCTTGATCTCTGCCTGATTAAAAAAAGCATTTGATTTCTATTTCTCTGTCAGGTCCTGCTCTTTACACACATGTCCTCGGCGAGACAGCACGGCATGTCCGTCTACGGCATGTTCCAGGCCGACTGGTCCACACTTCTTGTGGTGAGGTTTGTTTACACTTCTTATAGTGAGGTTTGTTTACACTTCTTATAGTGAGGTTTGTTTACAATTCTCCATTAATACTTCTCTTTATGTAACTAGTTAACTCTGATCATCACCATAGGGCGGTGTTTCTCAACCTTTTATGGATCATACCCCACCTCGACGCCCCAAAGACTTTGATACCCAACCCCACCCCACCTCACTTCCGCAGAATAGTAGTCAATGAAGTCCTGAAAAAGTACAACATAAATATCTTCTAAATGCTCCCCCCCCCCACCCCAACCTCTCCAGTATTCAAACTGCCCCTTTTGTGTTAGGAAACACCGCTCTAGGGCAAGTCGAATGTATGGGGTAAACGCAGCTCGCACAAAGACATTAGGACATAACTAAAACCTTTCTGAGGGGGAAGACGGTGGAAGAAGGAGATTATTTTCACATTCTGGACGAATTCAGAGGTGCATCACTATCCTGTATATACTCTGTTTAATCTTTCTAAATTTTGGACGAATTCAGAGGTTTATCACTATCCTGTATATACTCTGTTTAATCTTTCTAAATTCTGGACGAATTCAGAGGTGCATCACTATCCTATATATACTCTGTTTAATCCTTCTAAATTTTGGACGAATTCAGAGGTGCATCACTATCCTATATATACTCTGTTTAATCCTTCTAAATTTTGGACGAATTCAGAGGTGCATCACTATCCTATGTATACTCTGTTTAATCTTTCTAAATTCTGGACGAATTCTGTGCAGCACTATCCTATTAATCTTTCTAAATTCTGGACGAATTCAGAGGTGCATCACTATCCTATATATACTCTGTTTAATCTTTCTAAATTCTGGACGAATTCAGAGTTGCATCATCATCAACATCATCATCAGGTGCAGTGTCGACGGGTTGGTATTATGATTCTACAGAGTACACGATCTTTCATGCAAGCCATCAGCTCAGTTGGTGATCTCCTCACACACCTTCCCATCAGACTGTCTAGTATCATTTCTCTTGGTCTTCCTCTAGATCTTCTTCTTTCTATTTTTCCTGTTGATATAATATTTTCAATGCCCCCTCTTCTCATTACATGTCCTATGAAAGTACATTTGTAGCATAAGTAATGATTATTGTTGTTAGTACTATTATTGATGAATATTATTATGAAAATATACTGTAAAGAAAATAGTAACATCGAAAAGCAACAGAGAAAAATGGAGAGGAAAGGAAGAGAAAGGTATAGAACTTCCATGACACTAGAACAATGTTGTTATACATTGTCTCTCTCTTATTTTTTTTTTGTTGGACAAGATTTGTCTCTCCAGCTCTTCTCATACATTCTTCATTAGTTATTTTTGCTGTCCAGGGGATTCGCAACATTCTTCTAATAAATCACATTTCTGCTGCTTCCAATGATTTTTGTGCAGACCTGCCTATTGTCCATGATTCACTTCCAAATAACAAGATAGGTTCAATATAGCATTTTAGGACTCGTTTTCTAACATTCCTTGATGTGTTGCATAATATGTTTCTCATTCTCTGAAATGCAGTCTTTGCTTGGCCTATTCTGTTCCTAATTTTTGCTCTACATTTCCCATCTGAAGTTATTACTGCTCCAAGGTATTTGAATTTCTGCACCTGCTTTAGAATAGTTCCGTTTAATTTTATTCTGCATGTTGGTGGATTCTGTTTCTTAGATATAACCATAGTCTCTGTCTTTTTTATGTTCAAAGTAAGGCCTTTCTGTTCACTTCCTTTAGCGACTTTATCCAAGAGATTTTGCAGGTATTGTTGGTTCTCAGCTATCAGTACTGTGTCGTCAGCATACCGAAGGTTGTTAATATTGTATCTTCCAATTTTTATGCCTGGTTCTGTGATGATCGTTCTTAGAATATTGTCGCTGTACAGAGAAAAAAGGTCTGGAGATAGTACACATCCTTGTCGCACCCCTTGTTTTATAGGTTGATATTTTCCAGTCCTATTTTCAATTCGAATTGCTGCTTCTTGCTGCCAGTATAGATGTTTTACAATCCTCAGGTCTCTGCTGTCTATATTGATGTCTTCAAGCATTTTAATAATTTCATTATGTTTCATCTTTTCAAATACCTTGGTGTAATAAATGAAGCATAAGTAGAGATCTTTCTGTACTTGTAAAGCTCTTTCTGTTAGTGTTCGTAAAGCATAAATGGCATTGTGTGTTCCCTTTCCTTCAACAAATCCAAACTGTTCATCTGCTATTTCCATTTTTATCTTTTTCCTTGTTCTTCTCATAATGATTCTTAGAAGTAGCTTCGTTATGTGACATGAGAGGCTGATAGTTCGGTGGTCATCACATTCCTTTGCACCTGGTTTCTTTGGTAGTGCTATAAACGTGGATTTAAGCAGGTCACTGGGCATCTAACCACTGTTGTAAATGTCATTCAGTAACTTGGTTATTATTTTTATTCCTATTTCCTCTAGAGCCTCTATTTATTCTATTGTTATATTATCAGACCCAGTCGCTTTTCTTTTCTTCATATGTTTGATGGCATCTATGATTTCATCTTCAAGTATTAGTGGTCCATCACAATTTTCAGTACCTGGTGTTAATTCTGGTTTTTCTCGTTCATATAGATCACCTATGTATTCTGTCCACCTGTCCATAATGTCTTCTTTTTTCTTTAACATTTTAACTTCTTTCGATTTCAGGCATCCTGTGGTATATTTTGTTTTCTTGCCTGTGAGTTCACTAATATGTTTGTGCATGTTTTTGCTGTCTTTATTATGGGAGTCCTCTATTTGTCTGCACTGTTCATTTAACCACACTTCCTTTGCTTCCCTGCATTTGCGTCTTATTTCTTAATTTATCTTGCTATATTTTTCTTGATTATTTTTACTCTTCCTTCTCTTGTCCATTAGTCCCAAGATGTCTGTCATCCATTTATTTTTAGGGGTTTCTTTTTTCGATAGTATTATCTCCTTAACAGTTTTTGGTGGATAGAATCTCTTAACATTGCCCATTGTTCATCTATACTATTTATCTTTATTATCGCATTTTATCTATTTGGTATAATAACTCTCTATTGTTCTCGCAGTTCTTGGCCATTTTTAAGGAGTTCTGCATTCAGTTTGATGTTTCTAACTTTTCTGCATGGTTTCTTTAGCTTTATTCTAATTTTTCCACAGAGTGGGTCATGGTCACTATTATAGTCAGCTCCTGGCACGGTTTTTTGTTGTCAGTAATGAATTCAGGAATCGTTTGTTGATTAATACGTAGTCTATCTGGTTAAAAGTCTTTTTGTCTGGGCTGCACCACGTTGTCAGTCTTCAGGGATGTTGTTTGAACCAGGTTTAATCTATCCTATATATATACTCTTTTAATATTTCTAAATTCTGGACGAATTCAGAGGTGCATCACTATCCTATATATACTCTGTTAATCTTTCTAAATTCTGGACGAATTCAGAGTTGCAACACTATCCTATATGCTCAAGGTTCAAAAGGTTTCAGAAAGAAGGTTCTAAACGTGAATTTGAAATACAACCAAGCAAACCTGGAAATTATTTCTTTATTAATCATGGCAGATCAGTGACGGTAGTAGACTAGGAAGTACAGGAAATGCTAGTAGTCTAGGAAGTACAGGAAATGCTAGTAGTCTAGGAAGCACAGGAAATGCTAGTAGTCTAGGAAGCACAGGAAATGCTGGTAGTCTAGGAAGCACAGGAAATGCTAGTAGTCTAGGAAGCACAGGAAATGCTAGTAGTCTAGGAAGCACAGGAAATGCTAGTAGTCTATGATGCACAGGAAATGCTAGTAGTCTAGGAAGCAAAGGGAAATGCTAGTAGTCTAGGAAGCACAGGAAATGCTGGTAGTCTAGGAAGCAAAGGGAAATGCTAGTAGTCTAGGAAGCACAGGAAATGCTAGTAGTCTAGGAAGCACAGGAAATGCTAGTAGTCTAGGAAGCACAGGAAATGCTAGTAGTCTAGGAAGCACAGGAAATGCTAGTAGTCTAGGAAGCACAGGAAATGCTAGTAGTCTAGGAAGCACAGGAAATGCTGGTAGTCTAGGAAGCACAGGAAATGCTGGTAGTCTAGGAAGCACAGGAAATGCTGGTAGTCTAGGAAGCACAGGAAATGCTAGTAGTCTAGGAAGCAAAGGGAAATGCTAGTAGTCTAGGAAGCACAGGAAATGCTAGTGGTCTAGGAAGCAAAGGGAAATGCTAGTAGTCTAGGAAGCAAAGGGAAATGCTAGTAGTCTAGGAAGCAAAGGGAAATGCTAGTAGTCTAGGAAGCACAGGAAATGCTAGTAGTCTAGGAAGCAAAGGGAAATGCTAGTAGTCTAGGAAGCACAGGAAATGCTAGTAGTCTAGGAAGCACAGGAAATGCTAGTAGTCTATGATGCACAGGAAATGCTAGTAGTCTAGGAAGCACAGGGAAATGCTAGTAGTCTAGGAAGCACAGGAAATGCTAGTAGTCTAGGAAGCAAAGGAAATGCTAGTAGTCTAGGAAGCACAGGAAATGCTAGTAGTCTAGGAAGCACAGGAAATGCTAGTAGTCTAGGAAGCACAGGAAATGCTAGTAGTCTAGGAAGCACAGGAAATGCTGGTAGTCTAGGAAGCACAGGAAATGCTGGTAGTCTAGGAAGCACAGGAAATGCTGGTAGTCTAGGAAGCACAGGAAATGCTAGTAGTCTAGGAAGCAAAGGGAAATGCTAGTAGTCTAGGAAGCACAGGAAATGCTAGTGGTCTAGGAAGCAAAGGGAAATGCTAGTAGTCTAGGAAGCAAAGGGAAATGCTAGTAGTCTAGGAAGCAAAGGGAAATGCTAGTAGTCTAGGAAGCACAGGAAATGCTAGTAGTCTAGGAAGCAAAGGGAAATGCTAGTAGTCTAGGAAGCACAGGAAATGCTAGTAGTCTAGGAAGCACAGGAAATGCTAGTAGTCTATGATGCACAGGAAATGCTAGTAGTCTAGGAAGCACAGGAAATGCTAGTAGTCTAGGAAGCACAGGAAATGCTAGTAGTCTATGATGCACAGGAAATGCTAGTAGTCTATGATGCACAGGAAATGCTAGTAGTCTATGATGCACAGGAAATGCTAGTAGTCTATGATGCACAGGAAATGCTAGTAGTCTATGATGCACAGGAAATGCTAGTAGTCTAGGAAGCACGGAAAATGCTAGTAGTCTATGAAGCGCAAGAAATGCTAGTAGTCTAGGAAGCAAAGGAAAATGCTGGTAGTCTAGGAAGCAAAGGAAAATGCTGGTAGTCTAGGAAGCAAAGGAAAATGCTGGTAGTCTAGGAAGCAAAGGAAAATGCTGGTAGTCTAGGAAGCAAAGGAAAATGCTGGTAGTCTAGGAAGCACGGGAAATGCTAGTAGTCTAGGAAGCACGGAAAATGCTAGTAGTCTAGGAAGCACGGAAAATGCTAGTAGTCTAGGAAGCACGGAAAATGCTAGTAGTCTAGGAAGCACGGAAAATGCTAGTAGTCTAGGAAGCACGGAAAATGCTAGTAGTCTAGGAAGCACGGAAAATGCTAGTAGTCTAGGAAGCACGGAAAATGCTAGTAGTCTAGGAAGCACGGAAAATGCTAGTAGTCTAGGAAGCACGGAAAATGCTAGTAGTCTAGGAAGCACGGAAAATGCTAGTAGTCTAGGAAGCACGGAAAATGCTGGTAGTCTAGGAAGCACGGAAAATGCTAGTAGTCTAGGAAGCACGGAAAATGCTAGTAGTCTAGGAAGCACGGAAAATGCTAGTAGTCTAGGAAGCACGGAAAATGCTAGTAGTCTAGGAAGCACGGAAAATGCTAGTAGTCTAGGAAGCACGGAAAGTGCTGGTAGTCTAGGAAGCACGGAAAATGCTGGTAGTCTAGGAAGCACGGAAAATGCTAGTAGTCTAGGAAGCACGGAAAATGCTAGTAGTCTATGAAGCACGGAAAATGCTAGTAGTCTAGGAAGCACGGAAAATGCTAGTAGTCTAGGAAGCACGGAAAATGCTAGTAGTCTAGGAAGCACGGGAAATGCTAGTAGTCTAGGAAGCACGGGAAATGCTAGTAGTCTATGAAGCACGGAAAATGCTAGTAGTCTAGGAAGCACGGGAAATGCTAGTAGTCTAGGAAGCACGGGAAATGCTAGTAGTCTAGGAAGCACGGGAAATGCTAGTAGTCTATGAAGCACGGAAAATGCTAGTAGTCTAGGAAGCACGGAAAATGCTAGTAGTCTAGGAAGCACGGAAAATGCTAGTAGTCTAGGAAGCACGGGAAATGCTAGTAGTCTATGAAGCACGGGAAATGCTAGTAGTCTATGAAGCACGGGAAATGCTAGTAGTCTATGAAGCGCAAGAAATGCTAGTAGTCTAGGAAGCACGGAAAATGCTAGTAGTCTAGGAAGCACGGAAAATGCTAGTAGTCTAGGAAGCACAGGAAATGCTAGTAGTCTAGGAAGCACAGGAAATGCTAGTAGTCTATGATGCACAGGAAATGCTAGTAGTCTAGGAAGCAAAGGGAAATGCTAGTAGTCTAGGAAGCACAGGAAATGCTGGTAGTCTAGGAAGCACAGGAAATGCTGGTAGTCTAGGAAGCACAGGAAATGCTAGTAGTCTAGGAAGCAAAGGGAAATGCTAGTAGTCTAGGAAGCAAAGGGAAATGCTGGTAGTCTAGGAAGCACAGGAAATGCTAGTAGTCTAGGAAGCACAGGAAATGCTGGTAGTCTAGGAAGCACAGGAAATGCTAGTAGTCTAGGAAGCACAGGAAATGCTAGTAGTCTAGGAAGCAAAGGGAAATGCTAGTAGTCTAGGAAGCAAAGGGAAATGCTAGTAGTCTAGGAAGCAAAGGGAAATGCTAGTAGTCTAGGAAGCACAGGAAATGCTAGTAGTCTAGGAAGCAAAGGGAAATGCTAGTAGTCTAGGAAGCACAGGAAATGCTAGTAGTCTAGGAAGCACAGGAAATGCTAGTAGTCTATGATGCACAGGAAATGCTAGTAGTCTAGGAAGCACAGGAAATGCTAGTAGTCTAGGAAGCACAGGAAATGCTAGTAGTCTATGATGCACAGGAAATGCTAGTAGTCTATGATGCACAGGAAATGCTAGTAGTCTATGATGCACAGGAAATGCTAGTAGTCTATGATGCACAGGAAATGCTAGTAGTCTAGGAAGCACAGGAAATGCTGGTAGTCTAGGAAGCACAGGAACTGCTAGTAGTCTAAGAAGCACAGGAAATGCTGGTAGTCTAGGAAGCACAGGAAATGCTGGTAGTCTAGGAAGCACAGGAACTGCTAGTAGTCTAGGAAGCACAGGAAATGCTGGTAGTCTAGGAAGCACAGGAAATGCTAGTAGTCTAAGAAGCACAGGAAATGCTAGTAGTCTATGATGCACAGGAAATGCTAGTAGTCTATGATGCACAGGAAATGCTAGTAGTCTATGATGCACAGGAAATGCTAGTAGTCTATGATGCACAGGAAATGTTAGTAGTCTATGATGCACAGGAAATGCTAGTAGTCTATGATGCACAGGAAATGCTAGTAGTCTATGATGCACAGGAAATGTTAGTAGTCTATGATGCACAGGAAATGCTAGTAGTCTATGATGCACAGGAAATGCTAGTAGTCTAGGAAGCACAGGAAATGTTAGTAGTCTAGGAAGCACAGGAAATGCTAGTAGTCTAGGAAGCACAGGAAATGCTAGTAGTCTAGGAAGCACAGGAAATGCTAGTAGTCTAGGAAGCACAGGAAATGCTAGTAGTCTATGATGCACAGGAAATGCTAGTAGTCTATGATGCACAGGAAATGTTAGTAGTCTATGATGCACAGGAAATGCTAGTAGTCTATGATGCACAGGAAATGCTAGTAGTCTATGATGCACAGGAAATGTTAGTAGTCTATGATGCACAGGAAATGCTAGTAGTCTATGATGCACAGGAAATGCTAGTAGTCTAGGAAGCACAGGAAATGTTAGTAGTCTAGGAAGCACAGGAAATGCTAGTAGTCTAGGAAGCACAGGAAATGCTAGTAGTCTAGGAAGCACAGGAAATGCTAGTAGTCTAGGAAGCACAGGAAATGCTAGTAGTCTAGGAAGCACAGGAAATGCTAGTAGTCTATGGTGCACAGGAAATGTTAGTAGTCTATGGTGCACAGGAAATGCTAGTAGTCTATGATGCACAGGAAATGCTAGTAGTCTAGGAAGCACGGGAAATGCTAGTAGTCTATGATGCACAGGAAATGCTAGTAGTCTATGATGCACAGAAAATGCTAATAGTCTATGATGCACAGGAAATGTTAGTAGTCTATGATGCACAGGAAATGCTAGTAGTCTATGGTGCACAGGAAATGCTAGTAGTCTAAGAAGCACGGGAAATGCTAGTAGTCTATGATGCACAGGAAATGCTAGTAGTCTATGGTGCACAGGAAATGCTAGTAGTCTATGATGCACAGGAAATGCTAGTAGTCTATGATGCACAGGAAATGCTAGTAGTCTATGATGCACAGGAAATGCTAGTGACGACTTAGATAATGTGAGGTTTGCCAAGCAAACGTAAATGATTAGACTGTACCTTCTATGGCCTCAGTAATCATCATCGTCTGGTGTCGTCCTGATACATAGCACTGTATGGTTAGAACTGGAACAAAAATCATAGACAAAAGCACTTTTTAGACTTGAGAGATAAAGAAAAATGACAAAAGAATTACCTGGGGCGTGAGCTGCGGAACCTGGTAGGGCGAGCAACCGTCTAGCCACGAGAGAACAGCGCATTAATCAACTTAGCTATCTCGCAACCCTCTAGAGGGGAATCTAACCATACAATACTGTGTCCTACTACTTTTACTGTGCGGTGTTTGTTAATGATAAATGTTAGCTCTTACGTCCCCTTATTCTTTGTGATTTTTAGTGTTTATGATAATATCCACTGTATCACCGTTTATTGCGCAACTTGGTCAGTCCCAGACAGGTCTCTTTGGACATCCTTTGCTTTTTTTTTTCCTTATGGCCCTGAGTTTGAAAGTGGGAGCAGGGAACACGGTGATACAGGAGCAGGGCTCAAGAAGTTTTGAGGGCCATGAATGAAAAAAACGGAAATCCTTTTGACACCGAAATCCAAGATGTGTTGCTGTTGCTGTTTTTCTGGTCGTCCTCTTCTTTCTCCTTGCCTGGAGCTGCGAAATCTTTTTTCCTGTGTACTCAACACAAGGATGATGACATCGTGTCGGATAGGGAGTGGATTACTGTGCCATTATTAGCGACTCGGACTGGACCAAAGAAACGAGTTCCCACGCAAATTCCAGGATCACAGCAACACGGTCAGTCTCAGACTGCAGGGCTGGCCACACCGAAGGACTGTGTGAGTTTGTCACAAAGAGCAAATTCAGGAACTGGGATACGCTGTTGGTCAGTTTCTGCGTTTCCGGTTCCGGTAACTGTCACTGTCAAGGACATTGATCTTTTCTTCCAGTGTCATGATGTCCTCTTGCTATATAATTTCTTTAATTTGCAAAGGTCTTTGCCTTTGCTGCAGCCACAGTCAGAAAGACTCAGGTGTCTACAATGCCCTTGGAGAAAAGTATTTGCCTGAAATTATTAATAATGTTTCTTTGATTATAAGATTTCTTCTTCTCCCATTAAACACAATCCATATTTAACAGTACGGATAAAACATTAACGCGAAGAAAACTAAATTGATAACAACTGACAAAACAAACAAGGCAGCTGAAATATATACCAGTGAGGAAAAATTGGAAGAGATGGAGAATTTTGAATATCTTGGATCACTACTAACTAATAATGAAGATACAATGACGGAAATTTAAAGGAAGACATTTATCGCTCTTTAAAGAATAAAAATAACTAAATAAGCTGTGGAGGGGAGCAGACAGAACTAGAAAAATAAAATTTTTAAGGACGTGCATCTTTCCCATTGCAACATATGCCTGTGAGACTTGGACACTTAACACAGCAGCTGAGAAACACCATAAATATCTTTGAATGTGAATGCTACAGAAGAGTTCTTCAAATATCATGGACACGTATATCCATACTACAAGAACTTAATATTGAAGAAGGCTGACTAGTAAAGAGCATTAGACAAAGAAAACTTAAATATTTTGAACACATTAAACGTCATGATAATTTAGAGAAGATCATCTTGGAAGAGTACATAATGGGGAAACTGGGAAAAAGAAAAAGAGGATGACCAAGGCGAAAATGGCTGCAAGACATCGCTGATGATCTGCAAATAGATGCATCAGCAGCAGGTCATCTTGCTTACAACAGAGAGGCCTACAGGAGAGCTGTTAGGGAGACAAAATTCGGCAAGGGACATGCAAATGAGTGACTGACTGACTGATGATGGCAAGATAAAAAAAAAAAGTTTTCAAAACGAGCTAAGGGGGAAAAAAGGGGTGGGGGTAATTACGAGTACTTGCCGGAAATTATTTGTTTTTTATTTTTTGACATAATTCCCCCTGTACATTCAGAGACTTATCTACTCTCCCTGTACGTTCATACACTTATCTACTTCGTCCGTTTACATTCAGACACTTAAGTATTCCCCTTGTACATTCAGACACTTATGAATATCTATTCCCTCCTTTTACACTCAGACACTTATTTACTCCCCCTGTACATTCAGACTCTTATCTACTCCCGCTGTACGTTCAGGCACTTATCTACTCCCCCTGCACATTCAGACACTTATCTACTCCCGCTGTACATTCAGACACGTATCTAGTCCCCCCTGCACATTCAGGCACTTATCTAGTCCCCCCTGTCCATTCAGGCACTTATCTACTCCCCCTGCACATTCAGGCACTTATCTACTCCCCCTGCACATTCAGGCACTTATTTACTCCCGCTGTACATTCAGGCACTTATCTACTCCCGCTGTACATTCAGGCACTTATCTACTCCCCCTACACATTCAGGCACTTATCTACTCCCGCTGTACATTCAGACACGTATCTAGTCCCCCCTGCACATTCAGGCACTTATCCCATCGATTCACAAGCTCCTTCAAAGCCAGCATCAAAGTAGTTTCTGGCCGCTGCTGCCCGCAGTCAACAAGCTACCTCCACCTCAACGTTCTCGTGGTCTCTGAAATGAGAGGCTGATTCGTCCGTTACTGAAGTTCTGGATCCAGTTACACACGACTTATCTTGACACACACGTTTCACCGCACACTTCAAGCGTTTCTTTATGCATTTTCTCCGTCCTTTGGTCCACAGAAAGCACGCAACTCCTCTCTGGTCTTCTTGTCTACACATCATGTAACGCACTCGCCAGATTAGAGCTGTTGCTTTTAAATAACCGTAGTATTCGAGCTGTAGCTTTGCTTCTGATTTCGCGCCAATTGGCCCTGCGATATTAAAAAAAAAAATATTAATGAATTTTCATTTGTTTTCCGTTTCTGCAGTATTGCGACTTATTTATTGACTTGCGTCGTATGTTACTATACCAACATGCCACTTTGTTTGACACGTATTTTCTCATTTCACGATTTTCAAAGCGTCTGGCAACTTTTTTTTTCAGGTGGGAGCTATTCTGATTGTGTATGCAGCTGCCACACTACAGTCTGAATTAGGAAACCCCACACACGTGTGTGACGCTACCAACTCGACGCTGTGATGGTTTGTAGCCCTGAAATCTGCCGAACTAGACAGTCAGAAGTTGTTCTGACAAACTTTGCCAAAGTCTTTGAAAGAATGTTTTATTAGCTTTGAAGAACTCGCCATTTTGAATAGATATTTTGATAATCTTTGCCTACTCAACAATTTCAAAAGATGTTTTTATAATCGTTACCAACTCAAAAATTTCGAAGGATGTCTTGATAATCTTTATTAACTCGACAATTTTAAAAGATGTCTTGATAATCCATGCCACTTGGACACATGAAGAGAGCTCTCTGTCTGGATTTGCGAACAGAGCGCTTCCCTGCACTTTCTGTTCTCGACGCGATGCGAGGAGAAGGTTTTGTTAAAATCTGCCAACTCGACGCATCGAGGCGACGTTCATCAGTAGTTCATCAGCTCGAAGAGCTGAGATAACCTTCAACTAGACCTTTCTAAACGCGACCTACTGAGTGGTCGTCAAACTAGACTTTGTTAGCTGGATACTTCGAGTCTTCATTACACTAAATGTTGTCATCTTGACCGTTCGGAAAAAAAATGTTCTCCTAAACCTCGCCAACTAGACATTTAGAGATGTCTTTTTTTACCTCATTGCTGATATATTTCACCTGAAGGACACATGTGCATTAGTCGCAAATATTGACAGGCGAGACCTAAAGTGAAAAATGGAAAAGAATGAATTTTGCTCCACATGAAGCCAACAATAAAGCATTTCGGCTTGCAGCGTCACAGGATAAGTTTTTTTTTTAAATGAGAAAAAAAATGAAAAGAAAGGAAACAAAAATACATATGACACATGTGGAAAAGAAACCGCTTCAAACAATGAGTAAAAATATAATTACTTAATGATCTAACTTTCGTGGCATCAAGGTGAAGGATGTTAAGGAACTACCTCTCATTTCTGACCTCTGATGACTTCTTAACAATTTTACTGCTGGAAACTGGTGTATAAATGCAAACATGAATATGAAAACTACATTGTTTTACAGATGTGTCCCTATTCTGCGCTACAAGTTTTGGAAGCTATCCTACAAGTCTGGGAACTGTCCTACAAGTCTGGGAACCGTCCTACAAGTCTGGGAGCTGTTCCACAAATGTGGGAGCTCTCCTACAAGTCTGGGAGCTGTACTATAAGTCTGGGAGCAAAGCTGACTCCGACAGAGTGAATGCTCTCTTATTGGTTACAACGAACCAGGGCTGATCAAGACCCTACTCAATCTATTTGTATTATTCCTAGTAAGACCCGCACGATATTCAACAAGAGAAACAGGGTAGGTGTCTTGCTAACGTTTCTCACGGTGGTGGAGCCTACAACGAAACTATTCTTGGGTTCATTTTGGGCTTTAAGGCGGCTCATTGCAACCCACCTCCTATCCGACGAAATAGCTGCATTTCATCATCATCATCGTCTTCATGATGGCGCCAACAGAGAACAAAAATCACAATTTCAGAAAGATGAACACGAACAAGAACACATGCTATATAGTTTTCACACACAACCATCAGCACTATTAACGACAGTTTCAGCGTACCCTAGTCTTTGTGGTATTTTGTCGTAAAGTGGTCATTTCTGTCACGATTTTGCTTGTATTTATCATTATCTCCTTACCAGTCACACAGGAAGACGTCTTTATCGTGAACAAGTTCGTTAATGTAAGCTACTACAAGCATAAAAGTAAAAACTTTACTACATTTGTCGATCAATTTTGCTGCGGGAATTATACGGGAACTTTAGAATATATGTGTATTGTGGTTTTTTTATGATTACAGGATTGCACGGTATGTCTCCATACACCCTTGGCCAGACTGCGGAAATCATGGCCCAAGCAGGCCTATTTCTTAGTAGTATGAATTTAAAACCAGTTTGGTTTAACCTTCTATATGGATAAGCTAGGAAGAGAGCAGCTCAAAGCAAATTATATTCTAACAGTTTTAAAAGAAAAGAAGTTGTTCAGAGATCGAGTTCTATACCCTCATTATTTGTTTCCCGTAATCTCATAATTTGATTTCTATACCCTCTCTTAGTTCTCGTACCTTCATCATTTTGTTACTATACCTTTTTCATTTTGTCCTGAAACCTTCATTATTTTTGCTTCTGTACCTCACCATTTGATTCCCATATCTTCATCATTTTGTTCTCATTATTTGGTTCAGAAACCTTGCCATTTGGTTCCCATACCCTCATCATCTGGTCCCAATATCCTCATTATTTGGCTCCCAGACTCTCATCATTTGGTTCCCAACCCTCATCACTCTTTGCCATACCCCCATCATTTAACCCCCATACACTCATCATTTGGTTTTCATATCCTAATCATTTTGCTGTCATACCATGAAAGTCAACAAGTGAAGACCGCCTGGTTCAAACAAAATATAAATGGCTCTGTCTGTCTATTAGGACACTACTGAAGCAAGAGCATGTTAGCTTTTGTTGGCAACGACTGATCATCATTTTACTTAACACTTTCCCTCATGGTTGATACCACTTGTGTATGATAAAGAAAATCAAACTCAGTAACAAGCAATATTTGTGTTATATAGCTCATTCTCTATACTCATGCTTTTTTTTCGGTCTTCCAGTTTGTCCCTCGCTTCCGTCTCGATCCATCCACTTTAATATGTGTTTTTTTTCTACTTACACGCACATATATCTAAAATTACACATTTTTGGATCTCTCGGTGTTGGCAAACCGGAGTCTTTGAAGGTATATTTTGCTGAAGGTTGCCAACTCGTTCATACTGAGAAAATGAATAGTTTCATAAGCTGTTATGTTGATCGCAATTTACACTGAAACAGAAGAAGAACGGGAGATTGGTTTTGAATTGTGTGAAAAAATTCTTGCGAGTTCATGCTTGTAACAAGCATTGGAAGGCAGTGGACTGAACAGGTGTGTGTGTGTCCCCTTGTAGGTTTGTACGTGTATGTGAGGTAAGTGTAGTCTTGTTATGTCCGTGACACGGCTGTGTGTATGTGTGTGGGTTTGGGGTGTCCCATCTTAAATGACCTCAAGAGCCACAACTGTATGCTTGAGTGACGGGCCCTGGATATTTAACCAGTTTCCAAAAAAATAAAAAAAAGAGAAAAAGTGGCATTTACGAGGTAGAAGTGAACTGATTGTTTTAAATTGATTTCAGGTCTTTTAAAATTATATATATATATATATATATATATATATACACACACACACACATACATACATACATAGTTCTGTGAGAAAAAAAAAGAAAAAAATTTAATCACTTTAATTATTTTTGAAGTAAATTCCCGGGCCACAAAAAGGCCATGGGGGCCATTTGGACACCCCATTGTCTGAAGTAAATGTAGCCCTCTCATGGAGATATGATGTTGGTGCCCTTATGTTCTGTGATATGTAGCATGTCCTTAAGGCACTTACTGGATATGATGTTAATGCCCTTATGTTCTGTGATCTATACCATGTCCTTGAGGCACTTACTGGATATGATGTTAATGCCCTTATGTTCTTTGATCTATACCATGTCCTTGAGGCACGCACTGGATATGATGTTGGTGCCCTTGTGTTCTGTGATCTGTACCATGCCCTCGAGACATATACGGGGTATGATGTAAATGCTGTTATGTCCCGTGATCTGTACCATGCCCTTGAGGCACAAACGCCATGTGATATTAGTGCCCTTATGTTCTATGATCTGTACCATGCCCTCAAGGCATATCGGGGATATTATGTTAGTGATCGATACTTTCGTTGATCTAGTTCAGGCAGTGAAGTCAGATAAAAGATGCTGTGTTGGTGATAATATTTTTCTTGATGTTTTCTTTGCTCTCGGGGCACATATAGGATACTGTGTTATTGTTCACATTTTTTGTCTTGGCTTGGTAGATAAGAGAGAGTCGTGATCAGTATGTCTCACCTAGATCCTAGTATGTTAAGTAGCGGATTATTTATGTGAATATGTGCATATATGTGGACGTATTGCCCAGGACATACATTATGAATATTTTATGTTAATTTACCAATAAAACCTGAATGTTAACGAAGCTTTTTTTTTGTAATTTTGTTGCTTTTGTCGTCGTCTGCTCGCGAGATCACATGAAGGCAAAAACTGATAAGCGTGAGGAGAAAGGTGAGAACTGCAGCTATGAAGATGATACTTTTTAGCGATGATGATGATGAGGATGATGATAGTGATATGATAATGGTGATGATGTACTAGTGAGGACAATGATGATAGTTGTGGTAGTAGTGTTGACAATAACGATAGTAATGATGGTGGCGATGATGATAGCGGCGATGATGATAGCGGTAGCAGTGATGATAATGAAGACATTGAAGATGGTGGTGAAAGTAATGATGATAATGATTACGGTAGTTGCGGTGACAGCGGTTATGACATGTGATGATGATGATGATGATGATGATGATGATGATGGTGATGATAGGATTTTAGATACATTGTAATCTTGACAAGATGTGATGGCGCGAGTTGGCAGACCGACAGTTGCCTCTCCTCTCATCCTGAATATTATGGGTTCGAAGCTCATACTGATCACAGTATGATGTTGGTGCCCTTCAGCTGTTGACAGAGGTACCTGATAAACTTTTGTTAGGGTGTAACTAGCCTTAAAGGACGGAGAATGTCTGTGGTGCAGTCTAGTGTGTGTCTCTTACTTGAGGAGCTAATGACCTTGGCTTTATTTCGATGCTTTAATTACTTCACAGCCAGCGCCTACTGGAGGGGTGGAGGGTGATGGGGAGGGTGATGGGGGGGGGTCATGGAGACAGTCAAAAGAGTCTTACGAAGACTTTTCCTGATACATTTTACCGCTAAATTCTCAAATATAACACAAAAATAATAAAGCGGTGGACAGTAAAGGTGAAAGGTCAACAGTTGCAGAAAGCAAACGGGATTTATTTAAAGATACCGGCTTCCGGGACGAGAAGAATGGGATTCTTGTGGACAGCTGCAGCTATTCAGCGGGTGCTGTAATTGATGATGATGATGATGATGATGATACCCAGTTCCCTTAGAGAGTTCAAGGAGGGCGAGCAGGATGATTTACACCCCAGCATGATCTCATGTTGTTTTCCCTGCAGTCTTTCTTCTTCTTCTTCTTCTTTGTCTGCGGTCTTCCTCCCATTTGCCGCACAGGTCATGTGACACATAATGTGACAGCTTTGTCATATATTACATTCTAGATACCGGCTGCTGAGGTCATCAGATTCTATTTCGCCAATACCTGGTATTAGTCTGTCACATCCGTTTATTCTCCACGCGATGTGTCCATTGGCATTCGCCATTGTGGTTCTCCGTTCGGAACTGCAGGTGATATTTCCAATCAATCTTGTCTTCCTTTTCGTGCCACACTTGTTTAGCATGTCCAGATATTTAACCACACACCTCCCTTTGTCTCTATTTTCCCCGTTACGTTTTTTTTCTGTGATTGTCATGTTTTCTGTTGACGTTTCAACAATTTATGAACAGAGTGTTGCACCGGGCGTGACACGTGGCAGATTGATTACCTGTTACCAGGTTGAAGTGAGCTATGGAGAGATCGTTTCTGCTACTCTACGCTGAGAGGCTCAGTCGTTCTCTGATGGTATTGATCTTATAGCATGATTATAGCTTTTATGATCTTCTCGATGATAGTGACAGCAATCACAGGCTGTTGTGGCTCTTTATTTCCAACCAGAATAATTTCAGTCCTAACATTTTATTTCCCCCATCCCCCCCCCACTCCCCAGTGCAAGAGAAGTTCAACAGAGATGACGCTTCAACATGCGCCTCCCATGTCAAGTCAGCTTGGTGTACTCAAACGACGCTGTGAAAATATGTTTCACTAAACACTGTACTTTTCCCTTTTCCTTGCATGTTATTACTCATGATGGTCATCTTGCCAGCTGTCATTTTCAATCGCGAATTAAATATAAATAGCTCATCTCTCTGGCTTCCCGCTTTATGGCGATTCTTTTTCTCGATCATCGATCGTTTGAAATAGGAGGACTTGCTATTGTAAATTTACAAATATTGTTTTACAGTAAATAGTATTATTTGATTATTTCATCGTCTGTGCACAAATTATACGGTCATTCTAGTTTGTTTTTTTTTATGCTTTAAAACATGGTTCTAGTTTGTTTTTTATGCTTTAAAACATGGTTCTAGTTTGTTTTTTTATGCTTTAAAATATGGACAATCCCTGGCCCACGGGTCACATCATACAAATATGTATGGTCCGCAACCGGTCTGTGCCGTTTCTTGAATTAAAAAAAAAGTATCATTATCTAGATACGTTAGCAATATTGTTTTAAATTCAATCTTTGAAAGTCCTACAAATGTGAAGAGTTATTTTCTAGGTGGAAATTCGTCGTATCTAAAACAAGTTCTGGGTGAATGGAAAACAAACTGAGACTTACGACAGCGTCTGTTCCATCAAATCTTGACCATTTAGTAAAAGCTTTTAAAGCTCAAGTTTATCACTAACTGTATATAACGTATTCATGTTTTTTTTTCACGTAAATCTCTCTCTCTCTCTCTCTCTCTCTCTCTCATTTGCATTAAATTTAATTTTATGCGGTTTGCGTCTCGTGAATTTCGTGAAATTCGTGAATTTGACATTTTTTAAAGTGAAGACGGCGAAAATTGTGATTTTCGCGCATCGCGAAAAAAAAAAGCCTGCCCATTCCTGCTTTGAAACATCCTCTTCTATTGACAGTATAGTACTGTGTTCTCTAGTTTTATGTCTATTTCCCTTTTCTAGCGTGCATCGGAAAGGTATCACATTGGGAATCGAGGACTAACTGTACTTTCTATATCCCATGGGTGTTGCAAGACAGACTGACAAATGACGTTCTGTTATTCACTGGAAGATAAGGCACTGGATGTATATATATATATATATATATATAAGAATTTCTTAGACAAGTCGCAGAACAAAGAGAACTAGTTGAAACTAAAAGAAGAAGAATATAAAACTTTTTTTTCGACGTTTCATGAGCAGTCAGACAGTCGGAAGTTACAGAACTAAAGAGTCGCCGGAAAACTTCTTATATCCTGTGCTGTTAAACGTCACATAGGGCTCGCAAGGTAGTTCGCCAGTTCTTCCTGTCTTCGGCGAGTCTTTCAACCCCATCAAGGGATTTTATGCCTATTAATTTGGCCTCTCTTAACAATATCCTCTTTAGAGTTTCACGCGGTCTGCCTCTTTTTCTTCGGCCTGTTGTGTTCCACTTGATAGCTTGTTTTGGGATTCTCTGATCGTTTCTTCTCATCCCGTGACCAACATATATCCATCTCCTTTTCCTAATCACCCATGAGACTGGTTGTTCTTCAGTCATCTTTCTTATCTCTGCATTGTTCTTAAATTCGTTCCACTTGATACCGAATATTTTCCTCAGGCATATGTTTTCAGAAGAGTCTAATTTCTTGTCTATTTCTTTAGTTGTTTTCCAGCTTTCGCATGCATAAATGAGGGTTGATATTACATTTGAATTGAATAGTCTTAACTTAGTTTTTGTGCTTATAACTTTTGAATGCCATATGTTTTTACGATTCTTGAAGATCGATGGTGCTTTTGCAATTCTAATTCTAACTTCCTTTCTAGTGTCACCATCCTGATCTATGTAGCTGCCAAGGTATGCAAACTGACTGACCTTCAACATCTGTCCCTTCTATGCGTATTTTTCCATTTTGATTAAAGGGAAGTTTCATTTTTTGTTTGTTTTGGAAAACTTAGAGGGGGAAAAAATGAGGGAAAATGGGGAACATCTTGCTCTGGAAGGAAAAGATATTTGTTCACATTTGTCAGTCACACAAAGGGGGAAAACATGATCGACAACAGCTACCAGAAAAGGCCCCTAATTAATGAACGAGTGTATTTGTTTAATCCCTCGTGTGGTAACTGAGACCTGGGCACATGGCTGGGAAGCAAAGAATAGGACCACTGTACCCTGCCACGCATGATCGTAAAAGGCGACTAAGGAAGGTTCGGCATAGGGCCAGCAACCCTATCTGGTAAAAAAAAAACAAAAACTATCAGACAGTTACAGAAACAGAAGCAAGGGAAACAACAAATGCAGGTAAAAGGAGAAATGCTTATCAGGAAACTGAGCCCATGAAGGTTGTGGATGAAAGGCGGCCACTGGAAGTCCCCAGCCCGACTGCAGACCTCCTGGAACCTAAACACAAGATGCAAATAGGCAGCTGGAATGTAAGAACACTTAATCAGACTGGAAAACTAGCACAAACCATCAAGGAAATGCACAGATACAAACTAGACATACTAGGAATACAACAGATAAGATGGACATGACACGGCAGAAGAAATTAACAACACAGCACACAGAAAATACAATAATATGGTCAGGTAAAGAAGATCATCATGAAGGAGGAGTAGCATTGATTATAATAAAAGAAGCATCAAGAGCATTGCTGAAATGGACCCCTATAAATTAAAGACCATTCTATGCACGCTTCAGCAAGATCCACGAAGCTGTCTATTATAGTTTGTTATGCACCAACAGAAGCAGCTGAAGAGGAATTAAAAGAAGATTTTTACAACAGCCTCCAAGCCATAGTAGAAACAATACCCAAGCATGATATGCTACTCATCTTGGGCGACTTCAATGCAAAAGTAGGTGAGGGAAATGAAGAGAAATGGGAAGAGAAGGAACAGGAGAAATAAATGGAGAAAGACTGTGCAGTTTCCTAAAGAAAACATGATGACCATCGGAGAGACAATTTTCCAACATTAAAAACATCCATAAAGTGACTTGCAGGTCTCCAGACAAAACCACAGAAAACCAAAGCGATCACATAAACAACACGTAGAAATGGTCACTACAAGATGTGCGAGCAAGGAAAGGAGCAGATGTAGGAAGTGATCACAACCTTGTGATAGCAAAAATAAAACTAAAATTAAGGAAAGTCAAAACAGAAGAACCAAGAAAGGCATGTTTTGATACAAGAATACTGAAAGACCAGCAAACAAGGATTGAATTCTCTATAGTACTTAAGAACCGCTTCAGTGTCCTACAAGACAAAGCAGAAATATCCATAGTTTAGTTCAATAAAACATCAAAGGAAACAGCAAAAGAGGTACTGGGATATTATAAGGAGAAAAGAGGAATGGATAAGCAAGACCACATGGGAAAAGATAGAGCAAAGAAAGAAAATCAAGAACAAATTACTGAACAACAAATCACAAACACTAAAAGAACAAGTCTTAAATAATTGTGCACAAAAAGACAAAGAAGTGAAGGAATCATGCCATCAAGATAAATGTCAATACTATGACAACTTAGCAGAAGTAGCAGAGAAAGCAGCAAAAGCAAATGATATGAAAACCATATACAAAATCACAAAGCAGATGACAGGTAACTTCAACACAAGATGTGAGAGTGCAATAAGGACATGTAAAGGACAAAAGATCAGTGGAGAAAGATAAAAAATTGAAAGATGGAGGGAATATTTTAACGCCCTACTAAACAGAACACAAACAGCACAGACAATAGACATACCTGAAACAAAAACAGACCTAAACATCAATACAGGACCAATAACAATAAGTGAAGTAAAGGAGGCGATAAAGAAGCTACAATCAGACAGGGCACCAGGTGAAGATGAAGTGACTGTTGAGACGTTGAAAGCAGAAGAGCTAGAAAACAACAAAACAACTCTGCCAGATTCATTCATTCATTCATTTGCATGTCCCTTGCGGAACTTTGCCTCCCAAACAGCACTCATGTAGGCCTCTCGGTTGTGACCAAGACGGCCTGCCGCTGCTGCATCAATTTGCAGATCGTCAACGATGTCTTGCAGGCATCTTCGCTTTGGTCTTCCTCTCTTTATTTTTCCCATTATGTATCCTTTCAATACGGTCTTCTCTAAATTTTCAAGACGTATAATGTGTCCGAAATATTTAAGTTTTCTCTCTTTAATCCTCTTCACTAGCCAGGTATTACAATACGCTTAGTATCTAGAAAAAGCTCCAGAAGAGTGGAAAACTGGACGTACAGTAAAACTACCAAAGATTGGGGGAACTGGAGATGCATAAATTCCTGCCACTCACCAGTAAAGTATTCTGCCGCATAATCAACAACAAAATTGTACCAACGCTTGAGAGAAAACCTCGGAAAGAGCAGGCAGGATTTAGGAAAGGAAGATCATGCACAGACCACATATTTGTACTTAAACAAATATTAGAGCAGGCAAATGAGTGGTATAACACAACACACAAGGTACGCACTGTTTACAGATTTTGAGAAAGCCTTTGACGGTATCAACAGAGATGCACTGTGGAAAATTCTAAGATGGCATGGCCTCTCTCATAAGATAGTGAATGTCATCAAAGAGGGTTTTCAGTGCAAAGTGATCTATGGAGAACACACCTCCAGCAGCTTTAGGGTACAAACAGGAGTGAACTAGGGATGTGTACTATCAGCAGCATTATTTATCTTGGCAGTAGACTGGTTAATGAAGGAGGCAACATCAGACAAACGCAGAGGATTACAATGGACCCTCGACACAGTGCTGGAGGACCTTGACTTTGAGGACGATATTTGTCTACTTTCAAGCAGCCACAAAGATACGCAAGATAAAATAAACAAGCTAACTAAAAATGCTAACAAAATAGGATTAAAGATTAACGCAGGAAAGACAAAGTTAATGAAACAAAATGTGAACAACAGAAATGTACTCAGAGTAGATAGCAAGTTAGTGGAGGAGGTCGATGAATTTGTATACCTTGGCAGTAGAGTAGTAGAAAATGTAGACAGCACAGAGGACATCACCAGCAGACTTACTAGAGCAAACCAGGCTTTTGCAATGCTGCAGACTATATGGAAATCTAAAAAACCAAGCATAAATACGAAAATCAGGATATTTAAGAGTAATGTTCTAAGTGTATTACACTATGGAAGTGAATGCTGGAAAATCACCAAAACCATAGAAAACAAAATGAATTCATTCCGGATTAAATTTTTACGAAGAATTAGAAGAATATTTGGGCAAAACACTGTAAGAAATAACATCTTGTTGGCAGAAATGCAGATGAAGCCATACATTCATTCATTCGCATGTCCCTTGTGGAACTTTGCCTCCTTAACAGCACTCCTGTAGACCTCTCGGTTGCGAGCAAGATGGCATGGTTCTTATGCATCCATCTGCAGATAATCAACGATGTCTTGCAGCCATCTTCGCCTTGGTCTTCCTCTCTTTTTTTCCATTATGTACCCTTCCAAGACGGTCTTCTCTAGATTATCATAAGGTTTAATGTGTCCAAAACATTTAAGTTTTCTCTGTTTAATCCTCTTTACTAGCCTGCCTTCTTCAATATTAAGTTCTTGTAGTAATGGATATATTTGTTCTTTTTGGGTCCATAATATTTGAAAAGTTCTTCTGTAGCATTTAAATTCATTGTTTCTCAGCTGTTCTGTTAAATGTCCAGGTCTCACAGGCATATGTTGCGTTGGGAAAGATGCATGCCCTTAAAAATCTTATTTTTGTAGTTCTGTCTGTTCCTCTTCACAGATTCTTTAGTTGTTTTATTTTCTGAAGAGCGATAGATGTCCTCCTTTTAATTTCCCTCATTGTATCTCCAGTATTAGTTAGTAGTGATTCAAAATATTCAAAACTCTCCACTTCTTCCAATTTTCCCTTATTGATACATATTTCAGCTGCCTTATTTGTTTTGTCAGTTGTCATCAATTTAGTTTTTTTCGTATTAAGATAGAGGGTTTGCTCTTCGCTGTTCTTACGGACTGACATAATTAGTTTTTTTCATTCCTTTTTGCGTTGTGGAGAGTAATACTGTGTCATCAGCATATCTAATCTCTGGCATTTCATAACCTCCAATTGTTATGACATCGTAATATTCTTTGTCTACATCTTCTCTAACATTCGTCATTAGATGAAGCCACTGACAGCAATTATTGAGGAAAGACGCTGGCGATGGTTGGGCCATGTGCTCCGAATGACTGACAACTTACTACCAAAAATAGCACTAAGATGAACACCACAGGGGAACAGAAGTAAGGGTAGACCAAAAGAGACATGGAGAAGAACAGCAGAGGGGATGTTGAGCAATGAAGGGCTCACCTGGGCAGGATCGGAAAAAAAAGGAAAAAGGACAGGCATTTGTGGAAAACCCTTGCGGAAGCCCCAAGTGCCTTGGGAACTTAAGGTTCAGAGAGAGAGAGAGAGAGAGAGAGAGAGCGGGGGGGGGGGGGGGGAAAGAAGTTTTGAATAATTTTGTTCATGGCTTTGTAAGACCGTTTTGAATTTAGTATCTTCTGTGTGTTCATCTCCTGCTCACTTTATACAGTCCAACATCAACTTAAGACCGCATTTATGGCCAGAGAGTCCTGCCATAAATCGATGATGACTCTGTTCTCTTCTGTCTTCTCTATTTAAGATCTTGCTTCTTGAATGTGTACTACACTCCCATGCCTCATGTCTGCGTATGTTTCTCCATAATTTATCTTCACAACAACAAAAAAACTGGACCAATTCCCAGGCGGGTGTTTGGATAAAACTAATGGAGTAATATCGAATATTTGTTGCCCCATGCAAACTTGGCAGCGCTGCTAGTGAGCAATATAATGTTATTTGTTCTTATTATTTGTTCTTTCGACTGTATTTCTGCATATACAGCAATATACTGTACAAATAGTTGCAAATGAAAATACTGTAGAGAAACAAGCAATGCCAATAGATTTCAAAAACACACATTTATTTCTAGATCAGTTTTACTGCAAACGCTTTCTCATTAAAACCACAAACTTCTCAACAGAACTCAAATGTTTGTTTGAATATGTTGATTCATAATTTTTCTCCCCGTACATTAAAGTATCTGATTCATAATTCTTCTCCCCGTACTTATCTAAGTTAGAGGACCATAGCAGCCAACCTTCCATGAGGAGATGGCACATGATGATGATGAGCTCATCCAAATCGTAGGTAGAGGACTTGGGTTCAGGTCCCAGCCACTTTACTCACTCTGCTGAACAGGAAGAAGAAGAACTCAAAAAGTGATTAGATGTTTTTTCTTAAAGAAAAGAGATACAAGGGCTTTACGCCACTAATGAAAACTTACACTGTTGCAAATGTTTCGACTTTCCCCTGTATTCACACAAAATCATTGAGAGCCAGAAAAAAGAGGAGAGGAGTAGAAGGGTTGACCGCATACATGAGGTATATAACAAATTAAGATGGAAGAAACAAAATTCGAAGAGCGAGAACCATAAAAGGCTATCTCATATTCTATTTCTCTCCCCCTCTCTCTCTCTCTCTCTCTCTCTCAAAGTCCCTGCCAACAGGCGTAGGATATCATGTCCTTCCATAACCCTCGATCCCTTGTGCATCTCAACAGCCTTGTCACAGAGCATTTCCCGTGCCAGGATGCCAGACCATCAAACATCTTTTCTCTCTGTCTACCTCTGCTTCTTCTGCCTTCGATCTTCCCTGTTTCCATTAGGTCCTCTAGCCCGCCTCTCTTCCAAACATTCCCCGCAAAATTTGGATTCATCTTTTTCTGATCTTCGTCACAGTTTTCCTTGTTTCTTGTGCTTCTTCAGAATTTCCTCATTTGACTTTCTCGTTGTCCATGGTACCTTCAGCATTTTTTCGTATGTCCTACAATGAAATAGAAACATACACTGTACAACATTCAGTTTAAATGGTAAGAGATAATACAGCAATACATTCTAGTTAACAGTAACATTCCAAGATAGGACACCTATATAGTTACATTCAAGGTGAGGCAATATCATACCTGCATTCGCATTAACGATAACATTCCAAGATAACATACCTACTTTCAATCAAGATTCCAAAATAACAAATCTACATTCAGTCTAACAGTAATATTCTAATATAACATAGGCATATTCAGGATAAACGTTAATATTCCTCGATAACATAGCTACGTTAAAGAAAACAGCAAGATTCTAAAATGGCATAGCTACTTTCAGATCAAGAGTAAGTCTCCATGACAGCACTGCTACTCTCAAGTTAACGATTCAGATCCAAAATAACATCGCTACATTCAGATTAACGGTAAAATTTAAAGATAACACTGCTAATTTCGTAATATTAACTCAAAACACACTTTATATCCGTGGGTTTCATTTCATTAAAACACCTTGTGTGTGACTTGCTTGCCACTGTAATAAATTGTAAATCTGTACCGTTAATATGAAAGGGCAGGATAAAGTGTGTATTAATACTGAACTTCAGTTAATATCTCTTTAGTATTAATTTCATTATAAAAATTTGTTTTGGTGGGATGTTGCAGATAACGGAACCAAAAGAGAGGGCTGACCCATTAACGAGGGTCAGGACAAAAAAGTAAATATTTCATTGCAGAATTTTCATCTACATTTCAATGGGCCTGCTTGGCCGTCTGTTTTCAATACATGTTTTCTCATCCGGGAAACTTTTATCTTGTCATATCTTGTACTGTCTAATCTTGCTTTGACTTGACTGGTCTTGTCCCGTTCCTGGTGTATTTTTCAGCCCTGAGGGGGCAACTAGATATATTGATGGGACCCGGCTGTTTGATTCATGTAATGGGATATTTAAGATTTCCATTATCTCCTCTATCAGTCTCCTACTTAGGCAGCCTAACTCAAAACATAGCCACCGTCTAATCAATAGTTTTCTCGCAAAACTTAGAACTATCTTGCACAAAAGAAGCCTTGCCTACTCTGCTGCTCACCTTTGGAATACGCTTTCATCCCACCTAAAACTCCTGAGCTATATTCCTTCATTTAACTTTAGACTTTGCTTGACTTCGAATACATGCCCCTTTAAAAGATCTATTTTCGTCATATATTTACTTACTTTAGCAATATATGTATATGTAACAGGACGAGTGACGTCACAGAATATAAAAATAAATGGGTGACGTCATATAAAATAAGATCTATTTTCGTCATATATTTACTTACTTTAGCAATACATGTATATGTAACAGGACGAGTGACGTCACAGAATCTAAAAATAAATGGGTGACGTCATATAAAATAACACGTGTTCGCGAAAGACAAAAGGGCGAGTCTAACAGGAGAAAGGGGCCCTATATTCAGAGAGCCAGAGTGTTCGATTTCCAGCTGACGTAAGTAGTAACAGTAGATACATTAGGGCTTAATCTAGTTACAGGGAGGAATAGGATGTACGAGGAAGCAGGATAGGGAGTGATGCGGGGACTTCTAAATGAGTAACTTAGTATAAAGTTTCAGGAGAGATCGTTCTTCCACCACTCCCCTCCTCCCAGAAATTCCTGGTAATAAGAAAGAGGGACGGGAAGAGAGAAACAACACACGGTCTGTTGGGATGGGGTGTAAGATAAATACATTAGACTAATCACTGTAAATAAATACACCAAATACAGTGAGCTAGTAAGAGACCCCAGTGTGAAGGGTAAAGGGACGTAAGGTAGACAGACAGACAGACAGACAGACAGACAGACAGATATTATAAATATGTTATTTTTCATTTCAGACGGGAAGGGGAACTAGCGGGAGAGAGCAGAAGGAAGTTGTACGAGGGAGTGGAGCCTGAAAAGCAAGTCAGTAAGAAAAATAAAGTCACTGATATGAACAGTCAGGCCTACTGTGTTCAAACAGTGAACTTGTTGGCTGCTGTTCTGTAACGGGTCTCCCCCCTCCACCCCCCCCCCAACTCTCCTAGGGAGGCCCCAAAGGCGGATTAACCCGGTGTAGAACCAGAAACATTACGGCGCGGATGAACTCAGACAGTGAGGGTTCGGACCTTTCCAGTTCTCAATGTGGTCAGCGACAACTGCAGCACAATACTATCAGGGCCCGTAACTCCATTTTTCCCTCGTCTCTAGCATGGGCCACTACATATGATCACAATGTATCTGAAATAACTTTTGTACAGGATTTGTTTATCAAATTGACTGTAATTAATGTGCATGAATGTTATAGTATTTGTATAAAATTGTATATGCATATACCCAAATGAACTTAATACAGTTCCAGATCTGTACACAACTGCGGACCCTCTGATAATGTGCCTACAGGCGGACTACAGGTCTGGAATCTTGTCTTGTCTTGTCCTTCCTCATTTACTGCTAGGTATAGAGGTGAAGTGCACTTGTCTCCCAATGGCTCGCCTGTTGGCTTCGTACATTGAGATGTTCAGGGACTCTTCTATACCATCAGTCCATCGTTTGCATGGGCGGCCCCTTCCTCTGACTTTGTGTGGTCTGTAAAACATTGCTCTCTGTGGTACACGTTCTATTGGTAGTCGTGGCACATGACCGAACCATTTTATTTGCTGTTTTTGAATATAGTTCAGAACGGGTTCAACTCCTACTTTATTTCTAATGACATCATTTCTGATTCTGTATATTCTTGATATTCCAAGAATTCTTCTCAAGAATCTCATTTCAGTTGTTGTAATTTTCCTTTTGTCTTTTGCTGTCAGCGTCCATGCCTGGCAATGGTAGCACAAAGCTGGTATGAAGATTGTCTTATAGATAGTTCTTTCGGTTTCCAGTGAGACATGGTTGTTGTTTAGTATGGGAGCCATTTGCCCGATAAGTTGGTTCGCTTTGTTACATCTCAGGTCTGGAGTAATTGCTTTTAAGTCGTCTGCTTTAGGTAAGCGGCCATTTTTTTATGCTTATTTATTTTATTCCATGGAAATACGAAACTGCAGCGTCTGCAGTGATGATCGGGAAGAAAATGTATCTTTTGGATGAGGATGACTTTCTAAACATCGTCAAAAACCATCAAGGGCATTTTTGTAATCAAACAACACAGCCGCCATGTTTCATCGGGAAATGACGCAATGATTGTTTTTAAGTATTTATTTCAGTATAAAAATTACAAACACCTAATTATGGAACAAAAGATTTTACAGCAAATATTTTAATTTTAACCGTAAAAAGATGGTTCATACGGCATTCGGTAGGAGAAGAAAGTGACCTTTTTGGTTTTTTAAATTAACTCTTTATTAACCAACATTCACTAAACATGAAGATTTTGTTTTTTGTTATCATTCATCATGGCTGCCCGGTTTTAATGTGAAACAACTGGAGAGCTTACTGCAGTTTGAAAATGCGAATTCCTACTTACCTGTGAAACAAAACTATAAGATAGGAGTTTTCTTTTTTTTTCAGCAACTAACACTGCTCATGGCCGTCTCTGAGGAAAGTCACGAGATGGACCTTCTAGTCTCTGAGGAAAGTCACGAGATGGACCTTCTTCTAGTTTCTGAGGAAAGTCACAAGATGGACCTTCTAGTCTCCGAGGAAAGTCACGAGATGGACCTTCTTCTAGTCTCTGAGGAAAGTTACAAGATGGACCTTCTAGTCTGAGGAAAGTCACGAGGTGGACCTTCTAGCCTCCGAGGAAATTCACGAGATGGACTTGTAGCAGCAGATGGTTTTTCGGGTCATTCCACTAAAACTGGGAGATCAAGTCAACCTCTTCCTTGTTGTTCGGGTTGAATGTCCTCAACAAACTATAAATAGGAGCCGCAGAGATAGATAAGATAGGACACTGTCAAGCAATGTTTCCCAGGCTATGATAATCTCGTCATTATCCTAGTACTTTACCCTAGTACATTACCCTGGTACATCATCCAGTACATTACCCTAGTACATTACCCTAATACATTACCCTAGTACATTACATTACCCTAATGCATTACCCTAATAGATTAGCCTAATGCATTACCCTAATACATTGCCCTAATACATTACCCTGGTACATCATCCAGTACATTACACTAGTACATTACCCTAATACATTGCCCTAATACATTACCCCGGTACATCATCCAGTACATTACCCTAGTACATTACCCTAATACATTAACTTAATACATTACACTAATACATTACCCTAATACATTACATTAATACATTACCCTAGTACACCACCACAGTATATATATACACACTAGTACCTTAATCTAATGCATTACCCTAATACATTACAATCGTACATTACCCTAGTACATTACACTAGTACATTACCCTAATCCATTACCCTAATATATTACACTAATACATTACCCTAATACATTACCCTATTATATCACCCTCATACATTATCCTAGTACATTACCCTAGCACACAAATCTCTGGTCTCATTCCTATTATACGGAATCGTTTGGGACTTTTTAAAAAAAACTCGAATCTCCCTCTACCGAAGCTTCAGCTTCATATATATAGATTAATCTGGGCCCCTCTACCGAAGCTTCAGCTTCATATATATAGATTAATCTGGGCCCCTCTACCGAAGCTTCAGCTTCATATATATAGATTAATCTGGGCCCCTCTACCGAAGCTTCAGCTTCATATATAGATTAATCTGGCCCCTCTACCGAAGCTTCAGCTTCATATATATAGATTAATCTGGGCCCCTCTACCGAAGCTTCAGCTTCATATATAGATTAATCTGGCCCCTCTACCGAAGCTTCAGCTTCATATATAGATTAATCTGGGCCCCTCTACCGAAGCTTCAGCTTCATATATTAGATTAATCTGGGCCCCTCTACCGAAGCTTCAGCTTCATATATATAGATTAATCTGGGCCCCTCTACCGAAGCTTCAGCTTCATATATATAGATTAATCTGGGCCCCTCTACCGAAGCTTCAGCTTCATATATATAGATTAATCTGGGCCCCTCTACCGAAGCTTCAGCTTCATATATATAGATTAATCTGGGCCCCTCTACCGAAGCTTCAGCTTCACATATATAGATCAGTCTGGGCCACACGCTACAGAGACATTTCGTTCTATAAGAGTTAATAGTACAAGCACGCAGACAAAGCGAGGCTCTGATGGGAGGCAATGCTGGTACAACACGGACGTCCCAGAAGACATTTCTCAGGGGGGACATTTGTTAATGAGCACTCGATTTGTCCACGTGCTGTGACACTGGCGTAATAGTGTTACTTTGCTGTGCTGGGGGTCCCTACAAGACTGCGGTATTTGGAACTGATATAATCATCATACACGTATGTGATAGACAGACAGATAGACAGACAGGTAGGTAAGTAGACAGACATACATACAGACAGACAGACACACAGGTGGGTAGATAGATAGATAGATAGATAGATAGATAGATAGATAGATAGATAGGCAACATGATGGACTGACTTTTATTTGGAGGAATAGACAGACGGACAGACTGAAACGTACACAGACAGGGAGACAGAAGAAACAAACGAACAAAAGATGAAGAATTCAGCAAGAATCTATCTATCTATCTATCTATCTATCTATCTATCTATCTATCTATCTATCTATGCACAAAACACAAACATAGACATAACATTTAAAGATTCTAGCGAGGGGTGTGTGTGTGTGTGAAATTATCTCCCCTACATCATTCTATCTTACATTCAGTGACTTAAAATGCTCTTTCTATATCTACACAAGCGTACAGTTTTTTAAACCCTCAGTTTCCAGTTCATATCCCCTTCTAACATGCATACACAGTGCGATCGTCAGCGGCAAATAAAACAGAAATATCTCCTGACCTGTCTGTTCCACTAGAAAGATTTCATTACCCTGTGGATTCAATCACCAGCAGTTGTTGGCCTTGCTGCCCTCACAAGTTGTCTGCCCCTGCTCACAAACCCGGGCGCGTCCTTCTTTGCCTCTGGTCTCTTTCAGTGCTCTGCGCGCAGATGATAAAACTATATCGACAATCAATCTTTGTACAAGTTAGTACATGTGTGGAGGTGTACACATACGAACAAGAAGGGAAGACATTTAAAATGTTAATATCATTGACATATCTTTCTGGAGCTGCCGTTGCCACCATCACGAACATCAGGAACAATCATCATCATGTGCCGTGCCGATAGGCGTTGGTGGTGTATCTAAGCCGTCGGTGGTAAACTTCTGCCGGCTTAGCTGCTGACTGTATGTCATGCCACTGTGGTAGACCGTCCATGATCTTCCTCTCTTGACTTTACTCTGTGCCACTACCCATTTGTCATTTTACCATGTTTTCACGGCTCTCCATTCTGTGTCCCAAATGAATGTTTACAAAATGTTCCCCCTTACTTCTATATTTATTTCCTTCTTTTTTCACTATCTTTTGTTAGACAATTCTCATCTGACATTTCATCTTGTTTGGGAAAACAAATGAGACGACAACGGCGGGACAAAATGAATGAATGAAAATAAACATGGCATAAAAGATGGATTTGAAATAATGTGTTGTCTCTACAGGGAAGAGATCTGTGCGACCTGCAGTTTAAATAGATAGGCTCGTAGTCGGCCAACAGTGCTGACTGATTCATTCATTCATTCACTCATTCATTCATTCAGTCAGTCAGTCAGTCAGTCAGTCTCATTCATTAACGTGCC
Source organism: Achatina immaculata (assembly GCA_009760885.1). Lineage (NCBI taxonomy): Eukaryota > Metazoa > Mollusca > Gastropoda > Stylommatophora > Achatinidae > Lissachatina > Lissachatina immaculata. The sequence goes on along the minus strand of CM019718.1, from coordinate 37,051,181 downwards.
GGATTGGATATTGTTGGCAATCATGATTCTATATCTTGAGGCATCCTAACTGTTTCCAGTCTGCTCAAATGCTTTTCTTTTTTTTTTCTCCAGTACCACTTATCCAGTCTACTTGAATAATTGTTCTCTTGGTTTCTTTTTTTTTTCCTCTTTTTCCCTTGGATTTTTCAGTCATTACCAAGTTCTTCTCTACCTTCCTTCTTCTCCTGACATGTCCAAGGAACTGTAACCGTCTATTTTCTTATAGTCTTAACTAGTTTTGACTTGTTATGGATCTTATCCGTCCTGTTCATAGTCTGAAAAGTATGGTTTGTTGTGTTCTCTTTGCCTGATTCTGAATGTTTAGGACACATGCTGTCCTGTCGTTGTTTTTACCCATCATCGTCATTTTCTTTTTTGAGCATTTTGTGATGATCTATGGCGGAATTGGTCCCCCCCTCTCCCCGTGCCTGCTTATTCGTCTGCCGCTTCAACTCCATCAATAGTGTAGTGGGTATGGATCCAGAATCTAGAACTTCCAGACTCTAGAACTTAAAGACTCTAGAACTTAAAGACTCTACATCTAGAACTTCCAGACTCTATAACTTAAAGGCTCTAGAACTTTCGGTCTCTAGATCTTCAAGACTTCAGAACTTCCAGACTCTAGAACTTTCGGTCTCTAGATCTTCAAGACTTCAGAACTTCCAGACTCTAGAACTTTCGGTCTCTAGATCTTCAAGACTTCAGAACTTCCAGACTCTAGAACTTTCGGTCTCTAGATCTTCAAGATTTCAGAACTTCCAGACTATATAACTTTCACACTCTAGAACGCCCAGACTCTAGAATTTATCATGAGGACCTTTACTCTCTACAGCAGTGGTTCTGAACCTTTTTCTGTGTCGTGGACTCCCCCATTTCAGCAGGAGAACAGCTATGGATCCCCTGTCTGGCTTGAGAACAGCCGTGGACCCCCGTTCTAGTCTGGCAACATCTCTGGACCCCTGTTCTGGCCTAAGATCAGCCGTGGAACACCTTTCCGCCCTGAGAACAACCATGGACCTCTTTTCTAGCATGAGAACAGCCATGGACCTCTTTTCTAGCATGAGAACAGCCATGGACCTCTTTTCTAGCATGAGAACAGCCATGGACCTCTTTTCTAGCATGAGAACAGTCATGGACCTCTTTTCTAGCATGAGAACAGTTATGTACCTCTTTTCTAGCATGAGAACAGTTATGTACCTCTTTTCTAGCATGAGAACAGCCATGGACCTATTTTCTAACATGAGAACAGCCATGGACCCCTTTTCTAGCTTAAGAACAGCCATGGGCCCCTGATTAAAAATAAAGGAATAAGTGGAACTAGGCAATGCTAAGATTTTTTAATGGAGCAGTTTCATTTGCTGGTTCTTTGGACCCCATTTGGAGCCCCTTGATGATTCATGGAACCAAGAAGCACTGCTTTACAAAGATATAAGACCCCAACCCCCCCCCCCCCAACCACCACCCAATCCCAACAAATAAAAATGGAAATTTGAGAGACACGCAAGAAAAACTCCTGCTGACAATGACATTTATGAAGGCACCCCACTGTATAGTCTATACAGCCCCACATACTGAAATGAAAACAGAAAAAAAAAGGAATCTCTCCAGGCTTTTCATATAATGAATAGTTCAAAAGGTTAACTATTTTGTCCGGACGAAAAGCTTGCCTATAATGTTTAAGATCCCAAAAGTAGGTGATTGGGACAAAAAATTCTCCTGAATGACATTCCACATCTTCTGTTTTTTCTTTTCTTCTTTTTTTTCCCCTCTCCTAAGTTGATCATCGATTGGCACGTTTATCTCTACTTGCATGCACGCCAAGTTATCTCCTCACGGACCAGTAGCGGCGAACGTTATGTGACGTATTGATTGTGTTATTGATTTTCTCCGCAACTGTGCTAGCTCCGCAACTAGAGCTATAATGTTGCAATATAGTTTTTTTTTAAAGTATGATATATATTGTGTCAAGCACATACATTTTGTATGTATCTGTATGTCTGCTTGCATAGACACGTGTCTGGTTTTCTGCTACCTGCTGGTAAAGTACACTGATGAGTGCTAGTTCATATTCACCCCAACCCCCAACCCCTTTCTCAAAATAATATTGCAAGAAATCATTTAGCAGATTGACGACAACGAGGCTTGCGTTTAGTAAAGTGATAGTGCGTTCCGTAAAGTGATAGTGCGTTTAGTAAAGTGATAGAGCGTTTAGTAAAGTGATAGTGCGTTTAGTAAAGTGACAGAGCGTTTAGTAAAGTGATAGTGCGTTTAGTAAAGTGATAGTGCGTTTAGTAAAGTGATAGTGCGTTTAGTAAAGTGACAGAGCGTTTAGTAAAGTGACAGAGCGTTTAGTAAAGTGACAGAGCGTTTAGTAAAGTGATAGTGCGTTTAGTAAAGTGACAGAGCGTTTAGTAAAGTGATAGTGCGTTTAGTAAAGTGATAAAGCGTTTAGTAAAGTGATAGTGCGTTCAATGAAGTGATAGAGCGTTCAGTAAAGTGATAGAGCGTTCAGTAAAGTGATAGAGCGTTTAGTAAAGTGATAGAGCGTTTAGTAAAGTGATAGAGCGTTTAGTAAAGTGATAGTGCGTTCAATGAAGTGATAGAGCGTTCAGTAAAGTGATAGAGCGTTCAATAAAGTGATAGAGCGTTTAGTAAAGTGATAAAGCGTTTAGTAAAGTGATAGTGCGTTCAATAAAGTGATAAAGCGTTTAGTAAAGTGATAAAGCGTTTAGTAAAGTGATAGTGCGTTCAATGAAGTGATAGAGCGTTCAGTAAAGTGATAGAGCGTTCAATAAAGTGATAGAGCGTTTAGTAAAGTGATAAAGCGTTTAGTAAAGTGATAGTGCGTTCAATGAAGTGATAGAGCGTTTAGTAAAGTGATAAAGCGTTTAGTAAAGTGATAGTGCGTTCAATGAAGTGATAGAGCGTTCAGTAAAGTGATAGAGCGTTTAGTAAAGTGATAGAGCGTTTAGTAAAGTGATAGAGCGTTTAGTAAAGTGATAGAGCGTTTAATGAAGTGATAGAGCGTTTAGTAAAGTGATAAAGCGTTTAGTAAAGTGATAGTGCGTTCAATGAAGTGATAGAGCGTTCAGTAAAGTGATAGAGCGTTTAGTAAAGTGATAGAGCGTTTAGTAAAGTGATAGAGCGTTTAGTAAAGTGATAGAGCGTTTAGTAAAGTGATAGAGCGTTTAGTAAAGTGATAGAGCGTTTAGTAAAGTGATAAAGCGTTTAGTAAAGTGATAGTGCGTTCAATGAAGTGATAGAGCGTTTAGTAAAGTGATAAAGCGTTTAGTAAAGTGATAGTGCGTTCAATGAAGTGATAGAGCGTTCAGTAAAGTGATAGAGCGTTTAGTAAAGTGATAGAGCGTTTAGTAAAGTGATAGAGCGTTTAGTAAAGTGATAGAGCGTTTAGTAAAGTGATAGAGCGTTTAGTAAAGTGATAGAGCGTTTAGTAAAGTGATAGAGCGTTTAGTAAAGTGATAGAGCGTTCAGTAAAGTGATAGAGCGTTTAGTAAAGTGATAGTGCGTTCAGTAAAGTGATAGAGCGTTTAGTAAAGTGATAGTGCGTTTAGTATAGTGATAAAGCTTACGGTAAAGTGATAGAGGGATCAGTAAAGTGATAAAGCATATAGTAATGTGATAGGGCGTACAGCGAGGCGACAGAGTGTGCAGTAAAGTAATAGAGCGTACAGTAAAGTGATAAAGCGTACAGTAATATGATAAAGAGTATAATGAAGTGATAAAGCGTACAGTAATATGATAAAGAGTATAATGAAGTGATAAAGCGTATAGTACAGTGGTAGAGCCCAGTGCTGTATAGATCTGGAAAGTATAGCTGACAAAACAGTTTTGGACGCTCGTGTGTGTGACAGACAGACAGACAGACAGACAGACAGACAGACAATGGATTTCCATGTAGGATGCAAGATGGCAGAGTTGACACAACGTTATCCTCTCTCGTAGGTCAGACTAGAGTTGGGAAAAGCCAGGGTTCTATCCCTGGGCAGGATCTGCGAGAAAAGTTTTGCAAAGCTTGTACAAAAATCCACATCCACCACCACCTCCCCTTATTTTGTCATCCATCCCAGGCCCGACCTGGCTTCTCGTGGCTCTGCTCTCTAGGCTAGGCGGTTGCTTGTTATACCAGAATCCGTGGCTCTCTCTCTCTCTCTCTCTCTTTCTCTCTCTCTCTCTCTCTCTCATGTCGAAAGGTCTGTCCAGCATTTTCTCGAAGCCACTCATACAACACTGTGTTCTGTCATTTTGCTAAAAACAACAAGATTTAATTTAAAGTGACCACTACTATAAATGGGGAAGGGGGAATAATCCAGCGAGTTTACTGCTCTAAGGCCCGAAAGACTTTCCCTGTTTTAAGGGAGGGCCTGGCGCTTGAAGGGGGGTCGGGGGTATTGGGTGAAAACTAAACGGCTATCAACAAAGTTAAACAAGAGAAAAGGAGGGGATAACTCTGCGGGCGTCGTCTTACATCTTTGGGATGATCCTTGGTGACCATCTCACATTTTGTTGTTAATTTAAAAATTCAGTTTCTCGTTCTTATCTTCATACGGGAAGCAATCTTTTTTTGTAAACTATCCCTACAGCGTTGGTGAATTCTAATAAAAGTAGACAGAGATACACTCTTTTCTGTAAACTATCCCTACAGCACGGTTGAATTCTAATAAAAGTAGACAAAGATACACTCTCTTTTACAAACTATCCCTACATCATGGATGAATTTTAATAAACAGAGACAACAATTTATGATTCAGTTTTGCGAAAGAAAAAAAAAGTGAGGAAAGTGGGAGAGAAACCGAGAGTGGATGAAAGTAAAATGAACAAGTATTAATGAAGAACATACAACAATCAAATATTTCGACACAAAGCCTTTATGAAGGACTACATAAACAAAATTTATACAGCTAAAATACACTGTTTTACACTGCCTTGTTAGACGAACTCCCTTTTGAACATGTTGGGATAAACAAAAGCTGACACAGCGGTCACTGTAAAATGTGGGGGTTTCTTTCCTTCTTTAGGAGTGGGGGAAAGTGGGTGGATGTAAGGAGCCCCATCCCACCCCACATGCCTTGTGCTTACTGATCATGACATGCAGTTTTAATATCTCAATCTCTGACTCTCCAGATGACCCTTCCTTGAACCCAGCTGAACACACAATGAAGCGCAGATATTTCTTGAATGTGCTGTTGAAAACAATGGTGGATGAGCAAGTGTTTCCTGGAACAGCAACCAACCAACTCTTTTCTTCTCTGACGAGTTTTAAAGGATCCCCCCCCCTTCCTCTGTCTGTCTGTCTGTCTGTCTGTCTCTCTCTCTCTCTCTCTCTCTCTCTCTCTCTCTCTCTCTCTCTCTTTCAGGAAGAACGAACGTTATTTTCAAAGGATTAAGAACTTGGCATGCAGGTCCGTCTACCATTCTGCCCTTTATCATAGAACTTTCACTCAGTCACTTGCATGCCCCTTGCGGAACTTTGCCTCCCTAACAGCTCTCCTGTAGGCCTCTCGGTTGTGAGCAAGATGTCCTGCTGCTGATGCATCCATTTGCAGATCATCAACGATGTCTTGCAGCCATCTTCGCCTTGGTCTTCCTCTCTCTCTCTCTCTTTCTCTCTCTCTATCTCTCTATCTCTTTTTTCCCATTATGTACCCTTCCAAGACGGTCTTCTCTAAATTATCATGACGTTTAATGTGTCCAAAATATTTAAGTTTTTTTCTGTTTAATCTTTACTAGCCAGCCTTCTTCAATATTAAGTTCTTGTAGTATGGATATATTTGTTCTTTTTTTGTGTCCATGATATTTGAAGAATCTTCTGATTATGTACAAGGGGTTAAAATTTATTCTTCGGAAGTTCCACTGTCGATCAAGATAATTTAGGAATCTGAATATTTAAGGAAATACGTTTAAATAACTCATGATGATTCATTTGTTGATTTTTCTAACAGTGTAAACTTATAATTAACAACAACATAACCTCCATGATTATTTTAAAGAAAAGTTTTTTTGTGTGTGTTTCTTTTAATTTGTGTAATATGCCGATGTGTAACCATATAATCACCCTTCCAACCATACCATAAATATAGAATATATCATTATATAAGTCACATACACTTAATAGCCCATTTAAAACTTAATAATTCCTACAAGTCGACCCTGGGGCCTTTTTGGTGTGTACCAGGAAAAAAAAAATCTCCACTGCTTGGACTGAACCCTGCACCACCAGGTTAGTAAACCGAGCGCCTAACCACTGAGCTAACCAGACCGTCTTTTTAGCATTTGTGGCATTTTAAAATGTAAAACTCCCAGCAACAGAACGATGCTACAAGACTGTAGATTTTTTAGCTGCATATTTTTGAAAAAAAAAAGGCCGTTCAGACAGCTCATGGTATGTTAAGGGTTAAAGATAAAACAACACCCATTTTCTGTCTATTTTAAGAAAGAAAAGACTTTCTGAACTACGCCTTTATTTGCTTATTAAACCTATTTACGCGCTTATTTTTGCATCCCGTGTGTCTTATAATTTGTACGTGAAATTTGTAGAATGTGTAATTTTCTTGACTATCTTACAAAACATTTAAGACACAAAAATCTATAATAAAAAAGCATGGACAAAATGCATCAATGTTCAGTTTTCGTTTAAACGACCGTGTATGAGCAGGGGAAACAACTGTGATTAGACGAGTGCCGCAAGATGTGCAGTGTGACAGAAACGAGAAATTCCACAGGTAAGCCAGGGCAAGGATCATTCATTCATTTGCATGTCCCTGGCGGAACTTTGCCTCCCTAACAGCACTCCTGTAGGCCTCTCGGTTGTGAGCAAGATGGCCTGCTGCTGATGCATCCATTTGCAGATCATCAACGATGTACTGCAGCCATCTTCGCCTTGGTCTTCCTCTCTTTTTTCCCCATTATGTACCCTTGCAAGACGGTCTTCTCTAGATTATCATGACGTTTAATGTGTCCAAAATATTTAAGTTTTCTCTCTTTAATCCTCTTTACTAGCCAGCCTTCTTCAGTATTAAGTTCTTGTAGTATGGATATATTTGTTCTTTTTTTTGTGTCCATGATATATGAAGAACTCTTCTGCAGCATTTACATTCAAAGGCTTTATGTGTTTCTCAGCTGTTTTGTTAAGTGTCCAGGTCTCACAGGCATATGTTGCGATGGGAAAGAAGCATGCCCTTAAAAATCTTATTTTTTGTAGTTTTGTCTGTTCCTCTCCACAAATTCTTTAGTTGTTTTACTTTCTGAAGAGCGATAGATGCCCTCCCTCATTGTATCTCCATTATTAGTTAGAAGTGATCCAAGATATTCAAAACTCCCCACTTCTTCCAGTTCTTCCTCATTGATACATATATCAGCTGCCTTGTTTGTTTTGTAAGTTGTCATCAATTTAGTTTTCTTTGCATTAAGATAAAGGTTTTGCTCTTCGCTGTTCTTGCGGACTGACATAATTAGTTTCTCCATTAATTTTTGTGTTGTGGACAGTAATACTGTGTCATCAGCATATCTAATCTCTGGTATTTCATAACCTCCAATTGTTATGGCATCGTAATATTCTTTGTCTACATCTTCTCTAACATTCCTCATTATATTTTCAGTATACAAGTTAAATAAGTAAGGCGACAATATGCACCCCTGACGGACCCCTTTTTTATGCCAAACAAAGTTGTTGTTTCACCATTTATTCTTACTGCTGCCTGTTGGTCTAGATACAGCAGTGATGTTAAGTGTATCAAATGTGTTGGAAATCCATTTTTTTCCATTATTTCCCAAAATTTCTGGTGTTGTACACAGTCAAATGCATTTGAGTAGTCTATAAAGGATAAATATAGATTCACATTAAACTCTCTGCATTTCTCTATTATTAATCTTATATTGAACATATGATCTCTTGATCCTCTTCCTTGCCTGAAACCAGCTTGGATCATATTGATTTCTTCTATTTTCTTACGAAATCTACCCATTATGATTTTTAACAGAATTTTACTGGCATGACTAATCAGGGCAATAGTTCTGTAGTTTGCAGGCCAAGGAAGAAAGGAGAAATTCCCCAGGCAACCCAGGGCAAGGACAATATAGGGCTTTTGAAAGGGGGTGGGGGAGGGGGCGTAGTGTGCAGAATAAAAATTACAAAAATATCAAATTCACCGAACAAAACGTCCAGGAACGTTGATAAGTTGTGGACACAAACGTCCGATAATATCTTCAGCATTTGGGTTCCATGACCAAGAGGGGCCCACTCTCCTTAGAGCAGTTTAAAGGCTCCAAACGTTTACCTGGAGTTCTTCTCTGACGATCTGAGGAACTGTGTTGTCTCTCTCTCTCGCTCTCTCTCTCTCTCTCTCTCTCTCTCTTAGAGCAGATAGTGGCCTTGTCAATAAAAGAAAGCATCCAAACCTCTCTTTTTTAAACAGACAATAGTCAACTTTAAAAGTAATAAATCTGCATTTTATAGGTAAAAGTTCGATAAAATAAAACTTTGAATTCAAAGCTGGAGACATCATTAAAACTACCTAACTTATGGAATAAAATATGAACACTATGAAATACTCACCAACGTATTCCTTCAAAAAATACATCAGAGAGATGGCTTCCATGTGAAACTACGCTTGCCTGAAAGCTTTTACAGAATCCATCGAACACGCGCTTCTCTAGGGTCTCACCAGTGACAGCAACATTGCCAGCGCTGGCTTGTCTGAGATCGTGAGTGCTCGTTATACGCCTCCGATACAGCAATCTTTCCCCCCCAAAAAAAAACACACAGAAAAATGTTAAAGACACTAGGGCAGAAAGATCGAGAACGCCACGTGATGTCAGGAAAACGAGAGACAACACATCTCAACGATCACCCGAGCAACGGCCACACTATTTCATGGTGTCCGGGTTACTGTTAGCTCCTGAAGAAAACGAAGACCTTCCGAGGCAATTCCGAGGCGTCTTAGATGCCGCACAACAAAGGATTCTAACACGGCGATGCAACCATCTGAATTTACAGTCACACTTTCTCCTTTGTTGTCCCCAAAGAAATGCGACCCCACGATCCCAAAGACGGCTATTCCACACCACAGTCTCAGTTCTGGAGACTGCATTAGCTTTTCAACTAGTCCTTGAGAGTTCCCAGGTGACAGTATCTCATGTTTTGTTTATTGTCAAACCCCGGCGGATGAAAGTGATCTTCGTCCGTCATCATCAAATTGTTCAAAATCTCAGCTTCTTTCGATAGTAAGCCACAAAACGGCCGTACAGAATTCAACCCGTTCTTCCTTGGCTCTGCTTAACAGTTGTTAGCAGTTTGTATTTTATGCAGACAAAATCTTACCTCCTTCGGTACTCTTTCTTGCTGCAGGCAAAGACGCGGACGTTTCGTTTCTGCGAAATTAAATGTGCGGGTGTTGTTGTGATATTTATAGGGTATAGCTGGAAAAGTGAATGTAAAACAAATTATATCCACGCTGAAAGTATACTATTATGCATCAAAATAACATGAAGATTCCATAAATGCAGAGTTTTTTTGTTTGGTTTTTTTTTAGGAAAAAAAAGTGCTGTGAAAATAAGGAAACATTTTTAGCACAAGAAAAAAAATATATAACTGACAAACAAAATTGTGTTCTACTTACCATCAGCACTGTATATATCCACGTGTAACACACAAACGCGTTCATTGTGATGATATGTGGAATTCCTCACATAAAATGTCTGAAATAAAATTCTAGCTACTTCTGTAGTTCGTCTAATAGGTCTAGGTCTACTTGGGGTACATTCAATAACAGTTTCTGGTCATAGTGCATGTTCCTATTCCTACAAAAGTTACAAAAAGTTGAAACTACACCACCGAAAATATAAAAAAAAAACACTGCGTCTGTCTACCCACGCTAAAAAGGAAGAGGAAAGTTCAGCTGACATGCGCACTAAACATTTACAATCAAAATTTGCATCGGTTTTTTTTTTTTCATGAAACGAAGGATCCATCTATATATTGCTGCTTCGCACGGAACAGGTAAGCAGGAAGCCGCAATACACTGCCGTCTGGCAGGGGAAGTAACATCCTACCCATTTCCTTGAATTTTTCACTCACGCCAATATCGTTTTCCGAGAAAGAACCTAAACCAATTCGACCTACACTGAAAGGACGTCTAACTCCACACTGCACTTCCGTCACAGATTGTGTTCCATAGTAAACATCAACAGCGCTGGTGCGATGCAGCACGGTCCAACAATCCTTTACAACTGAGTCAGTTAAAATTGCGTCAGCGACTCTTTTCGACGCCACCCCAACTTTTCAGTCTAAGTCGTCAATAGTTGAGCCAGATCTAATTTAAAACCTGCCTATCTGCTCGGCAGCAACCTGTACATGCTTTTCTTTCGTCGTTTGGAGTTTCGCATTTTTAATTACTAAACAGCTGTGAGGAAAACATGGACGTATCCCTATGTGTCTGTAAGGCATGACAGGATTACCTTTACTTTTTTTTTGTAAAAATGAGAGTTACAAATAGGCATCATGTCATTTTCCGGGTAAATCTTGTCAGTAGGGTCAACATTTCTGTTATCTTGGAGAGATTGACAATGGAGAATAATGGTTTTCAGCTGGTGGTCCATGCGCTAACTGTGAAATCGGCCCATTGTCACGTGGTCCGCGGTTGCGGGTACTTTGGGTACTAAGTGTCATTTATTGTATAAAAATATTGACGGTTTTATGGCATAACGATATTACAATGGTCCGTAATTTATATGTGGTTGCTAAAGTGATCCTTGGATGTAAAAAGCTTGGGAACCATTGGTGCAGAAAGGTAAGGCCCCCAGTTAGAGAGTGGAACTGATCCTGCAGTGACATCTCCATTAAACTGAAACATAGAACTCTAAACAAATATCCTTGTAATGATTGTCTGACTTAGACATGCTATCGAAAGGGGGCTGATCTGCATTACTTTCTTTCCTTAGTCCCTAAGCTGGAACTAAGAAGCAGGCTTCTCGGACAGCTCCACTGCCCTTGAATATATCGGCAATCCTTACCTCTGTTTGTTATGATGGTGCGTTGAAAAACATTCTGATGACCTCGTCGTTTCTTTGACAAAATGACTTCAGCTCGTCCTCACAGCTGGTACACGTAACAGAAGACAAAGAAAGAAAGAAAACAAATAAAAAGAAAGAAAGAAAGAAAGATGAAATGGCGGACTGAGTTAAAAATAAAAGAAACTGTTTAATATTACAACAGCATTTATAATAATAATAATAATAATAAATTGACAATAAGATAAATAAAATAAGATAAAAAGAAATAGAAGAGCAGTGATGGAGACGAAGTGGAAGGGGCTGTTGTTTTTATTATTCCGAAGCTTTTCTTGGACTGAAGGTTGCTGACAACCACACGAGCAGTCTCAGCCTGAGAAGCCGATTTGCTGTTTGCATGAACCGGGTTGTACAATCGCTGTTTGGTTGCCCTTCGGCTCAACTTTGGTTTAACATCCATAAATTATGATACTGTTGTTGAACAGCTTATGTGGGTAATAAATTGTTCCTCTCTTAGGGAATGTGGCAGCAAGATATATATTGATTTGTTGGTGTGTTCTGGAGTGAAGACGCCCGATAAGGTAATCAGCGACCCATAGCTATTATGCTAGCGTCAGGGTTAGCGACCCATAGCTGACCAAGACCCTCCGTGGTACCCTCAATAACAGGCATAGCCTGGCTAACGGGGCAGGGATCACCATAGTACCCATGGTGGTGGAGTCTGCTAAAGAAACATTGCACGTCTCCTGCTTTTTAGCTGTACTCCGGGACTGAGAAAGTAGCCGCCATAACCCACTCCCTCGTCGATACGATGCTGTGCCTCAACATCTCTATAGCATCGGCTGCAAAGAAAAACAGCTCGCAGTTACAGGGAGTTCGTACAAATACAAGTACAGGTGGTGTGTTCAGAATCATATGCATGAGAAAGAAATTTTTTCTTGGCTCGTACCACCCTTGTCTTGTCTGGTCTTTGTCTTGTCTTTTATATCACTGGAACTGAGAGCAGGTATTCATTATAGCCGATCCTGTGAAGATGTTAAGGCGGAGTTTTGTGTCGGTTTGGGATTGGGTTACGATGGCTAATTTTTCAGTTCTTGAGAAGGGTTAAAAAGCTGAAGGTGTGCAATGCTTCTTTATAAGTCTCCACTGCCATGAGTATTATGCAGATTCATGCCCTGCTAGACAGACTAGGCGTGTTACTGGAGGTACCAAAGGAGAGGTGGGGCAGATTCTTGGTCAACTATGGATCGCCATCACTGACGCTAGTATGTCAGCTATGGGTCTCCAACACTGACTCTAGCATGTTAGCTATGGGTCGCCAACACTGAATCTAGCATGTCAGCTATGGGTCGCCAACACTGACTCTAGCATGTCAGCTATGGGTCTCCAACACTGACTCTAGCATATCAGCTATGGGTCGCCAACACTGACTCTAACACGCCAGCTATGAATCGCCAACACTGACGCCAGCATACCAGCTATGGATCGCTGACAGTGAAAGTGGGCGGTGTCTTTGCCCATCAACCAATAATAAAGTAGTGTTTCTGTCAAAGCAATAAATAAGACCTTTATTGTTGCTGTTAGTGTTTTTTTTTCTCTTGCAACTAACATATTTTCCTTTTCAGTAACAGATTAATCTTTATGCTGAATAGGTTTAAGCAAAGTCTAGAGGCCAGAAGGGGCCCAACATCATGGAAAAAATGTGAATACAGATGATTGTTTCATGAGTAATCATCCATCCATCCATCCATCCCTCTGGAACTGCAATCTGGTGTTCTTTATAGCTGATTCTGTGAAGATTTTAAGGCGGAGCTTTATGTCGGTTTAGGAGTGGGTTAGGACAGCTACTTTTACGACGGTTACTTTATATATATATCCCGGTTGCAACTAACATTTTCATATCTTATCTTATATCCTTCCCGTGCCGTTAAACGTCACATAGGGCTCCTAAGGTAGTTCGCCAATTTTTCCTTTTTTGGGGGAGCTTTTCAACCTCATCAAGGGATTTTATGCCTATTAATTTGGCCTCTCTTAACAATGTCCTATTTAGAGTTTCACGTGGTCTGCCTCTTTTTCTTCGGCCTGTTGAGTTCCACTTGATAGCTTGTTTTGGGATTCACACAATATTTTCAAATACCTAACATCTTTCTTTTTTGCAGATGCAATTTTTAAAAGAAAAATGACATTCCTTATTAGTTTTCATACTTTTTCCTCTTGCGATTAACACCTTGTCTGTTTTATCATTCTGTTACGTCTCACTTCATTCCTAGTTGCTACCACTAACAAAACTGTTGAATCATTAGGCCTGACATTTACTCCCAATGCCTCAATCTTAAAAAAAAAAAATTCCTGACATCATCTCCTTCTTTTTCGTGAACCATACATTTCTAGGAGTTTCTGCTCCACCTGATGTTGCTCTCATTCTCTCCCCTTGTCAAACTTCGGCTTCACCTAAGTTCCACTCATTCTCTCCCCTTGTCAAACTTCGGCTTCACCTAAGTTCCACTCATTCTCTCCCCTTGTCAAACATCGGCTTCACCTAAGTTCCACTCATTCTCTCCCCTTGGTAGAAAGGCCGTGATTGTCATTGGTCACTTTCTCTTAATAGTTTCTCAAAATTCTGTTTGACGCTGAAACTTATATTGTACAAAAACTCTTAAGAAAAAAAGCCTGTATATATCACTGATCTGGTCACCAGTAATAGACTTGGAACTAATTACATATTTTTTTTCTTTATAAGTTACACTTTTATTAAAATATCCACTGGAATTTTGGGAAGACGCTGTCCGAATTTGCAGTCGGCGAACCATAACTGACATGGTAGCGTTAGGTTTGGCGAACCATACCTGATCAAGACCCTGCCCTACCTCTCCTTTGGTAACCCCCCACACCCCGCCCCCAGTAACAGGCTTAGCCTGGCAACGGGGCAGGGATCGCCATAAATCCCTATTGTGGTGGAGTGTGTTAAAGAAGTACTACATACCCGCTTTCCCCAGGTTTTTTAGGTGTGTACAGCCATAAGCTGAACTTTTTTGCCTTATGTCTAAGTCCGTCACGAATGTTACAGGCTTTGAAAAAGTATTAAGGTCTGTTGACTTTCAATAAATCTATTTTTAAATATCTTTCTCTAAGTCTCCCATTGTTCATTTATGGTCCTACTTTAAAAAAAAATGTTAGAAGCTACTGGTATAGAAAGAGGAAATTCTTCTTCTTCTTCTTCTTCTTCTTCTTCGTCTTCTTCTTCTTCTTCGATCAGTTTTGACTTGTTATGCTTTTGAAGTAGTTGGTGGTCATCTGAAGGGCGTGGACATCCCCATACAGTTTGTTCTGGACTGCTGTAGTACGGGGGGAGTTCAGAAACTAATGCACCACGTCGTTTTTTTTTCAGCTAATAATGAAGATAGAAGCATGAAATTTTGCACACTTTAAACATGGAATTGTGTGAACCAAACTGCAGCGCAACCGGCCAAAGAATATGGCAGCCCTAACCGTTGAAATGGAACGTGTAAGCAACTTGAGGTGTAAGCAAAGAATTGTGATAGAATTTCTTGTTGCAGAGAAGGAAACTGTTGTGAACATTCACAAGCGTCTGTGTGATGTGTATGGAAGTTTCGCATTCGACAGGAGTACAGTCAGTCGCTGGGTTCAAAGAATCAAAGAATCAATAAGTGGAGATAAGGAGTTGCATGATCGGCCACGCTGTGGACATCCTGCAAATGCAGTTATAAAAGCTCTCGGATTTTCTAAGGTTCGCGTAAGATTTCCTCGAAGTCTCACAAATGATCATTGATTGCAAAGGAAAGAAATTTCTTCTGAATTATTGGAGCATTTCAGTGCTGAGGGAGAGAACTTTTTGGCTAAGATCGTAACAGGTGACGAAACCTGGGCACTTCATTTTGAACCTGAGACAAAAAGACAGTCACTGGAGTGGCATCATCCACAATCACCACGAAGAAAGAAATTCAAGACAAGTCCTTCAGCTGGAAAGGTCATGATCACTGTCTTTTGGGACATTGACGGTGTGATTCTTGTGGATGTTATGCCAAGAGGAGAGACAATCAATTCGCAAGCTTACATTAAGACATTGAAAAAACTCAATGAACCTTTTTGCAGAGTTCGGCCGGACAAGAATCCAACAGACCTGCTTCTCCTTCATGACAGCACGCTCCTTCACACTAGTCTGGCAACAAGGGAAGCAATCACCAAATTGGATTGGACTGTACTATCCCATCCACCCTATAGTCCAGATTTGGCACCCTCTGATTTCCATCTGTTTGGTCCACTTAAAGATGCACTCCCAGGGGTAAGATTTGAAGATGACGAAGGACCGATTCATGCAGCGAAGAAATGGCTACATAATCAAGAGAAAACCTGGTAGGGCTAGGAATACATGCACTTGTTTCGCCCTGGCGTAAAGCCGTACAAGTTGATGGGGATTATGTTGAATAATACCGATGTTTACATGACATATCCTTATATATTGTGTATAAATTTCATGCTTCTGAATCAACAGCTCCTGAGAAAAACGATGTGGTGCATTACTTTCTGAACGCCCCTCGTAGTTGGTCATGTTTGCCTTCTCTGTTGCTCATTTATTGGGCACTCTTGCAGAATGTGGCCTGTTGGCATCTTATTTGTGCCGCATGCACATTTATCTGTTGATCCTATCTTGAATGTGTTGTATAGGTTGTATCTTAGCCTGTTGTGCTCGGATACGTAGCCTTAGGATGAAGACTTCTTCTTCTTTGTTTAGCTGGGGAAACTCACGTAAGGGGAGATGTAGAGTTCAGGTATAGCGCACTGATGACGTTAAAAAGTTGGACCCTCAGCGTAGGACTATAAAGGTTCCAAGGTTCAAAATCAAACTACGACGTCATTGCATTCAGGACAGTCCCCATATGTACTTTGCCGCATGCCGCAGCATCCATCCAAGAGCTAATAATTCCCATCAAGTCTTGATTCTTTAAGGTGCGTTTCCTGTCAAACATTTCAGACTTCCTATCAGGGCCCTTAATTTGTCCTAACTCCAGCAATCGCTTGTTCTTCCATTCCCGCTCTTCACTTTCCTGCAGTCTTTACAATACGGCTTTAGCATTGTCGCCCTTGACCATTCTTATTCTGCCATTTATTTTATCCTGTCTGGCACTTCACTGCCACGTACTCCCACATGCCCTGGACAATAGAGGTACGTTAGGCTCCTCACAGTTGACTGATTTAACAGATGATTTTGAAGCAGTTGTTTTCTCTATATTACGAAGCATACTCTGTGAATCTGCACAATGACACCATTAACTACATTATGGGCAACTGGCCGTTCCATTTCCGCCGTAACAGTTTCGGTTTACATTCGCATGCTTGATCTGGTGACTTCAAAGGCTCTCGAACCATGTGCCACTACCCTTCCACTGCGGTAGACAACAAACCCCAACCACTTCTGCTGTTCCGAATCACCGAGTCATCTGTATATATTACTGTGTCAGAAGACCCACAGTGATGCTGGATGAGATCTTGAGCCCAAAATCAAATTCTCCCTGTGGCCAGTCTCTACATTTACGACCCTTCTGTATAACAACCTTTGTTAGCTGGGGTTGGTCCTGTACCTGTAAACTATCATCACCTTTAGGCACCTCATCTAGATCACACACTGACATTACTGTATCCTCGGCCACCCAGGATCTGCCTCGTTTGATGTGTCTGCCCTTTATCAACCCCATCTCCTTATGAAGAGGATGGTCCCTCATGCCAGCAACCCTGATATGTGCCTTCACCTGAGCATACTTGAGTTTAGACCTCACACTCAGCATAACAGGCAGAAAGCGCATGGCCGTTACAAGAGTATTCCTGGTGGAACCCAAGATTAGTCCTATTAGAACTGGCTTGAAACAGAGAGAGACAGAGAGACAAAGAGAGAGAGAGCGAGAGACAGAAAAAGGGGGGGGGGGGGTGTCACGTGAACGTTTAAAAAAAATTCTTTATCGATATACACAGGTACCCTATTACAGTAGCAGAATACAGAGATCATTGCACAGAGCTCATATGGGAGTTGGTCGAGTGCTAATAGAAGGGAGGCAATTCATGCATATACTTTAATGATCCAATTACTTCCCTTGTGGAAATAAGTACGCAATGTGTACTCTTTGAACCCATTGGGATCTCGTAGTTAATAGCGTCTGTAAAGATTTCTCTTTTATCTAAATCTTTTATCTTCCGCTATTTTCTGCTTAATTTGGACCTTTTTGTCTAACAGGGTCGTTATGGACAGTGTGATAAAAGTAAAAGTAAAGATAGTCCCATAGCATTTCAAATGCCGTAGGGGGTGAAGCGTTAGAGACCTCATTATGCTGGGTCATCAGCGTATGAGGTAGGGTGACCAGTTCCTTTCCTCGCTGCCTTTACTTCCCAGATTTTCTCTGGTACCCATTTTACGAGGCTGGGTCGACCTCAGGGCCGTATTGGTCGGAAAAAAAATCCCGCTCAGCTGGGGATTCGAACCCTCGACCATTTGGTTGCTAGACGAGTGCTCTAACCACTACGCTAGCCGGCCCCTAGTGTGATAAAACTGGTCAGTATTTTATCCTGTCTCAATATTGCTGCCCAAGTGACCGCATGTTTTGGCATGGAGGATATGTACTGAGGTGATCTTCGCGGTAGCGAAGTTTGCTAAGAAGTCTACTTCAGGAAGTGAATGATACGGAACGACACATCCAGTATACAGGCTTAATCACAACGTTTTTTTTTTGTTTGTTTGAACACCAACCCAATGGCTAGAAATTGTAATTTGCAGTTTGTATGTACATTACAACAACACTACAAGCAACAGCACTACAAACAGCAACACTACCAACAAAAGCACTACAATGATAACATTACAAACAACAACGCTAAAAATTACTGTACTACAATAATAACAAAACGAACAATAGCTCGACATAAAAGCAATACCAGAAGCAATAACACTGCAATAACAACATTACGAACAAAAACAGTTCAAATTAAACTACTACAGTAATGGCACTAAAAGCGCCAGCGCTATAAATCCAACACTACAGACTACAACAATACAAATATCAAACACTAGAAACAACAGCAACAGCGCTACAAAAAGAAACGCCACGAGAAAGAAAAATATCATATACAGCAGAAGAGAATCATAAACAACTCTGTAAACAACTGTACTACTTATATCTTATATCTTATATCCTTCCTGTGCCGTTAAACGTCACATAGGGCTCGCAAAGTAGTTCGCCAATTTTTCCTGTCTTCGGCGAGTCTTTCAACCTCATCAAAGGATTTTATGCCTGTTAACTTGGCCTCTCTTAATAATGTCCTCTTCAGAGTTTCACGCGGTCTGCCCCTTTTTCTTCGGCCTGTTGTGTTCCACTTGATAGCTTGTTTTGGGATTCTCTGATCATTTCTTCTCATCAAGTGACCAACATATGTCCATCTCCTTTTCCTGATCACCCATGAGACTGGTTCTTGTTCAGTCATCTGTCTTATCTCTGCATTGTTCTTGAATTCATTCCACTTGATGCCGAGTATTTTCCTTAGGCATTTGTTTTCAAAAGAGTCTAATTTCTTTTCTATTTCTTTAGTTGTTTTCCAGCTTTCACATGCATAAATGAGGGTGGATATTACATTTGAATTGAATAGTCTTAACTTGCTTTTTGTGCTTATAACTTTTGAATTCCATGTGTTATCAAGATTCTTGAAGATTGATGGTGCTTTTGCAATTCTGATCCTAACTTCCTTTCTAGTGTCACCATCCTGGTCTATGTAGCTGCCAAGGTATGCAAATTGATTGACTTCTTCAATATCTGTCCCTTCTATGTGTATTTTTCCATTTTGATTGATGGGAATTTTCATTATTTTTGTTTTGTCCTTGTTAATTTCAAGTCCTATTTTGCTAGCCATTGAAGACAGGCTATCTGTTTTTTCTTGCATGGAATTCACATTATTACTGATAAGAGTTATGTCATCAGCAAAATCAAGATCTTCTAGTTGGGTCCCATGTACCCAGTCAATACCTGTGTTACCTGTGCAGCATTTTTTCATTATGAAACTACAGGTGACAATAATACAAACAGCTGTACTACAGGTGACAATAATACAAACAGCTGTACTACAGGTGACAATAATACAAACAGCTGTACTACAGGTGACAATAATACAAACAGCTGTACTACAGGTGACAATAATACAAACAGCTGTACTACAGGTGACAATAATACAAACAGCTGTACTACAGGTGACAATAATACAAACAGCTGTACTACAAAATGCAATATTATTACAAACAAGGGCACTAGCGGAAAGCAAAAATAAAAATGTAGCGAAATGAAACGTCTCCAAGTGCTGAATCTTGACCTTCCCATCATCCTTTGTAGATAGCACAGGAAGCATAATTGAAGTCGGTTGCTAAGCCACCAATTTCTAAAATTAGCAACCACCTTCAACTTGGCCTCACCGGCTTACAAGGGGCATCATTGATTACCTCTCTTTCCGATCTTTCCAAGGCTTATCCCTCGAGGTCACTGTTGGTTCCTGTCATAGTTTCAAGGGTGGACGATTAGCCACGCCGCATACGCGATACTTTTTTACGTGTCTCATTTATTTCTGACACTTTATATGAAGAATGGAAAGATGAAATGCACACATTCACAATCACTATCACATCCATTGCAAGTCCATGACTGGCTGAGGAGATATGTAAGAAATCTTCACAGGCTATGCCATCCATTCATTCACACCCTGCTCGCTACGTAACAATAGCTTTCCTATAAACTTGAATCCTTCTTGGAGTTGGGAAAAGAAAGGCGGGCAGGTTGCGATGGTTACCACGTCTTCTTTAACTGTGCCAACAGGTAAAGGGAAATATGAACCAAATCGCCGTGTGAACAGGACGCCACAGTGGCACTATAGGACTCCAGGGGCTTTAGCTACCCATAGCGGACATGCCGGCACCAGGGTTGGCCAATCACAGCTGACTAGGACCCTGCCTCGCCTCTTCGTTGGTACCCCCAGCAACAGGCAGTTAACTGGTTAAGGGGGCATAGATCGCTATAGTCCCCATGGTAGTGGAGTCCGCTAAAGAAGTATTACACACTCCCCAGCGTTTTTTAGCAGCTCCCAGGGACTGAAATAAATGCTGTGCCCCAACATCTTCACAGCATCAGCTGCAAAGAACCCCAACTGGCAGTTCCAAGAAGAAGAAGAAGAAGACAGTTCTGTTCTATGCCTCTGGATATAGTGTTAGAATTCATATTTTCACTGACCCTTGAAAAAATGGGCTCCGGGGGCCCATCCAGCCTCCAAAAATGGGTACCAGAGAAATCTTGGAAGGTAAGTGCGGCCAGGCGTGACACTGACCACATCAGACTTTCATGTGGCGAAGGTCGGGGAAATACGGGCCTAACACCGCGTCTCAGTTATGGCTTAATAGTGTGGAAACGGGGACCTTTTATGTAGTAAAATGCGAAGTGGGTAGTGTACTGGTCTGTCATGGTGAAGTTTTGGGGGTCGAATCTGGCCGGAGGCACCCCAGTCACCCAGCTGTAGAAATGGGTACCTGACTTCTTCTGGGGTTGGGGAAGGAAAGGCGGCCAGGCATAGTACTGACCATATCATCCTCTAGTGTGCTGACAGGTCAAGGAAAATATAGGCACTAACATCATATCTCTATGTGCCTCAAGGGCATAATAGGGTTACCTTTATCTTTTTTTCAGTGCATTAAGAAAATACAAGCATCATCTGTAAACAAAAAAAAAGCGATTATGTGAAATTTAACATCACGTGAACGTAAACAAATGTGAAAAATTCAATTTATGTGATTTAAATTAACATTCATTGCTCCTCACTATCCAAACCTGCTCCCATTTTAATACAAAATTAATTATATTCATTAAAAATACAATTTTTTAAAATTTAAGAGTGGAGCCAAAACATGCTTAGGTCAGGGGCAAAGAAATTAGTGATGAAATAAATTAACTGTCTTACAAGATGATATCATTCATCTTGAGGTTAACTGCCTAATAGAATGCTGTCATTCATCTTACAGAAACCTGTCATTCCTCTAACTATCTTACAAGGTGCCGTCGTTTATTGTCAGATAAACTATCTCGCAAGATGCTGTCATTCATCATAAGGTCAACTATTTCACAAGGTGCTGTTATTCAATATGTCATCAGATAGCTTTACAAGATGCTGTCATTCATCATAAGGTCAACTATCTCACAAGGTGCTGTTATTCAACATGCCATCAGATAGCTTTACAAGATGCTCTCATTCATCATAAGGTCAGCTATCTCACATGTTCCTGTCATTCACCATAAGGTCAAGTATCTCAAAAGGTGGTGCCATTCAACGTAGGTTCAGCTATCTTACAAGGTGCTGTCATGTATAGTGAGGTCAGATATCTAGCATGATGATGTCATTTATCATCATGCGGGTGAACTATCTCACAAGATGCTGTCATTCATCGTGAAGTGAGACAGGCATGATAAAACTGAAAAGGGTTGCTAAACAGAATCATTCCATGATGAAGCAACCCTCTCCAGCAATGCCACAGCCTTATTTTCTGCCAACCACTCCTCGTGGGAACAGTAGTACGGCTCCACGCCGAGATCATCAAACATCTAGAGAAAATTTGCAAATTTCATAAACAACTGAAGAAAATGAAAAGTGACAAAATGGCAAACCATACTGTGAGCTGAAACAAAACATATGTTTAAGCGCTATGGTCATCCACTCTTCGGTCAAAGGTAAAATATGACAACAGTGAATCACACTGAAGGCATATTTTAAATGAATCCTTCACAAAAATTCATACCAAACACGCAAACAGTTTAAAATAAGAAAAAAAAACAACACTTTAGATAACACGACAATCCATAATGTGCCTAAGGCGAATAGCAAACAACTTACACACAGACATATTACAAACAACACACATAACAATAAATAATATTTTGGAGATAGCTGACAATAATATGCAATATGCAGGAAACTCTCTACCGTAGAGAGCTGAACAACAACACAATTCCTTCAGATCATCAGAGGAAGTACCCACCCTCAGACAAGTGTTTCGGCCCTTTAAACTCCTGACACTCTAAGGGAGGTGGGCCCCTGTGGGTCATGACTCCCAGAAGTCTTGTGAGTTGTTGCTTTTTTTTCCGGTCCCAGGATCGAACCCATGGTCTTCCAGTTGGCACTGCACTTTATGAAGTGTGTCTTTAGCGATTTAGCTACGGAGGACTGGTATTGGTTGTGGCAAATGAAATAATATGAATAAATAATACTTTGGACAGTAGAAGAAAATAATAAATAGTACCTTGAACAGTTAGCAGGAAACAATAAATAATACTTTGGACAGTAACAAAAAAAAAACAAAAAACAATAAATAATACTTTGCACACTAGCAAAAAAAAACAATAAATAATACTTTGGACAGTAGCAGAAAACAATAAATAATACTTTGGACAGTAGCAAAAGGACAATAAATAATACTTTAGACAGTAGAAAAAAATAATACTTTGGATAGTAGCAGGAAACAATAAACAATGCTTTGGGCGTAGCAGAAAACAATAAATAATACTTTGAACAGTAGAAAAAAAACAATAAATAATGCTTTGGACAGTAGTAGAAAATAATAGATAATAATTTGGACAGTAGAAAAAAACAATAAATAATGCTTTGGACAGTAGCAGAAAATAATAGATAATAATTTGGACAGTAGCAGAAAACAATAAATAAACCTTTGGACAATAGCATAAAAGATTAAATAATACTTTTGACAGTAGCAGAAACCAATAAACAATACTTTGGACAATAGCAGAAACCAATAAATAATACTTTTGACAGTAGCAGAAACCAATAAATAATACTTTGGACAGTAGCAAAAACCAATAAATAATATTTTGGACAGTAGCAGAAAAGAATAAATAATATTCTGGACAGTAGCTGACAACAATAAATAATACTTTTGATGGTAGCAGAAAATAATAAATAATACTTTTTCCCGTCAGACCTTTTGCAATCAGTTTTCATTGTCCTACCAAAGAAACAAGATGCAGTTGAATGTGAAGACCATCGAACCATTAGTCTTATGAGACATCTAACCAAAATCCTGTTTCATATTGTCATGAGAAGATTCAGGGGCAAAATAAAACCAGAAATAGCTGAAGAACAGTGTGGCTTCGTCGAAGGAAAAGGCACAAGTAATGCTCTCTCTCTCTCTCTCTCTATATATATATATATATATATATATATATATATATATATATAGAGAGAGAGAGAGCGAGAGAGAGAGAATACTGATGGAAAGGCCTATGCTTATGCTTCATAGACTACTGTAAAGCATTCAATAAAGTGAGACACAGAGAAATTATAAGAATGCTGGAAGACATCAACATAGGTGGTAAAGATCTGAAACACATCAACATAGAAGGAAAAGATCTGAAACTCATCAAAAACATATCTCTCTCTTTCTCTCTCTCTCTCTCTCTCTCTCTCTCTGAACCTTAAGTGCCCAGGGCACATGGGGCTTCCGCAAGGGTTTTCCACAAATGCCTGTCCTTCGCCTTTTTTTCTGCTCTTGCCCAGGTGAGCCCTCTATTGCTCAACATCCTTTCTGTTGTTCTTCTCCATGTTTCTTTTGGTCTACCCTTACTTCTGCTCCCCTGTGGTGTCCATCTTAGTGCTATTTTTGGTAGTGAGTTGTCAGTCATTCGGAGCACATGTCCCAACCATCGCCAGCGTCTTTCCTCAATAATTGTTGTCAGTGGTTTCATCTGCATTTCTGCTAATAAGATGTTATTTCTTATGGTGTTTGGCCAACATATTTTTGTAATTCTTCGTAAACATTTAGTCTGGAAAGAATTCAACTTGTTTTCTATGGTTTTGGTGATTTTCCAGCATTCACTTCCATAGAGTAGTACACTTAGAACATTACTCTTAAATATCCTGATTTTCATATTTATGCTTAGTTTTTTTGATTTCCATATAGTCTGCAGCATAGCAAAAGCCTGGTTTGCTCTAGTAAGTCTGCTGTTGATGTCCTCTGTGCTGTCTCCATTTTCTACTACTCTGCTGCCAAGGTATACAAATTCGTTGACCTCCTCCACTAACTTGTTATCTACTCTGAGTACATTTCTGTTGTTCACATTTTATAAAAAATATACTGTATAAACATATACTGGCAGTAATCAGCAGCAATGAAGGTTGAAAACCAAATAGGAGCATTCCAAGACATAAAATTGGGAGTGAGACAAGGATGTGTTCTATCTCCTGACCTCTTCTCCTTGTACAGTGAAAACATAATGAGAACTATAGAGAGTTTGCCAGACGACACAGTTCTGATTGCTAAAAGTGAAGGGGAGCTACAGGCTCTTCTGGACATTGTGGTTCGTGAAAGTAAAAGTAAAGGTCTCAGCCTGAATTAAAAGAAGATTGAGATGACGGTCATCTCAAAGAAAGAACACCACCAAAATGTAGCATTACCATCGATGGCACAGAACTGAAACAAGTTGATAGATTCAAGTACTTAGGAACAATTATAACAACTGATGGGAAATGTCACAACGAAATAAAAATCAGACGTGCCCAGGCCAAGTCAGCGTTCCAAAAAATGAGAAACATCTTGTGCAACAGATCCATATCAATGGAAACAAGATTCAGAGTACTTAAATGTTACATCGAGCCAGTTTTGTTTTATGGATGTGAAGCATGGTCCATGAACAAGAGAGTACAGTGAGAAATGGAGGCCATGGAAATGTGGTTTATAAGAAGGATGTTGAAAGTACCATGGACAGCTAAGAAAACCAATGAAGATGTCTTAAGAGAGGTTGGAGTTAAAAGGCAAATTTACAGCAAAAATCAAAGGCAGACAAGCGAGATTTATAGGACATTTTCTGAGAAGAGGAAAATTGGAACACATTGTGGCAACTGGAAAAAGTGAGGGAAGAAGAGACAGAGGAAGACAGAGAGAGAAATTACTGGATGGGCTGTGAGTGTGGCTAGAAAGAAAGTCACCAGTGGATCTCATAATAAAGTCTAAAGACAGGGAATTGTGGAGAGAAATGATCGCCGACGCCACCTGGTGGCCACTTGATTGAGTACTTAGAACAGTGGCAGAAAACAATAAATAATACTTCGAACACTAGCTGAAAACAATAAATAATACTTTGGGCAGTAGCTGAAAACAATAAATAATACTTTGAATACTAGCTGAAAACAATAAATAATACTTTTGACAGTAGCTGAAAACAATAAATAATACTTTGAATACTAGCTGAAAACAATAAATAATACTTGTGACAGTAGCAGAAAACAATAAATAATACTTTAGACAGTAGCAGAAAACAATAAATAATACTTGTGACACTAGCTGAAAACAATAAATAATACTTTAGACAGTAGCAGAAAACAATAAATAATACTTGTGACACTAGCTGAAAACGATAAATAATACTTTAGACAGTAGCAGAAAACAATAAATAATACGTGTGACACTAGCCGAAAACAATAAATAATACTTCGAACACTAGCTGAAAACAATAAATAATACTTTGGGCAGTAGCAGAAAACAAAAAATAATACTTCGAACACTAGCTGAAAACAATAAATAATACTTCGAACACTAGCTGAAAACAATAAATAATACTTTGGACAGTAGCTGAAAACAATAAATAATACTTTGAATACTAGCTGAAAACAATAAATAATACTTTTGACAGTAGCTGAAAACAATAAATAATACTTTGAATACTAGCTGAAAACAATAAACAATACTTGTGACACTAGCTGAAAACAATAAATAATACTTTAGACAGTAACAGAAAACAATAAATAATACTTTGAACACTAGCTGAAAAGTGAAGCTCCTCCCAAACAAGGAAAAAAATGCGGAAAAGAAATAAAGGTTGCTGTGCGGTGCCGATGTGAAAAGGTGGTGGAAAGGATAAAGTGAAGTTTAATCGGTATGTCCAGTAGTATCGCTGCGAGAGCTATACATACCACGGCACCTCTGCTCTAGAGGCCGGGCACGTCCGAAATACACCTACACTGGTGAAATATGCCTAAACCGGCACACACCAGGGGTGGAACTTGATGGCTAGACATGTCATGCCACCTCTGCTCTAGAGGTCGGTCACGCCTGATATACACCCATACTGGGATAATATGCCTAAACCGGCTCACACCAGGGGTGAATCTTGAAGGCTATGCATGTCACAGTACCTCTGCTCTAGAGGTCGGTCACGTCCCAAACACGCCCATACTGGGATAATATGCCTAAACCGGCTTAACCCATGGGTGGAAGTCACTATTGGCGAGGATTCGTCCTCCTGGACAAAAACTCCATCCTGGTCACAACTAAGAAGGGTAGCGGCCACGACCGCAAAATGCTCAAGTCGGAGACACTGGACCAGGGCAGTCTATATAGGCAACCACCCCTCACCCGGCAGGGATGTTTGCGTATCCTAATCACGCTGAGGTTTTCCGGTGAGAAAGTCCAACTCTGGACTGGATGGGCAACCTCCTCTCACCCGGCGGTGATACACAGGTATCTCAAAACACGTCGAGGTTTTCCGGTGAGAAGGTCCAACTCTGGCCTGGGTGGGCTATCGCCTCTCACCCAGCGGGGATGCACTGATATCCTAAACACGTCGAGGTCTTCCGGTGAGAAAGTCCAACTCTAGACTAAACTGGTGCAACGAAAACCACGGTGTCACGCAATCCGCTTCAGAGACCCACCAAGAATACAGGCTAAAGCCCTGCGATACTCTGAACCCCTTGTGGTCCTCTCGTGGATCTCGTGTGGTCCTTTCGGGGACCACACAGGAGACCACGGGACCTAACGAGGACCACATGCGTAAATTCAGTAGGATCACAATGCTGTTTTGGTGGTAGAAGCGAATTAAGAAGAAGAAGAAGACTTCGAACACTAGCTGAAAACAATAAATAATACTTTGGACAGTAGCAGAAAACAATAAATAATACTTCGAACACTAGCTGAAAACAATAAATAATACTTTGGACAGTAGTTGAAAACAATAAATAATACTTTGGACAGTAGCAGAAAACAATAAATAATACTTGTGACAGTAGCAGAAAACAATAAATAATACTTCGAACGCTAGCTGAAAACAATAAATAATACTTTGGACAGTAGTTGAAAACAATAAATAATACTTTGGACAGTAGCAGAAAACAATAAATAATACTTCGAACGCTAGCTGAAAACAATAAATAATACTTGTGACAGTAGCAGAAAACAATAAATAATACTTTGGACAGTAGCAGAAAACAAAATAATACTTTGGACAGTAGCAGAAAACAATAAATAATACTTCGAACGCTAGCTGAAAACAATAAATAATACTTGTGACAGTAGCAGAAAACAATAAATAATACTTTGGACAGTAGCAGAAAACAATAAATAATACTTTGAACACTAGCTGAAAACAATAAATAATACTTTGGACAGTAGCAGAAAACAAATAATATTTGGACAGTAGCAGAAACAATAAATAATATTTGGACAGTAGCAGAAAACAATAAACAATACTTTGGACAGTAGCAGAAAACAATAAGTAATATTCGTGCAGTAGCAGAAAACAATAAGTAATATTTGTACAGTGACAGAAAACAATAAGTAATATTTGTACAGTAGCTGACAACAATAAATAATACTTTGGGCAGTAGCTGAAAACAATACGAGTTACTGCGATTAGCTGTATTTTGAACTGTCTGTCTGTCTGTCTGTCTAAATGACTTGGAAGACAACAAACGATACTTCATGCATAACCTTCAATTCTTTCCATCAGATTTCTTTCCTCTCACAATGTCAACGAAACCGGAACACAAAAACTGGATATGTGGGCGTATGTGTGTTTGTTTCTGCTGACAGACTGCCTGTAACTGTGCGCGTGTATGAGAGTGTATGCAGCTCTGTGTGTGTGTGTGTGTGTGTGTGTGAGTGTGTCTTGTAAGTGTGCATGTCAGAGAGTATGTAGTCTGGAAGAAGGTGGAGGTCGGAGAGAGAGAGAGGGGGGGGGGGGGAAGGAGACAAGGAACTAGACGATATACAGAGGCTTAGATTGTACTTTCTGGTCAGCCAGTGCTCTCATCTCCATCCTCGACCCCCCCCCCCCCTCTCCCTTCCAACTCGCCGGGTCTTACAGCAACCAGGCCAGAGCATGGCGTGCAAGCATAAGCCGTTTTGCTGGGCACTCGACGCTGCTGTTTATGAGATCCTGCTGCAAGTCAGCAGCCGGCACGTTAACTTGCTGGCAGAATTGATTAATTAATACTCTTACGAGATTTCCAGGCGTACATCTCGTGGATCGGGCAGGCATTTGTGAGAGAATGAGAAAAAAATATATACGGATCTTTGATGTTAAATCAGTTCTCTCTGTAAAGAAACGTTGAAAAAGTGGCACACAAGAGCTGGTGGAAGTATGTGTATCCAGTTTATAATGCTAGCAGGCCCTATGGTCCAGGGTAAGGGGACCCGAGGTTGTACCCAAGGGGGGTTCAGGCTGTCTCTCTTCCCCCCCCCCACCCCTTTCTCTTCTCTTATTGGATACACATTCAGGAAAACACTACTATCTCTGTCAATGCCTGCATATTCTCTTGAAGCTCAGACAATTATCTGGGAGAACGTATTCAGTTTATGGCTGGCAGGCTTCTGGTAACATCCTGCGTGGCACTATCGGAGGCTAGAGACAGAGACAGTTAGTTCAGATGTTCACTGGTGTCTTGACAGCACGTACAATAAACATGAAAGTACTTGAACAGAAACCCCAAGTAGTGGGGGCGGCTGCTTTGCTCGCTCTCCAACAGTTTAACTTATTGCTTTTTTTGCTATCCAACAGTTTAACTTATTGCTTTTTTCGCTATCCAACAGTTTAACTTATTGCTTTTTTTGCTATCCAACAGTTTAACTTATTGCTTTTTTTTGCTATCCAACAGTTTAACTTATTGCTTTTTTTTGCTATCCAACAGTTTAACTTATTGCTTTTTTTGCTATCCAACAGTTTAACTTATTGCTTTTTTTGCTATCCAACAGTTTAACTTATTGCTTTTTTCGCTATCCAACAGTTTAACTTATTGCTTTTGTCGTTCTCCAACAGTTTAACTTATTGCTTTTGTCGCTATCCAACAATTTAACTTACTGCTTTTGTCGCTATCCAACAGTTTAACTTACTGCGCATGGCTGATGTTAGCTGTCATCCAAACGGTCTGACTTGAACTCAGGCTTTATACCCAGGAAGTATCATCCTCAGACGTGACATCTGGGCCGTCACAGAATGTGACAGCGGCTTCTCATATTAGAAAGACAACGTCACTTTCAGCAAACTCGAAGGGAGGCAGATATGCACAGTGTAGGTCAACGCGCAGTCTTGTTGTAACTCAACGTATACCTGATAACAGAATGTGCTTTTAAAATGTCACTATAGAGATCACATAGCTCGATGTTGTACTACAACTGCTCGTTTCACAGTCAGACTATTAGGACGGAACACGGTCACCACTCGTATTTCCGGTTGAAAATTTACGCTGTATTTACTATTGTACAAAGCTTCGCCCACAGATTTTTATGTTCGGATATAAGGCCTGGTAGTAACTGACCCCGTGACCTCATCTGGTCCTCAACAGTCCTGACTACTGGTCTTAAAACAGATATGGTAATACTGGAGTATTCATAAGAGATAAGTAAAGAGATATGGTAATACTGGAGTATTCATAAGATATAAGTAAAGAGATATGGTAATACTGGAGTATTCATAAGATATAAGTAAAGAGATATGGTAATACTGGAGTATTCATGGGCTATAAGTAAAGAGATGTGGTAATACTGGAGCACTCGTGGGGTATAAGTAAAGAGATGTGGTAATACTGGAGCACTCGTGGGGTATAAGTAAAGAGATGTGGTAATACTGGAGTATTCATAGGCTATAAATGTAGTCCTATCATGCTGTAGATCCACCTGTCGCCACACTAGAAGCTGATATGGCCAGCATCACGCCTGGCCGTTTTTTCCATCACCAGCT
Organism: Achatina immaculata; assembly: GCA_009760885.1. Classification (NCBI taxonomy): domain Eukaryota; kingdom Metazoa; phylum Mollusca; class Gastropoda; order Stylommatophora; family Achatinidae; genus Lissachatina; species Lissachatina immaculata. The sequence goes on along the minus strand of CM019718.1, from coordinate 37,021,086 downwards.
CCAAGAGAGGTCAGGTATCCATTTCAACAGCCGGTATCTGCAGCGTCTCCAGTTGTATTCGAACCACAGATCTCCGTCATGAGAGATGAGCGCGCTAACCACGCCGCTACTCCTGTATCCATTCGTGGATTGTACAGAGGAAGACAGAAAAATGAATGGGATTTCTCACCTTTGATAAGTTAATGTTGAGCCTCGATAACTGATTTGGGGGAGGGGGAAGGAATGTGAGAAGATCTGTAATCTGTCAGGGACTGACTTTATTACCTTCAGGGCACTGGCAACAACGTTCACCCACCTGTTCCAATATCCATCGAGGAGCGTCCCTAGTGACTGCTCCAGCCACACATTAGATTTGGGTGATCCCTGCCATCCCACACAGGTTGGACTGTCTGTCACTTCCCTCTTTTCTTTTCCCGGCTTAATGTCAGCGTTGTCCCTCAGCCAAATCTTCTCTTGTTTGCAGGAGACTGTCGAAGGCAGCCCTCGCAATGTCCGTTCTTAAAGAACCCTGGATCGATGCCTTTCCTGCCAGCTTGTCAACTATTTCATTGTCCTTGACCCCTTCCATGACCTGGCCAGTTGATTCAAGTTATCGGAAGAATCAAAGACGAAGGGGGATATTGGCAGAAATCTTTTACTGAAGAGCCCCCAAGAGAGTCATAGAAAACATGTTGCTGTACCTCGAACAATGAAATAATGTTGATGTACCTAGCAAAAAGATTAAGACATGTAACACTTCTTATTTGTTTTGTCATAAGATTTTCCTTCTTTGTTATGTCATAAGATATTTCTTCTTTGTTTTGCCATAAGATTTTTCTTCTTTGTTTTGTCATATGATTTTTCTTCTTTGTTTTGTCATATGATTTTTCTTTTAAAAAAAAAGGGGGGGGGGTAAGGGTAACATCCTCACTTCCGTGCCATTAAGGCATATTGAGGATACGATGTGGGGTCCGTATTTCCACGAGCTTCGCCACATGGAAGTCTGATATGGATAGTATCACACCTGACAGCATTTACCTTCCCAGATTTCTCTGGTACCCATTTTTAGAGGCTGAGTGGACTCTGGAGCCTTTTTTTTTTTTTTGGTGTGTACCAGGAACAAAAATCCCACTGCCGAGACTTAAACACTGGTATCACATGATTAGGAAATCTAGCGAGTTTTGAAAACACAAGTTTGCGAAAATTTGTTCTAGCTACAGCGTTGCCCTCTACACAAGGAAGAATCAGTGGAACTTTCTGCTAGCTTTTGATTTTGAAATTAACAAGCACAGTTAAATTAACTGACTTCCAAGAGATACAAAGGTCATATAATCTGCTAAATTCATAGAGAATGCCAAACAGCAACTGGCATTTAAAATACGTACAAACGTTCCTTCTCTCGACTAGCATATTTTTAAAAAAAATGTATTACACAAACAGCTTTATGCAATTTCTTATACAAACACATTCACGGAGTGTATGAAATAGATGTGTGCAATAATTATACAAACAGCTTCGAGCAATTTACCATACAGAACGGTTTCATGCAATATATTGTACAAACAGCTTCTTACATTTTGTTTAACAAACAGCGTCATGTAATTAACTTTATGCAAGTTTTTTTTTTGTTTGTTTGTTCGTGAATTCCAGACATCTTACGTTGCAGCAGTGAGCACAAACTGCGGCCAAGCTGAACAAATTCAGTCCCATAACCAGAAGCAGTCTTGCGCACTGATGTAGTCATCCGCGATACGAGGAGTTTAGCATGTGAACCTACAGAACAGTTGTTCTTGCTCCGCGCGAACTGGCTTAGGAATTCTAGAATTTGTGAAAGATTTTGTGTTTCTTCATGAAGTAAATGCACAGCCAATACAGACGGCATTTTGAAGTCAAGTAGTGTATACTCAAAAGTGGGATGTCGTAACCTGAACATACATCGAGAAAATATAAACCGAGGTCATTGAAATGAAAGTACACAAAAATGAAGTGCATCGCTTGAACAAAAGAATAAAAAGCAAAAATGAAGAAGTTTTAAAACAGACTATATATATATATATATATACCAGATTTGAGGGCAATATTAGAGGTATATGAATAAGATGATGAATGCACTACATGCGAATAGACACATAAAGTGATTGAGTGTTCAAAACAAAGAGATGAGTGGACAACATAAAGTGATGAGTGGACAACATAAAGTGATGAGCGGACAACATAAAGTGATGAGTGGACAATATAAAGTGATGAGTGGACAACATAAAGTGATGAGTGTTCAACATAAAGTGACGAGTGGACAATATAACTTGATGAGTATACAACACAAGAATATGAGTGAACAATTGAAATAGATGAGTTGACAATAAAGAGAGAGAGGAATGTACAATACAAAGAGATCAATGGGCAGCACAAAGAGGTGAATGGACATGATAAAAATTGCATGGACAGCACAAATAAATGAGTGAACAACACAAAGCTGATGAATGGACAGTATAAGGAGATGAACAGACAATACAAAGAAATGAACGGACAGCACAGTGTTAATGGACAGCACAAACAGTTGAGTAGACAAGGAAAAGAGTTAATGGACAGCACAAACAGATGAATGTGCGACAAAACGAGATAAGTATATAACACAAGGAAATACATGGAAAACACAAAGAAATGAATGGACAACACAAAGAGATGAACGGACGACACAAAGAGATGGATGGACAGCACAAAAAATAAGTGGGAAATACAAAGTAATGAACGGACACCACAGAGAAATAAGCGGACAATACAAAGAAATGAGTAGACATTACAAAGAAACGAAGGAAAGCAGATAAAAGCTGAAGTGACAGCAGCCTGACCACGTGCAGAAAATAGTGAAAGCTAGAGATCTATTGTTGCTAATACACTTCTCTTGTATATGATCATACCTTCAAAAAAGAAAGAAAAGTGCCCAAAACTGTACAAAAGTAGTTAAGAATAGTAAAACACTTACCTTGTATTTTATATATTTGAATGTGCATTATGGGTCAGGAGATGTCATGAGTTTTACTGACAGCCTCGTCATGTATCTGATGTCACCCAGGAAGATCGCCTTCCTTTATAAGAAAAACCCGTGAGCTGTCGACCATATGGACATGGTCAGTTCACGTTAGACTACTTGCACACGTGCATCATGCTTTGTCCACACCCCACCTGGCAGCTATTTTGGTCCTGACTCAACGATGCTCCAAATATGGAAATCTGCTAACGCCCTCTGGTGCCAAAATAATGTACATAATAGATGTAATAACTCTAGCGCCACAGATTCTGAACTTGGACACACCCAAGATATATATGATACATAAGGATATCTATATATCTACCGCCACCAAACATGACTAAATACATCTGGACTCATGAGAGTTGGAAGGGCTGCCGATTTATTTAAATGTTCTCTAATTTCTGTTCGTCCGGCGTGGTGCACCTCTTTATACCTGTAATCTGACCCTAATATCATTCGTTAGGTAATCTTCTTTTAAGAGGCTTAGATTCGCCTTTTTGACAGAACATATAGAAACTACCAGGCCCGGGTCTCGTGTGAGAGGACAGACGACATAAATCAGTTTGATCACGACACCACGAGAATTCACACATGCAAGGTCATGGTCATTTCTAGTTGCGAAACGCAAAGCTCATTAGGGCTGGGCAGACATTTTTTTTTTTATTTCTGAGTAAAACTTTTAGCATTTCTGGCATGTCTACGAACAACATTCGGTATCCTCTTTATAAATAATATCTCCTTCATATAAAGACGCACAAAATGTAGAATAATTCCTCACTGCCCCGTCTCCCCCTCCCTACACACGAAGTATAAAATCTGCTGCAAGCATTGTCTAAAAATGTTGGATACAAACACGGCATTTCCTTCGACATGAGCTGACATCATGAGCAGATGTCATGAGACTCGACATTTCCTTTAGTCATGAGCTGTCTCGATCTATAGGAAACAGTGCGGCCGCCAAGTCAGCTAGAGGGAGGCTAAGACTGTAATACGAAGCCGCTACGACCAACTGTGGGCCAAGAGGCTGGGCGAAGGCAGTGGACCGGATCCAATCCACCAGCTACAAAGGAAGCAACAAACGATCCCGTTCCGGTTAAGAACCGACCACTGCGGGCTGTTGACCCATCTCTAGAGACTCAAGATCTCACATACAGGCGAATACCCGTGTAAAGGTGGGGTACAGATTCCAGAACATGTACTCAGAGAGTGCCCAACTTTTACAGACCTACGCAACCAGATATGGCCACAGGGGTCGGACCTAAGGCAGAAGCTGTGGGGATGCTGGGAGGACCTGGAGAAGGGGACCTCATCTTGGCCACTGGGCTTCTGATTTAGCATGAAGAAGAAGAAGACACAGCCTAGTGTTAAAAATGTAGATGCAAACATTTTAGACGTGAGAAGGGTGAAAAACTTGTATGAGAAAGACTGCAAATTGAACCCCGGACTATAGTGGGACGAGTAACCCCTTTGACTCAATAGACAACGCAGGGTCGACTCGGTTACAATCTCTCGTGGGTTAGGCGGCGGCAGAGTTGACGGCACTGTCCACCTCTCTCGCTGTCCTGCCGCTCACGTTTGCTCACCTTACTATTCTCTCCCATCACAAGTATTGTGTGGACTATTTTTGCAAAATAGATAACTATAAAATGACAGTATTCTATCACTTTGTTGTGCACAAGCCTGGTTTCTATTTGGTATATAGGTTTCCTTTCGGTATTAGAATTCCCTCAATGAATCAAGTGCCGTGCCGCGTGGCGTAGACGATCATTTCTCTCAACAGTTCCCTGCCTTTAGACTTGATTATGAGATCCACCGGTGACTTTCTTCCTAGTAACACTGACAGCCCATCCAGTAACTTCTCTATCTATCTTCCTCGGTCTCTTCTTCCCTCACTTTTTCCAGTTGCCACAATGTGTTCCAGTTCTCCTCTTCTCAGAAAACGTCCTACAAATCTCGCTTGTCTGCCTCTGATCCTTGCTGTAATGTGGCTTTTAACTCCAACCTCTCTTAAGACATCTTCATTGGTTTTCTTAGCTGTCCATGGTACTTTCAACATCCTTCTTATGAACCACATTTCCATGGCCTCCATTTCTCACTGTACTCTCTTATTCATGGACCATGCTTCACATCCATAAAACAAAATTGACTCGATGTACCATTTAAGTACTCTGAATCTTGTTTCCATTGATAATGATCTGTTGCACAAGATGTTTCTCATTTTCTACAATGCTGACTTGGCCTGAGCACGTCTGCTTTTCATTTCATTGTGACATTTCCCATCAGTTGTTATAATTGTTCCTAAGTACTTGAATCTATCAACTTGTTTCAGTTCTGTGCAATCGATGGTAATGCTACATTTTGGTGGTATTCTTTTCTTTGAGATAACCATCACTTCAGAATTTCCTGGTAAACTAAAAAGTTGCTTAGTGATTATGAACACGAACACGAATTTGGAGGCCGGATCTCACTTACTAAATATTTTGTTCCGCCATATGTTAGACTATATACTTTTTTCTATTCATCCGTGTTTTTAAAATACACACTTGAAATACAGTTTATAACGCTCGTTCATTGGATGACTGTAAGCTGAGGGAACTGTTGGCAAAGTTTTGTCTCACTGTTGACATGTTTTCGAGACTTTTTTGTTTTTGTATATGTGTTTGTATGTCTGCGTGCATGTTCTACATTCTTATAATATAAAAAAAAGACATCCATTTGTTTATTTAACTCTTTGAAAGCAATGCCGGTAGTGTTAGTGGATCTATTTGTCTTTACGAATTAATGCTCCTGAAGATATTTAGGCAGTGTAAATAAAAGTAGCACATTTCTAATCTTATCCACGTTTTTAAATTATAGAGTAACTTCCCTTTATTTTAACTCTACCAAAATTCGTCATCAAAATTTATTATGGTAGAGCATGGACATTAATTCTAGAGTGAATTAGTTAATACGCTATCCAAAAATGGTTTCACCCATCTGTATGGGCCCGCAATGACGTCTGTATGCTCACGTGATAAAAGCTGATTCTGGTGTAGCGGTTGGACGTCAAAGAGGTGACTGACAGCGGAAGTTCATTTGTTAGGAAAAGAAGTAGATGTGAAAAGTTTTGGTATCAGATGTTGTCATGTGTCGTAATATGTGGATAATGTGGTTTTAGATGTCGATGATCTGATGTTAGATGTTAGAATTACGGTATTAGATTTCGATACGATGGTATTAGATGTTTGTAACGTGAACATCAGACGTTAAAAACGAGCGCACATCATATGTTAAAAACTTGCCCACATCAGACGTTAAAAACGTGCTCATATAAGATGTTAAAAACTTGTCCACATAAGATGTTAAAAACTTGCCCACATAAGATGTTAAAAACTTGCCCACACAAGATGTTAAAAACTTGCCCACATAAGATGTTAAAAACGTGAGCACATCATATATTAATAACGTGAAAAGCAGATATCAGTAACGTGGCACTGTTATTCTTTCACTGCTTAATATCTCATTTTACTTTACCAGAACTGAGATACAAAAGATATTTGTATGTAGCCTCAGTGTAGGGGGTGGGGGCGGAAGGGGTTCAGCTAGTGCCTCTCTCCTGGGTTCGGGGGTGGGGGGGGGGGGGTAGTTGATGAAAAAAAAAAGAATGGCTAAATCAACATGTTAAACCGGAAACTGGGGAGGGTGTGTCCGGAAAAGGGGGGGGGGGAATGCAGGAAAGTGGAATTTCCTTACAAAATTATTCTCGGGGGCCCTAAGTCATCAGCGTGAGATCAGCCATAAGATATGGGGAAAGCCTGCCAGAAATCGAGTCACGAGGAAAACAACTGGGCACAAGAGAGCGTTATCGTTCGACGAGCAAGCTAGGATTTAAAAGTTAGAAAACACGCGAGGTAACTGCAACACGAACATTGATTGCTGCTAGTGTGACAGTTTATGCAAATCAAGAATTGGTAGGTTCGGCCATGACCGGAGCTGGCCAGCAAAAATGACGCCTGGCGAAACCAACAACAGCTGGTATCTACCAGTTGCTGTCTTCTTAAGACGAAAATTGCCTTTATTTCGCTTGCAGTATCAAGGGAGGTAACTCGAGTATAATTCATGCGTGTGAAGTAATTGTCCGATTATCCTTCCTGATGTTCCGAACATCTAATTATCTTGTACATATTCATACATAAGGAATCCCATCTCATTGTGTTACCTGACCGACATGAATCATCATGTGACTGAAAAAATGTCTCTTGGCGGGTGATGTCTTAAATTAAAAAAAAAACACGACTATATTTCGTAGATGTTCAAGCATTTTAATACGAGAGTCATACAGAAAGTCGTGAGCAAAACTTTTTTTTAAAAATCAGAATTTATAGATAGAGAAAATATAAAATGTGTCACCTTAATCTGCATCTTTTTCTTCACTTTTCAACATAATCACCATTTCTCTGCACACATTTTTCCCATCGCTCTGCAAGTTTGAAAATACCCTCCCGGTAGAATTCCGTTGTAGCTGACCGAAGATACAGACTCACTGCTTCCTGGACGTTCTCTCTTGTGTCGTAGTGATGGCCTCGCATTTGTTCTTTCACAAAATCGAAAAGATGGTAATCACTGGGTGCCAGATCGTGGCTATAGGCAGGGTGTGGAAGAATTTCCCAACCTATTTTCTGAATTTCCTCACTTGTCTTGAGTGATGGTTTTTCTCACAGCTTTGTGATCTTCAGTCAACAAACGTGGGACCCAGCGGGCACAAACTTTTCTATAGTCTAGAGTTTCGATCATTTCCTGTACTGCATTGTGTCCTATTCCAAACTTTACAGTGATTTCAGATACTGTGACACGTCTGTCTTGTTTAATGATGTTGTTAACCCTTCACGTGTTGAGTTCAATGGAGGCAGTTCGAGGGCGACCGCTGCGATGCATATCTTGGATGCTCATGTTTCCATCTTTGAAATGTTTCACCCACCTCCTAACACTGCTAGCACCTATACACACATCTCTATAAGCAAGTTGAAGTCTTTGGTGAATTTCAGCAGCGGGGATTTCCTCTTTAACGAGGAACTTAACAGCACGTTGACGAAACGAAACTTCAGCACTCGACATTTCGTTTCTGCTCCGCGTGGTCACGTGACACATACATGATGGTGACTCATGTGACCTCTACATGAAGTGCAAAGGATGCATATTAAGATGATATATTTACACTTTCTCAGTCTACAAATTCTGATTTTTAAAAAAAAATTGTGATCATGACAAGCAGTATTTTGATGCAGCTTGCACCATAGTTGTAGCTAATCCTATTTAAAGTTTTGTTTAAGTGGCATGATTCGTTCGCAGTTACGCTCGTGTGGTTTTGTCCGACCAAATCTTATGATTGATAACGTGATCTTCTCATGTAATTATAACGCTATCAGTATTCTCCAATGATAATGATTCGGCCATGATCTATATACCTTATTATCAGTCATAGTTCTCATATCTTAACTGTACAACGCTGCGTATATCTGCGGGTCTTAGTAAGCTCTATCTTAGATATACCACACAATGCATATTTTCCAGTCATAGTGAACTATATCCCAGTTATACCACATTGTATTTTTTCAGCCATAGTGAGCTATATCCCAGTTTTACCATGATGTACATATCTCCAAGCCATTGTGATCTATATACTAGTTATACTACACAATGTATATTTTCCAGTCATAGTGAACTATATCCCAGTTATACCATGCTATATTTTTCAGCCATAGTGAGCTATATCCCAGTTATACCATGCTATATTTTTCGGCCATAGTGAGCTATATCCTAGATATACCACAGAATATATATTTTCCAACCATAGTGAGCTATATCCCAGTTATACAATACTGTATTTTTCAGCCATAGTGAACTATATCCTAATTATGATAAACTGTGTATATTTCCAAGCCATAATGAGCTATATCCAGTTTGTACCACACTATGTATATCTCCCAGCCATAGTGAGCTATATCCAATTTGTACCACACTATGTATATCTCCCAGCCATAATGAGCTATATCCAATTTGTACCACACTATGTATATCTCCCAGCCATAGTGAGCTATATCCCTGTTATATTGTGCATTTACAAGAACCATAGTGAGCTATATTCCAGCTATACCATACTGTGTATATCTCCCAGCCATAGTGAGTTATATCCCAGTTATATCACACTACCTCCCAGCCATAGTCAGCTTTGTCTAGCTACACCACATTGTGCATATCTCCCATCCATAGCGAGCTATATCCTATTTACACCACACTGTGTATATCTCCCAGCCATAGCGACCTATATCCTAGTTACATCACACTGTATATCTCTCTTCCAAAGAACGTTTTGTCCTATCTGTGTGTGTGTGTATCTCCTTGTGTGTCCCCAGAAACAATTTTTTTATAAACAGAAAACTACGAGGCTTTCGTACAGTAAGGTAGCAGAACACTACGTTGTATGGTTGGACTTCGAAAAAAATATCAGACAAAAAAAGCACTTTTAGACCTGCGAGAAAGAAAAATTTACAATAGAAATACATGGGACTTGAACCGCGGACTCTGGTAGGGCGAGCAGTCGTCCAGCCACGAAAGAACAGCACATTAGCAAACTTAGTAAGAAGTATTCGTTTATTTGTTGTTACTGCCGTGCAGCATGCACTAGACATTTGTAGGCCATGTTTTTCTGTCTGTGTCTAAAAAAGTTGGTACCCGCGGGAGACTGGGTCCAAGCGACGGAATTTCTGTGTCATGACCTCGTTTCCTTTCTGGGTGTCACGATTTTCGATCAGACAGGCACTGATGGCTTCGCTGTCAAACACGTTTTTTGTGTGTGTGTGCAAGATAGCTAAGTTTATTAATGCGCTGTTCTCTCGTGGCTAGACGGCTGCTCGTCATACCGGAGACAGTGGTTCAAGTCCCAGGTAATTCTCTTGTCATTTTTCTTTCTCTCTTGTCTAAAAGTGCTCTGTCTATGATTTTTTTTTCAGGGTCTAACATACAACACAGTGTATATCTCCCAGCCACCATACCTCAACTGTACCACACTGTGGATGCCTCCCAGCCATAGTCCATCGTATGCTAAGTATGCCACACTATGTGTGTCTCTCAGCCATAGTCCATCATATGCTAGTTATACCACATTATGTGTGCCTCTCAGCCATAGTCCATCACATCCCAGCTATGCTATATTGTGTATGTCTCGCAACCAGAATAAAATAAATAGAGCACTTAGCTGTGACCTGTAAGAAGCTGTGTCCAGAAATGCGCATGGTGGAGTGTTGAGGATGTTTAAATGGAGACTTGTAATGTGTGATACGTGGGCCGTAAAGGGGGACAGGGAGAAGAAAGGGGGGGGGGGACCTCAGAAAGAGGAGAGAGTAATATAATGGTAATCTAAATGAGAGAAGGTGGAACAGATGACTGCAGTTGGGGTAGAGAGGCTGTAATCTGATTCCCTGGGGAGGTTTTGAAATATGTGTTACAAGTGAGAAAGGAGTGGAACTTAGTGCAGAGGAAATATGATTGTGGGAGAGGGAAATGTTATGTGTAACTGAAAGTTCAAACAATGTGGTTCAAGCGCCCCATATTCCCGAATATCGGCGTGGCATTATTTGATGGCTGTTACCAGAAAATCAGATTTGCCTTTGTGTTTGAGGCCATTGAAGTGATTAGGCACTAGTTTCGAAGCATGCTGGGCGATATCATGCATATGTTTTTGCATGCGGTCACCTAATCTAAGGTCAGTTTCACCAGATAAGTTATCCTGCATCTTTTGCATACGATGGCATATGTCATATCACGGGACTGGCATGTGAATCCCTCATGGAGAGTGAGGATAATTTTAGGAAAGGTGATCGTTTTCATTTCCCAGACTACATCAGGGCAGGTAACACATCGATGGCGGTTGCATGCTCTGATGCTAACGTATGCAAGATTCCGCAGGGACATCTTCGTCCACAGCCACCTGAAAGGGAGTAAGGTGCACTACTGGAATGTCACAACTGCGTGCTCGATAATTAATAAGGCGGTTCAAACATTTTTTTCCTTTGCTAGTTTATACATTTCATTTTCTGTAAGTGATGAAGTTATTTGGGAAATCAAAGTGTCGCGCTTGGGAAATTCAAGCTGTGCCCGCTATTAAATTTCTGTTTTTATTGCTGTTAATTCTTTTCTACGTGAAAGCTACAAGTATCCCCAAACAAAGGAAGTCTCAATTTTATTGTCCACTGTTCTGGTATGCGGACAAATATATTTCATTCTGGCTTGCAGAAATAATTGCCTGCGGTTTTGGTTTGCCAAGTTGCACGATCACACTATATAACCCTGTCTTCTTAGACTTTACTTTTATCACATATATTTATGTATTGTGTAAATATACTCGTATGTTTTAAACAACGCATAGATTAAAAAAGCGGAGTGACATAATGTATTTTACACTGACTGTATATCAAATGATAACATATTTTAAAAGAAATATTTCACACGACATACTTTGTTTCGCTTTTGCAACCGAAGTTAAAACATCTAGCAAGTAAAAATATACATATTATATGCTTCCTTTTTGCCATTTGAGAATTACTTTGAAAGAACATCTTTTTAGGGAGTGCGAATGCGAACAGCCACATTTGGAAAGTGTCTTGAAGAGATTGTAATAACTAATGTATACCTTATACAGTATACACATTTGGTATTTTTTTTTTCTAAATTGGCCGACGCTGTGGAAATGTGGCAACTGTGACGTCATTTTGATGGTAGCGCCCTCTCATCGAACGCGAAATTTGTAATGGCGGTCATGCAAATATGATAGAAGACGGACCAGTAACGCAGCACGGAGGCCAGCTCGGGCCCGGTTTAGGCATGGTAACAAAATCACAACAGGATGATGGCATCAAACAGCGCCCACAGTATTCTATGCCCGGGATTCTCCACTTTCTACAAACAGAATGGTCAAGATTCGAAATGGAGAGGTCTCAGTGGGAAGTCGAACGGGCAGAACTGCAAGTACGTAATATTTAACTATTATCCATTTATTATGAAAACACAGGCATCATGTGTGTTATAAAGGAGAACAAGTAAAGATTTCTTCGGGGCAGAGGGCGGCATAGGGTGGATTCAGTTATTGAAAACGAAAAGATAATCTTGTCTGCAATGACATTCAAGGGGAATAAACAAGGACGATGTTTCTGTATTTTACCAAATTCATGCGATCGAAAACAATTGCAACCAGTAATCATTTCTTCCTGTTATAACATGTCAAGCAGTTTCAGTAGAAAAATGTACAACTTTACAGTCTCCCTTCTTGAGACTGAGCATGCTAACTTCTAGAATATCTAGCAAATTTTTGGTAATAATTATTTCAAGAAGTAGTTGTATTTATAGTAACTAGTTAACAGATGGTTTTTGTAGTAGTCGATCTGTTCGTCTTTAAAAGATGGTTTTTGTAGTAGTCGATCTGTTCGTCTTAAAAGATGGTTTTTGTAGTAGTCGATATGTTCGTCTTAAAGGATGGTTTTTGTAGTAGTCGATCTGTTCGTCTTAAAAGATGGTTTTTGTAGTAGTCGATATGTTCGTCTTAAAGGATGGTTTTTGTAGTAGTCGATCTGTTCGTCTTAAAAGATGGTTTTTGTAGTAGGGATCTAGTCCTCTTAAAAATTGGTTTCAGCAACAGTTCATATTAACAGATGATTTTTATAGAAGTGGGTCTGTGCATCTTAAAAGATGGTTTTTGCAGGTCTAGTCATCTTAAAAGATGGTTTTTGTGGGTCTAGTCATCTTAAAAGATGGTTTTTGCAGGTCTAGTCATCTTAAAAGATGGTTTTTGTGGGTCTAGTCATCTTAAAAGATGGTTTTTGTGGGTCTAGTCATCTTAAAAGATGGTTTTTGTGGGTCTAGTCATCTTAAAAGATGGTTTTTGTGGGTCTAGTCATCTTAAAAGATGGTTTTTGTGGGTCTAGTCATCTTAAAAGATGGTTTTTGTGGGTCTAGTCATCTTAAAAGATGGTTTTTGTGGGTCTAGTCATCTTAAAAGATGGTTTTTGTGGGTCTAGTCATCTTAAAAGATGGTTTTTGCAGGTCTAGTCATCTTAAAAGATGGTTTTTGTGGGTCTAGTCATCTTAAAAGATGGTTTTTGTAGCAGTGGGTCTCATCATCTTAAAAGATGGTTTTTGTGTGTCTAGTCATCTTAAAAGATGGTTTTTGTGGGTCTAGTCATCTTAAAAGATGGTTTTTTTTTTGTAGCAGTAGGTCTCGTCATCATAAAATGTAGTTTTTAGCAGGTTTAATTGTTTGTGAGAGTTGTTAAACTTACTTACTCATGGCTGATTTTGCCACTATTTGATTTTCATAACTGGTCACAATAATAGAAAAGGTAAAATTCCCGTTTCCATGCCATCAAGGCATATTAGGGAATACGGTGTTAGGCCCGTATTTTCCATGACTTTCGCCACATAAAAGTGTGATGTGGTCAGTATCACGCCTGGCTGCTTTACCTTCTCAGATTTCTTTGGTACTCATTTTTAGAGGCTGGGTGAACCCCGGGGCCTTTTTGGTGTGCACCTGAAAAAAATCCCACTGCTGGGACTGAACCCGGTACCACTGGATTAGTAAGCCGAGTGCCTAACCACTCAGCTAACCAGGCCGCCGGTCACAATAATAGCAAACCATATTTCTTTTGTAAGATCCAGTCTCATTTTGCTTGCTTCTTTTTTGTCACTGAGTTTGTCCTCTTTTCCATAAGGTTGAGTCTTTGTCAGTTGTATCCATTCCATACAGTTGGTGACAGAACCTCTCATGGATGTCTTTTAGTTATCCTTGCTTCACAGTGTTGATTTACCACTGGATCTTTCTTCCAGAAGTTTGTCATATAGTTTTTGCTTGGGGATGTAGTTATCATCAACTCTTGCACTATGATTTGCTCATCTTAATCACCAAATCTTGCATCATGCTTCATCCATCATAATCATCAACTCTTGCACCATGTTTCACCCATCTTAATCACCAAATCTTGCACGATGATTCACCCATCTTAATCACCCAGATCTTGGATCATGTTTCACCCATTGTAATCATCAATTTTTTTGCATCATACTTCATCCATCTTAATCTTCAGCTTCCCAATGTTATCACCAAGGCTGGGAACTTATGCTGTAGTTTGTTGTTTTCACCTGATGATCACAATATGAAGACAACAGCAATGAAAACTGTTTTGTTTTGCCTGTTTTGGACATGTTATCCATGTTCTGGATCCAAATATGAGAGTACTAAGTACATAAATGTGGTAAATCAGAAACTTTTGTCATCATTTGTTCTGTGTCCTTTTTTTTTTTTTTTATTGTATACATGATCTCAGACATTTTTGTAATTTGTTCTATGTCTTTTTGTTTGTTTGTTTGTTATTGTATATATGATCCTGGGGACTGACTAGTGTAGTGGTTAGAGCACTCATTTTTCAACCGATCGGTTGAGGGTTCAAATCTCCAGCTGAGTGGGATTTTTTTTTTTCTGACCAGTACGGTTCACCCAGCCTTGGAAAATGGGTACCAGATAAATCTGGGGAGATAAAGCAGCCAGGCGTGACACTGACCACATCACACTTTCATGTGGTGAAGGTCATGGAAAATACAGGCCTAACACCGTATTCCGCAATATGCCTTAATGGCTTGGGAACGGGGATTTAAAAAAAACAATGATCGAGCTTTAGCAGCTCCTTTTCATAGTCTTGTACTGATTTCTTTGTATAAAAAGAAGGTGGTTGTAGCTGTAGCTCCCAAGATGGTTGAACCTGTCCACTCATTTATGCAGATTTCTTTTCAAAGTTATGTTGGTATGGTTGTTCTAAAATCCATTTTGACATTTATTGTCAGTCAAAATAGGGTCACCATTGCTGGCGAAAACTGTTTCTGACAATAGAGAACTTCAGCCCACATTGTGAGGTATATCAGATTATATCATAGACCTGGAATTCTATCCATGAAGGGAAAATGCTATCCTCTTCTTTGAACAGCTGTTGAATTCAGCCGTTTTCCAAGCCATTAGGCTCACTGCTGCAGACAAGACACATCTCTAACCCTCTATGTTCTTGATCTTTTCTTGCCAGTTGTCAATTCCAAGAGCGCTTATACTTTCTTCTATGTTGTCTTGCTGTCGTTGTCTATGTCTGTCTCTTGGTCTGTCCCCATTCATCACTTCTGTAGGCCATCTTTGTTTGTCTGTCCTCCTTCATTATCTAGCACAAGCTACTTGTCTTTTGTTTTTCAAGATGGCTGTAAAAAGCTATACAGTATTAAAAGCATCAGTCTTCTGAATGTAGGACAGAGGACAAGTCCATGGATGGCAAACTGAGAGTAAATAATTGAATGTCAGCAGTTTTATGTAGAAAACCAATTAAAATTTTTGTTTTTGTTTTTGTTTAATAGCATGAAAGAGTTATGTGATTAATATTTTTTTGTTTTAAAATTAGACTTAACTCAGGTTGACAGCTGTCTTAAAAGATACTGTTGTACATCACAGGCCAAAATAGCATTTCTGCAAGGAGAGCGCAAGGGACAGGAAAACTTAAAACAAGACTTGGTGCGGCGGATCAAAATGTTGGAGTTTGCCCTCAAGCAGGAGAGGTAAGAAATTTGTCTGCAGTTCATTAGATGCTGGTCCTTGTCTCCTGTAGGCATCCAGGCCAGGTATGAAGATGGTGGTCTTTGTTTCCCTGCAGGCATCCATGCCAAGTATGTAGATGGTGGTCTTTGTTTCCTGTAGGCATCCATGCCAAGTATGTAGATGGTGGTCTTTGTTTCCTGTAGGCATCCAGGCCAGGTATGTAGATGGTGGTCTTTGTTTCCTGTAGGCATCCATGCCAAGTATGTAGATGGTGGTCTTTGTTTCCTGTAGGCATCCAGGCCAGGTATGTAGATGGTGGTCTTTGTTTCCTGTAGGCATCCAGGCCAGGTATGTAGATGGTGGTCTTTGTTTCCTGTAGGCATCCATGCCAAGTATGTAGATGGTGGTCTTTGTTTCCTGTAAGCATCCAGGCCAAGTATGTAGATGGTGGTCTTTGTTTCCTGTAGGCATCCAGGCCAAGTATGTAGATGGTGGTCCTTGTCTCCTGTAGGCATCCAGGCCAGGTATGAAGATGGTGGTCTTTGTTTCCCTGCAGGCATCCAGGCCAGGTATGAAGATGGTGGTCTTTGTTTCCTGTAGGCATCCATGCCAAGTATGTAGATGGTGGTCTTTGTTTCCTGTAGGCATCCATGCCAAGTATGTAGATGATGGTCTTTGTTTCCTGTAGGCATCCATGCCAAGTATGTAGATGGTGGTCCTTGTCTCCTGTAGGCATCCATGCCAAGTATGTAGATGCTGGTCCTTGTCTCCTGTAGGCATCCATGCCAAGTATGTAGATGGTGGTCCTTGTCTCCTGTAGGCATCCATGCCAAGTATGTAGATGGTGGTCCTTGTCTCCTGTAGGCATCCATGCCAAGTATGTAGATGCTGGTCCTTGTCTCCTGTAGGCATCCATGCCAAGTATGTAGATGGTGGTCCTTGTCTCCTGTAGGCATCCATGCCAAGTATGTAGATGGTGGTCCTTGTCTCCTGTAGGCATCCAGGCCAGGTATGAAGATGGTGGTCTTTGTTTCCTGTAGGCATCCAGGCCAAGTATGTAGATGATGGTCTTTGTTTCCTGTAGGCATCCATGCCAAGTATGTAGATGGTGGTCCTTGTCTCCTGTAGGCATCCATGCCAAGTATGTAGATGCTGGTCCTTGTCTCCTGTAGGCATCCATGCCAAGTATGTAGATGCTGGTCCTTGTCTCCTGTAGGCATCCATGCCAAGTATGTAGATGGTGGTCCTTGTCTCCTGTAGGCATCCATGCCAAGTATGTAGATGCTGGTCCTTGTCTCCTGTAGGCATCCATGCCAAGTATGTAGATGGTGGTCCTTGTCTCCTGTAGGCATCCATGCCAAGTATGTAGATGGTGGTCCTTGTCTCCTGTAGGCATCCATGCCAAGTATGTAGATGGTGGTCCTTGTCTCCTGTAGGCATCCATGCCAAGTATGTAGATGGTGGTCCTTGTCTCCTGTAGGCATCCAGGCCAGGTATGAAGATGGTGGTCTTTGTTTCCTGTAGGCATCCAGGCCAAGTATGTAGATGATGGTCTTTGTTTCCTGTAGGCATCCAGGCCAAGTATGTAGATGCTGGTCCTTGTCTCCTGTAGGCATCCAGGCCAGGTATGAAGATGGTGGTCTTTGTTTCCTGTAGGCATCCATGCCAAGTATGTAGATGATGGTCTTTGTTTCCTGTAGGCATCCATGCCAAGTATGTAGATGGTGGTCTTTGTTTCCTGTAGGCATCCAGGCCAAGTATGTAGATGGTGGTCTTTGTTTCCTGTAGGCATCCAGGCCAAGTATGTAGATGATGGTCTTTGTTTCCTGTAGGCATCCAGGCCAGGTATGTAGATGGTGGTCTTTGTTTCCTGTAGGCATCCAGGCCAGGTATGTAGATGATGGTCTTTGTTTCCTGTAGGCATCCAGGCCAGGTATGTAGATGATGGTCTTTGTTTCCTGTAGGCATCCAGGCCAAGTATGTAGATGATGGTCTTTGTTTCCTGTAGGCATCCAGGACAGGTATGTAGATGGTGGTCTTTGTTTCCTGTAGGCATCCAGGCCAGGTATGTAGATGGTGGTCTTTGTTTCCTGTAGGCATCCAGGCCAGGTATGTAGATGGTGGTCTTTGTTTCCTGTAGGCATCCAGGCCAGGTATGTAGATGGTGGTCTTTGTTTCCTGTAAGCATCCATGCCAAGTATGTAGATGATGGTCTTTGTTTCCTGTAGGCATCCAGGCCAGGTATGTAGATGGTGGTCTTTGTTTCCTGTAGGCATCCAGGCCAGGTATGTAGATGGTGGTCTTTGTTTCCTGTAAGCATCCAGGCCAAGTATGTAGATGGTGGTCTTTGTTTCCTGTAGGCATCCAGGCCGAGTATGTAGATGGTGGTCTTTGTTTCCTGTCGGCATCCAGGCCAAGTATGTAGATGGTGGTCCTTGTCTCCTGTAGGCATCCATGCCAAGTATGTAGATGCTGGTCCTTGTCTCCTGTAGGCATCCATGCCAAGTATGTAGATGGTGGTCCTTGTCTCCTGTAGGCATCCATGCCAAGTATGTAGATGGTGGTCCTTGTCTCCTGTAGGCATCCAGGCCAGGTATGAAGATGGTGGTCTTTGTTTCCTGTAGGCATCCAGGCCAAGTATGTAGATGATGGTCTTTGTTTCCTGTAGGCATCCATGCCAAGTATGTAGATGGTGGTCCTTGTCTCCTGTAGGCATCCATGCCAAGTATGTAGATGATGGTCTTTGTTTCCTGTAGGCATCCATGCCAAGTATGTAGATGCTGGTCCTTGTCTCCTGTAGGCATCCATGCCAAGTATGTAGATGGTGGTCCTTGTCTCCTGTAGGCATCCATGCCAAGTATGTAGATGCTGGTCCTTGTCTCCTGTAGGCATCCATGCCAAGTATGTAGATGGTGGTCCTTGTCTCCTGTAGGCATCCATGCCAAGTATGTAGATGGTGGTCCTTGTCTCCTGTAGGCATCCATGCCAAGTATGTAGATGGTGGTCCTTGTCTCCTGTAGGCATCCATGCCAAGTATGTAGATGGTGGTCCTTGTCTCCTGTAGGCATCCAGGCCAGGTATGAAGATGGTGGTCTTTGTTTCCTGTAGGCATCCAGGCCAAGTATGTAGATGATGGTCTTTGTTTCCTGTAGGCATCCAGGCCAAGTATGTAGATGCTGGTCCTTGTCTCCTGTAGGCATCCAGGCCAGGTATGAAGATGGTGGTCTTTGTTTCCTGTAGGCATCCATGCCAAGTATGTAGATGATGGTCTTTGTTTCCTGTAGGCATCCATGCCAAGTATGTAGATGGTGGTCTTTGTTTCCTGTAGGCATCCAGGCCAAGTATGTAGATGGTGGTCTTTGTTTCCTGTAGGCATCCAGGCCAAGTATGTAGATGATGGTCTTTGTTTCCTGTAGGCATCCAGGCCAGGTATGTAGATGGTGGTCTTTGTTTCCTGTAGGCATCCAGGCCAGGTATGTAGATGATGGTCTTTGTTTCCTGTAGGCATCCAGGCCAGGTATGTAGATGATGGTCTTTGTTCCTGTAGGCATCCAGGCCAAGTATGTAGATGATGGTCTTTGTTTCCTGTAGGCATCCAGGACAGGTATGTAGATGGTGGTCTTTGTTTCCTGTAGGCATCCAGGCCAGGTATGTAGATGGTGGTCTTTGTTTCCTGTAGGCATCCAGGCCAGGTATGTAGATGGTGGTCTTTGTTTCCTGTAGGCATCCAGGCCAGGTATGTAGATGGTGGTCTTTGTTTCCTGTAAGCATCCATGCCAAGTATGTAGATGATGGTCTTTGTTTCCTGTAGGCATCCAGGCCAGGTATGTAGATGGTGGTCTTTGTTTCCTGTAGGCATCCAGGCCAGGTATGTAGATGGTGGTCTTTGTTTCCTGTAAGCATCCAGGCCAAGTATGTAGATGGTGGTCTTTGTTTCCTGTAGGCATCCAGGCCGAGTATGTAGATGGTGGTCTTTGTTTCCTGTCGGCATCCAGGCCAGAAATGTAACGTGTTGCTAGACTTGTTTGTTTGTTGGCTGGCTTGTTGGTTGCTGGCAGCATTGAACATTGTGAAAAAAGGCTACATAGAATGGGCATGAGAATGTAGTTACTTAGCAGGCTCCATTGCTGAAGGGAACACACTGATCCTAACCTCATACTGGTTTGGCTAAAGTAACAAATGAGTGCGTTTCTGATGAAACAAATCAGTGTGTTTCTAATGAAACAGATCAGTGTGTTTGTGAAGTAACAAATTATTGTTTTCGAATGTTGGAGCACGTTTTTGAATTGATAAATCAGTATATTTATGCAGTATCATTTTATTGTGTTAGTGTATTTGTGAAGTAACAAGTTTGTGCAATATCAAATCAGTCTGAAGTAACAGATAAGTCTGTTAAGTAACAAATCAGTCTGAAGTAACAGATGAGTCTGTTAAGTAACAAATCAGTCTGAAGTAACAGATGAGTCTGTTAAGTAACAAATCAGTCTTTGAAGCATCAGATCAGTGTGTTTGTGATAGTGACATGGGGATTAGGAAAGGTTCTTGGTCAGTGACCCCAGATTGCCAGTCATAATGAACGTGTCATTTCTCTGACACGATTGGCTATGCTAGGTCATTTTACCAGAAAATTGGATTCTTTCTTTCAGTAATATTTGAGTAATTTTTTTGAAGTTTACGTTTGCTTCATTCATTTGCAATGTGGAATCTGGTTTTTCTGACAGAAGTTTTACAGCTTGAAAGAACAAAACAAACTAGTAATTGGTATATAGGTACTTTTACGTTAGGTTTAAGTTACTGCGTCTATTTTGTCCAGAGCGAAATATCACAAGCTCAAGTATGGCACAGATCTGAACCCAGATGATTTAAAGCCGCCGTCATTTGACAAGGAAAGTAAAGGTATGTTTACCTGAATTTTTCAAACTTAACCGTACAAGCATTTTAGATTTGTGACGCCTCCACTACGGTGTTAAAGAGTATTCCTGCATTGTTCAAGAATATTCCTGCATTGTTCAAGAATATTCCTGCATTGTTCAAGAATATTCCTGCAGTATCATTTTATTGTGTTAGTGTATTTGTGAAGTAACAAGTTTGTGCAATATCAAATCAGTCTGAAGTAACAGATAAGTCTGTTAAGTAACAAATCAGTCTGAAGTAACAGATGAGTCTGTTAAGTAACAAATCAGTCTGAAGTAACAGATGAGTCTGTTAAGTAACAAATCAGTCTTTGAAGCATCAGATCAGTGTGTTTGTGATAGTGACATGGGGATTAGGAAAGGTTCTTGGTCAGTGACCCCAGATTGCCAGTCATAATGAACGTGTCATTTCTCTGACACGATTGGCTATGCTAGGTCATTTTACCAGAAAATTGGATTCTTTCTTTCAGTAATATTTGAGTAATTTTTTTGAAGTTTACGTTTGCTTCATTCATTTGCAATGTGGAATCTGGTTTTTCTGACAGAAGTTTTACAGCTTGAAAGAACAAAACAAACTAGTAATTGGTATATAGGTACTTTTACGTTAGGTTTAAGTTACTGCGTCTATTTTGTCCAGAGCGAAATATCACAAGCTCAAGTATGGCACAGATCTGAACCCAGATGATTTAAAGCCGCCGTCATTTGACAAGGAAAGTAAAGGTATGTTTACCTGAATTTTTCAAACTTAACCGTACAAGCATTTTAGATTTGTGACGCCTCCACTACGGTGTTAAAGAGTATTCCTGCATTGTTCAAGAATATTCCTGCATTGTTCAAGAATATTCCTGCATTGTTCAAGAATATTCCTGCATTGTTCAAGAATATTCCTGCATTGTTCAAGAATATTCCTGCATTGTTCAAGAATATTCCTGCATTGTTCAAGAATATTCCTGCATTGTTCAAGAATATTCCTGCATTGTTAAAGAATATTCCTGCAGTGTTAAAGAATATTCCTGCATTGTTAAAGAATATTCCTGCATTGTTCAAGAATATTCCTGCAGTGTTAAAGAATATTCCTGAACCATAATGAATGCTCTTAATCAGAGATTAATTGAATGAGTAGATTGTTTCTACCCAGTGGTGAATGTTCTTAATTAGTAATTAATTAATGAATAGATTGTTTTTGCCCAATAATGAATTCTCTTAATCAGAGATTAATTGAATGAGTAGATTGTTTCTACCTAGAAGTGAATGTTCTTAATCAGTAATTAATTGAATGCACCTGCCTTGTTGCTAAAGTTTTTGTTCTGCAATCAATTCCTCCCTTGTGATAGAATGTTCCAGCCAGTGACACTTTCTTTGATTTGGCATTCTGGTGTTTGGTTTTCAGTCACAGATGCTTTCATTACTTCATTATATTGGTATTTTGATCTCTGTTTCTAATGCTTTCTTTTATTCATTATACTGAATTTTGTTTCCAGTTATTCACACTTCCATTAATCCAGTATCTTTTTCATTTATTGTTCAGATGAACAAATAGATGGAGAAATTTCCCTGTCCACTTCATCAGGAACAAGCAGTGCCACCTGGCGCCAGGGACGACAGCTCCTTAGGCAGTGAGTGAAGTGTAGTTTTTTTTTTTAAAAATTTAGAATCATTGATGCTTTAACTGGCAATTACTGATTTTAAAAAAAAAAAAAAAGAGAGAAAAACCAAAACTTTTGGAGGTTATCAGTTACCATAACTGGTTTATATTATTAAAAGCATAGTGAAAAAAGCAGGCATTGAAATTGCTTAGAGGATAGTCAGGCTGGGAGGCTGATGATGCTTAATTATTTTTTGAGGAGAATCAGCCAGTTGTGACTTTGGTTCAGCATGTGATCATTGTGTAAATGGTAAATCTTGCTCCAAATAAAGGTAAGAGACATTTCACCTGAACATTTAATTCCTGTTGATCTTTGTGAAGTGTTTTTAATTTTATATTTAAAAAAAAAAAAAAGTGTAGTGCACCAAATGCTGTATTGATGAACGTGATATTCTGGAAAGTACTTCATGTAAGGTGAAGGACAGGTAGAAGTGTACTAGTTTTGAAAAATCCTAGTGCGATCACTGGAGAATACGTGCAAGTATGTAATTGAGTGAAGAGGGACTTGGGTAGTGGGTGAATATAAAGTGAAGTCAGAATTTTCTAAATGACTATCTATCCATTGTGTCCATCCCACCTTTTTATTTATTTATTTTTTTTTTTATATAAATTTGAAATTTGCTGGCTTTACGAAAAAGTAGTTCCATCTTAGAACATGTATATAAGTTCTTTTCTGTATTGGTTTGCTGGCTTTACAAAAACTAGTTCCTTCTTGCAGCATGTATACAAGATGTGGTACTTTCTGTGTCAGGCTGTTGGTTTTATAAAAACAAGACCCTTCTTGCAATACATTTTCAAGTAGTAGTACTTTTTGTGTTTGATTGCTGGTCATACACAAACTAGTTCTCTGTTAGGACATGCAGCCAAGTAGCAGCACTGTGCGAGATTGCTTATTACACAAAGACTAGCTCTCTTGTAATGTGCATGTAAGTAGTAGTTCTTTATATCGAAGGCTACTGGGTTTACAAAAACTAGCTCCCTTGTGCAACATGCAACAAATGATGGTTGTGCTTTCTTTTTTTTGTTTGTTTGTTTGTTTGGGCTTACCACCAGACTGAGAACATTATGTGAAGTGTAGGGAAAGAACTGGAGCAGAAAATCAGAAAAACTCTGCTTTATGTTTCTTTTCTATTTCTGTGCTTTCTTTGAGTCTGACAGGCTGACAGCGAAGATAGTAAATTATCCTAGATGTAACTAATATTAGGCAAGGCTCTAAACAGGGGGGAGGTTTGTGAGCTCCTGAAGGAGAGCATTCAGCCCTGTGCTGTAAGAGCAGCTCCTTTGTAGCTGTCAGTGATAGGGGTTCTGTAGTACAATCATGATATTGAATGAAGAGTGTTCTTGATGGCTTTGCTTCATGGAGCATGCCCGAGAAGAAGATTTTGTAGCTGACTTCATCACCTAAAAGTAAAAAAGTTGAGATCTGCCCTGTTGCTTCTGCTGTCAGATCATAATGGTATACTGCCAATAACATTGTGTGAAGGCAAACATGGTCTTGACCAAGTTTATTTACATTGGTTCTGGTGACATTGGGTGCCTTTGGACATTCTTCACAGTTCCTAGCTGATGTTTGTAGGAGCATTGCCTGTTGCTGGTATAGAAGAGGTATTGCAGATTTGTATGTTTATGCTGTGGTAGATGTTTCGTCAGTGTTGGAGGAAAGTCGTTATTGCTTTAGGACAGGCTCTGCTGATAACCATTGATTTCTTTACACGTGTTAGGCTGTGACCAGAAAGTGTTCCAAAACAAAAGAAAAAAAGAAAAAGAAGCATGTCTATGTTGCAGTATTAGTGCTGCTATAATAGTGTTGCTATATCTGTTTGGTGGTTTTATGTCAGTGCTGCTATAATAGTGTTGCTGTATCAGTGCTGCTATATTTGTGTTGCTATATCAGTGCTTGGTAGTTTTATATCAGTGCTGCTGTATCAGACGTACCTGTTATATAGTGCTCAGGCTTTTACAAATGCCAGACTTGCCTCAGTGTTGCACAGACAAATGCAATTTGCGTTACTAATTTAATGAAGAAGCTAAAATCTTCTCTACATCCTATCATGCTTAGCTTCGGTCTCCCCTGACAGCTTTCAGGAGCAGAAAAAGCTTCAGATGTGTGGGTCGTATTTCAAGAACAGATTACAGCATCATCTCTAAACTGTATATGCTGATTTGATAGATTTCTACAGAAATAGGAGAAAGAACTGGTGAAAGACCATTAAGTTGAAGAGCAGCAGCTAATGGACTGCTTTATGTGAGAAGATAAAGAGATAAATGGGAAATGAAAGACACAAGTCAAAATACATTGGACTTTTAAACACAAACATTACCTCTTTTTACTGGTGAATTCAGCAGATAGAATCAGTCTAAGAGCTGTGAGGAAATGAGGGCTAAAATTTGAAGATGGGATACAGTCACAAAGAAGCTCTTACTGGAAACACTAATATGGTTTATTGTTAGTCTGTTATTATGGCAGATTATTAGTTGAACCTACCAGGAGAAAAACTGCTTGTAAAAATATTGCTCAGCAGCTAACATCTGGTTGCTTCAGATCTGTTCTGTGATGGAAAGAGTCTTAATGGACAGAAGGAATGTTGTATAAAGAGCTTGCATACTTTATAGTGTGGCAGGATTAGTTGTTCTAAACACATTACATCTTAGCATATGCTTCTTCTTTTCGTTGCAAGGTACCTCCAAGAAATAGGCTACACAGACACTATAATTGATGTTCGGTCAGCCAGAGTTCGTTCTCTCTTAGGTCTACAGACCCAGACTGGCGAGACAGATGCAGATATTTCTCAGTCTATTTTGGTCAACGGAGAACAGCAAAACAAACGAGACAGTCAAGGGAAGCGGTAAGTTTGAGGGTTTTTATCTGTATTTACATACAAGTTAATTTTTGAGACTTCAAAGTGTTCATGCCTGGATGTCTTTTAGGGTGTCTCAAAAGTTAAGTTGTTAGACAAATTATGGGACATCCTGTATTGTAATAAAAGTTTTATTCTTTTGGTATGGTCAGAATCTTCTCACCTAAGTACCTAAATGTGTGACATATGTTTTTGCTTAGTTTCATAAAAATTTATTCACTATTGTCTTCTTCATCATGTTTTTCTTGATTTTGTATCTTTCACTGATTTTGCAGAGCGGGTTTGAAAAAGATTGGCAACCTGGCCACTGATAACGCTTTAATTGATGTAGAGAACGCAGTGATGACTACTTTCGATTTCCTCAATTCAGGCAGTGTTGTTGACGATGACGATGATCTCAGGTGAGTTTGTATGATTTTGTGGTTTGAAAATTATTTTTATACATACTAAGTTGTTTTGTATGATTTTAATATGTTATTTTAAAAAAAAACAATTTAGTGCTAAATTTGATTATGATTAAAAAAAATAAAAGCAACAACTTTTTCTTTATTTATTTATGTTTTTTCAATCAATCAATCAATCAAGTGCCGTGCTGCATGGCGTAGGCGATCATTTCTCTCCACAATCCTGTCTTTAGACTTGATTATGAAATCCACCGGTGACTTTCTTCCTAGTAACACTGACAGCCCATCCAGTAACTTCTCTCTCTATCTTCCTCTGTCTCTTCTTCCCTCACTTTTTCCAGTTGCCACAATGTGTTTCAATTTTCCTCTTTTTAGAAAATGTCCTATAAATCTCGGTTGTCTGCCTCTGATCTTTGCTGTAATTTGCCTTTTAACTCCTGCCTCTTTTAAGACATCTTCATTGGTTTTCTTAGCTGTCCATGGTACCTTAAACATCCTTCTTATGAACCACATTTCCATGGCCTCCATTTCTCGTTGTACTCTCTTATTCATGGACCATGCTTTACATCCATAAAACAAATTTGGTTAGATGTAACATTTAAGTACTCGAAATCTTGTTTCCATTGATATGGATCTGTTGCACAAGATGTTTCTCATTTTCTGGATTGCTGACTTGGCCTGAACATGTCTGCTTTTTATTTCATTGTGACATTTGCCATCAGCTGTTATAATTGTTCCTAAGTACTTGAATCTATCAACTTGTTTCAGTTCTGTGCCATTGATGGTAATGCTACATTTTGGTGGTATTCTTTTAAGATGACCATCACTTCAGTCTTCTTTTTATTCAGGCTGAGACCTTTACTTTTACTTTCAGGAACCACGATGTCCAGAAGAGCCTGTAGCTCCCTTTCACTTTTAGCAATCAGAACTGTGTCATCTGCATATCTTAAGTTGTTAAGGTTGTAACCGCCAATTGATATTCATGGCAAACTCTCTGTATTTCTCATTATGTTTTCACTGTACAAGGAGAAGAGGTCAGGAGATATAACACATCCTTGTCTCACTCCCAGTTTTATGTCTTGGAATGCTCCTATTTGGTTCTCAACCTTCATTGCTGCTGATTGCTGCCAGTATATGTTTTTGATGAGTTTCAGATCTTTCCCATCTATGTTGACATGTTTCAGATCTTTCCCATCTATGTTGATGTCTTCCAGCATTCTTATAATTTCTCTATGTCTCACTTTATTGAATGCTTTACAGTAGTCTGTGAAGCATAAGCATAGGACCGTCTTTACTTCTATTGATCTTCCCATCAATGTTCTCAATATATATATGGCATTACTTGTATCTTTTCCTTCGACGTACCTGTGTGGCTTCGTTTTCTCAGTAGAAGTTATTTTCACAGTTAATTGCATAAATAATATGGTTTTGCTTTATTTTGTAATAAAGAGCATGCATAATATATTTTACTCTGATATATTTTGCTCTCAGTACAAAACATATTTGATATACTTTGCTTGGTTGTCTGTAAGAAACAGCATATTGATTACATTTTTGCATTTTATTTTTGGGTGCATTTTTTTCTTCTAATTTTTATTACATTGCTGATTTCAGTTTTCATAATAAATAGCATATTTAATACATTTATTTGCTTTCAAAGTATCCGGATATAGTTTTGTTATGCAGTATCTTGGTAGAGCAATATTTAAGAGAGGATGAAAAGTGTGAGCTTTAGTCCATCTCAAGCCATACAGTTAGCCTGGAGAGGAATGAGTTTTTAATATAAATTCAGGGCAATAAGAATGAGAGAACCTAGTTCATCCCAAGATGTTGGGGCTTTGAAGTTGAATGATGTGAAACAGCTGTTCTCAAAGGCAGTAGCTCCCAACCTTTCCTGAATGTGGTCCTGAAACAGCAGTGGTGTGTGAATTGCTGCACTTGGAAAAGATTTTTTTAAAAATGTCTGACATTGGAGAGAAATTACCTCTTGAATGATTAATGTAGCTAGTGTGGTTGTTGTTATTTTAAAATTTTGGTTGGAAAGCACAAAGTAACAGCTTTTCTCTCAAATTTTGTAAGGTGTTATTTTATTATTATTGTCATTACCAGCTTTTTATTTTTTCCCATGACTCCTTGGAACCCTACCTCAGACCACCCACAACCAAAATTTGTATGTAACTTGAGGTTGAGAACCGGTTCATTTAGGCAGCAGTATTAATTTTATCAAGTTTTAAAAAAAAATTTTTTCCTTAATCATGAAAAAATTGTTTCTTATTTTCGTCTGTAAATGTTATAGTGGATGCTATAAACATTAGCATTTTATGACCTGTAAAGCTGCTGTTTCTTTCAACAGTGATGAGAACGAGGATGGGATGGCAACTGATGATGAGGCTGAGGAGAGACTGGAGAGAAAAAGGGTTAAACTGAAGGTACTTTAAAAGTTTGTTTTTTTTTTTATTTGCTTCCTTTATAGTGTATTTATACACATAACTCAGTGGTGCTTTGGACTTGGGTATATTTGTGATGTTTTTTCCTGTTGGTTCTCAGATATTTTTTATATATGGCTTGCTTTAACTGTATAAGTTTTCATAGGCTTGGATTCCACATGACTGTATCTGTGCACTTTTGCATGCACATATATCAGTGCTTCATCAAGTGAACTGTGAGGGAGGTCTGTGGGAGCAGCGAAGAGGAAAGGAAGCATTGAGTTACATCAGAGCAAGTTGAGTGAAAAAAAATGTTTTGGGGCACTTGGAGTGTGGCTAGGGAAGCACCATGGTGGTCATCTGACAGAGTTTGGGACCCACTGATATACAGTGTAACTAAAATAAGTATACAGGTATTATTTGTGTTAATAATAGGTTTTGTGAATGTAGTAATGGTGATTTGCATTTGTAAACTGACAGATTAAAGAAAGTGTAGGTGCTAACACCATATCCCCACAAATGCGTTTACGGTAAGGTAGAAATCCCATCTTTTAATTTTTTGTGTTTTCTTGTTCTGATCTGTCTGAAAGATTTCTTCTTCCGTGTAGACAGCACGGTAAAGATGTTGAGCCAAAGGTGTCATGTCACATGGGGTTGTAGATTTTGGTGGTTAGCTTGATTATCTGAAATGAACCCTCCCCCCCACGTAAACTTATATGCAGATTTCACCACCGTGGAGTCCATAGTGAACCCTACCCTGCTGACCATGGGGTCCATAGTGACCCCTGCCCTGCTGACCATGGGGTCCATAGTGAGCTCTACCCTGCTAACCATGGGGTCCATAGTGAGTCTTATCCTGCTAACCATGGGGTCCATAGTGAGCCCTACCCTGCTAACCATGGGGTCCATAGTGAGCCCTACCCTGCTAACCATGTTGAATGCCACATCATCAGCCTGTTAAAAGAAGCACAGTGAAGACATTAGGTTGAATCTAGTTAGTTTCAGCCAGTCTTGGTGGCTGCGATGTCACACTATCATCTTTGCTTCCACAGTTCCAAACCAGTTTTGCTGGTCGTATACAATTTTTGACACTTTTATTGTAACCATTTGAAGTTAGTAAAGGCTATTTTTATCATCTTGCATTGCTACTGGCAACACATAGTTAAGTGTATGGAAAGCTGATTAGCAGGCTACAAGATTGGACAAATGTGCTCTCCATGATGATGCTTTGTAAATCCATGCCTGGAGAAGGACCATTTTATGTCTGTGGTATCAAGGTCATCATAGAGACAACATAGCTATTTATTAAACTTCCTGGGTATTTCAGAGTTAAGACATTTTTTTTTTTTAATTGTAGACTATTTGGTCATGTATTTTTCACTTTAGAATGATAAGGAGAGTTTGGCAGGATTGGATGACACAGATCCAGACACTGCGGATGCAATGGACAAATTTGACTTCTTGGAATCAGAAATGGGAGAAGGAGCAGGTGAGCTTTGACTTGGCTGTATACTTGACTAGGGTAGGCCTGCGTATTCATTCTGTCCTTTGTTATAAATGTTTCTTCCCTGACACCTCACTACCTCAGTTGGATTGGGTGAAAGAAAACCCGACCTTAATCTCCAAGATTGAGTTTATTTGGTTTTTATTGCCAGATTTCTTTTGGCAGTGAATGTTATTTAAGATTATCAAAATTCAAAAAAGGTAATCTACCAGAAAGCACGTTCATAAGAGGGGGAACAAATGAAAGTAAAAGCATTAATATTTTACTGTACCAGTGTTTAGTTGTTTCCATTTTTTGATTCCAGCATTTAAACTGCTCTGAGTAAAATGTTGAAGCGATAAATGTTGCCTGTCATTTTAACTGAATGAAACTTGATGGTGTATCCACTGTGTCATTATCATCACCATCATTACCACAGTTATTTTCTAGCCTGCGTTGCATTCACGATCTTCCCTTCTCCTTTCTGAGCACAGTTTCTTGTGTAATGTTTGTTTCGTGAGCTTCTTGATTGTCGTTCATTGTGACTCATATACGCATTAAGCGTCATAACAATTAAACACTTAATGGCTGTTACATATTGTTTGTAGGTTTATGTAGATAAATTATATCATGGTTTAATGTATGAATCCTCTTAGGAGAAACTCGGAATGTGTTTAGTAGCTATAAACTGTACGATTTTGTTAGAGGTAAAGTGCTGCAGCTGCATTCTTTTTTTTTCATAACAAGAGTAGCCTCCCTTGAACTTTTAACATTCCCCTTCCCCCTAGGTTTTTGTTTTTTTATGGATATAACTGATGAGTTATTTGGATCACAGTCCTATGTCATCACATATGAAACTTCATTATTTATTCTGAGTTTTTGTCTTCTTAAAAAATCTGATATATATCAGTATAATTCAACATGTTTTATAAAACTTGTCTGCTAAATCATATTAAATAGAAAAAAAGGCTGTTGTACTGAACAAATTCACACATTTATGAAAAAAAAAAGACTACAATACTACCGTCAACAGATCCAGATTTACAAAAAACAAACCTGTTGTATTTGTCAGTTATCAAATTCACACATTTTTTTGGGAAAAACCCCCCCAAAAAACCCAGTGCATTCAACAAATTCTCATATCTATGAAACAATCACTTTCTTTTCTTATTTATCATGGGAACATTAATAATGTTTAAATCATTCACTTTGTTCCAATGCAGGGAAATATGGCTATACTTTTATGTTTTTGTTTCGTGACATTTTTTTGTGTGATCTGTTGACAGTTGCTTTTAATAGATAGGGAATAAAATATACTTTGCCTTGCGACACCTGTTAAAATCCAAAATCCTGGCCCAAAATAACAATCTACAAAACTATAATAAGACCAGCCGTCATGTATGGATTAGAAACATGGAGTATGACAAAGAAAGATGAACAGTTGCAGATCTTTGAGAACAAGATCCTAAGAAGAATCTTTGGGCTGATAAAGGATACCGGCAGTGGAGAATGGAGAGCTAGAAAGAACACTGAACTGAACAGTTTATTTAAATCCCGACGAATTATAAATGTCTTGAAACTGAAACACACTGTGCTGGCTGGGGCATGTAGAAAGAATGCAAGACAACAGACAAATGAAAATCACGAGAGATGAGGGAAACAAGACCAAGGGGTAGACCAAGACAAAGATGGAAAGACAACACAGAAGAGGATATAAAAGAAATTGGTGTCACCAACTGGAGAGAGAAGATAGGAATAGTGAGGAATGGATGTGAACTTTATCTGCAGCAATGAGCCTTAATGGCTCAGAAAGCTAAGAAGAAGTTGACAGTTGCTTAATTTTTTTTTTTTTTTTTGAGAACTCTGAATTTAGATTTTTTACTTGAGAACTCTGAATTTAGATTTTTTACTTCAGAACTCTGAATTTAGATTTTTTACTTCAGAACTCTGAATTTAGATTTTTTACTTCAGAACTCTGAATTTAGATTTTTTACTTCAGAACTCTGAATTTAGATTTTTTTACTTCAGAACTCTGAATTTAGATTTTTTACTTCAGAACTCTGAATTTAGATTTTTTACTTCAGAACTCTGAATTTAGATTTTTTTACTTCAGAACTCTGAATTTAGATTTTTTACTTCAGAACTCTGAATTTAGATTTTTTTACTTCAGAACTCTGAATTTAGATTTTTTACTTGAGAACTCTGAATTTAGATTTTTTACTTGAGAACTCTGAATTTAGATTTTTTACTTCAGAACTCTGAATTTAGATTTTTTACTTCAGAACTCTGAATTTAGATTTTTTACTTCAGAACTCTGAATTTAGACATATATTTTTGGCAGAGTGTTATGGTATAAAAGTCTGGAGGTAATTACACCAATTATTTCAGAAATCATGTTTAAATAATTACACAAAATCATTGTAGTGTAGTTTTCCAGTGTAAATTAGTTTGAGAACATAACTGTTTATTTGTGAGGTATACAAGCTTACCGTACAGGTGTTATGTAGATGATCGTTATAAAAGTAACGGCCCATTTTCATGAATAGACTTTTTTAAAGTGAACATTTCAGCTGGGTTGTTTTTCTTTTTTTATTTTGTTATGAGACTTCAGGCAGTGTAACAGTTTATTTGAATGAAGTTGTGTTGTAAATTGTTAGAATCTGCTGTACACAAATGGAACTTCTAAATTCTACTTTTATTGTTTTAGTAAAAGTTTAAAAAGATAAAATTCCTGTTTCCATGCCATTAGGGCATATTGGGAATACGGTGTTAGGCCCATGAAAATGTGATGTGGTCAGTATCACGCCTGGCCAGATTTCTCTGGTACTCATTTTTAGAGGCTGGGTGAACCCTGGGGGCCTTTTTGTTTTTGGTGTGTACCAGAAAAAAATCCCGCTGCTGTTTTATAAACAAACACTACAGAATAAATTAAGAATTCTGTTTTGTGAAGAAAAGAACTACACACACCACACACACATAAAAGCAGTGCTTTATGTTTAAGAATATAAATTATTATTAACTGCAGGAGCAAGCTTTACTAAGTAACGGAACAAAAATAAAATGTAATGGTTTTTGTTAATGACTAGAGTAATGGGATTTTTCTGTTGTTGTTTATGATTGCAACAAGCTTTATTTTATCTTAGTTTTTTTTTTTTTCTTTTCCCTGTTCTGTTTGAGAGTGAGACCATCCGAATGGTGCAGAGCTTAATATTTTGATTTAGGCATACATAGGGATAGATTTCATTTATCACTATCTCACAAGAAGAGTGGAGTGTCACATCTCCATTCTTTTATAAGGATTTCCTTCAGGACTACAAAAAAAAAAAGCTTTATTTCTTGATAAGTGGTAGGTAAAGTAAAGGTAGTTGGGCATGGTACTGAAGCATATGGGAGATGTGACTTTTATATTCTTGGCACACAAGAGAGTGATGTGACCTGGTCGCCTTTCCTTTCTTGATCCCATTTGTACAGCTGGGTTGACTGGGGCTCTGCCTCCAGCCAGGATTGAAGCACCAGCATTTGCCATGAGCACCAAGCATGTTAGCAATATCAGCAAGAGAAGAGCTGAGAGTTTTTCTGTCAGGACATGGCACAGAAGGACTAGCATCAGTTACTTAAGCTGAAGGAGCATCTTATAAGATGCAACTCTGACTGGTATGGTAGCTTCAGAAGATAGATCTGTTATGTAGATGACAACTTCAGAACATACCATTGTGTTTTGGATGACATCCTGAAGATCAAGATAAACCTGTGATTTATGCATGATTTGAGCAAAATTTTATTGTAACTTAAAAAGACAAGCTACGTAGCATTGGCACAAATATATAGACCATCGGGGAAAAAAAATTACATGAAATTGTGTAAAGGTGAAGAATAGATTTCTCTTCATTTACTTATTTAAATACCCGAATTTGTATCCAAGGCTAAAAACTGAAGGCATTACTTTTCAATCATGCTTCTTATGTACTTCATATAACGTTGTCAAAGAGCGCTAATTCTTGTGAAAACAATGAGAACTTTATGGAACATTCTGATATCTGTGAGAGGACATAATACAGGGGAAATCTTTAGTTTCTTTGACTAAAGTTTTTGTGTAAATGTTTAATTTTTTTGAAAAAGGGAAATTCAGTACTGTATTATTTGTTTGGAGAGTTATAAATATGTGCCATGAAGGAAGTCACTTTGAGATTCCTGTTTTACTTGCATGTTTTAACACTTTTGTCGAGCATTTCTTACATTTTTGTTGCTTGTACTCTGTTGTCTTTGCATCCTGCATGCTGTATGTTGATCAGAACTCTTGTCTTGTGAAGGAGTCGTGAATTTGTTTTAATGCTTTCGGTGATTTAACATTCTTTCATTCCTGTTGGGGTTATGAAATTTTTTACACATCATGGAAAAGTTAACTTCTGGTACAAAGTACTGTCAAAAATACTCCAGATCTTTGGTCTGACTTTTGCCAGATTACCTGGCAGTATCCATTATGGACTGAGAAGACATCTGTTTTCAGTTGCATTGTTTGATGTGATATATTTTATTTACAGCTTGGTCAATTAATATGTTTGATGTTAGTGTTTGAATATTTCATTATTCCTTGCTTGTGGCCATGGTGACTTGCAGGGCCCACACGGCATGCCTTGCAGGCCATGCTTGCCAGTTTGGGCAGTGAGGATGGTGTGTCCACAGGTGCGGCTGACAGTTCTCATTTACCTGCAAATGATGGTCATGGCAATGGTAGGAATTCCTTATATGTGGCTAGCACTATGCCTTCTAATACCCAAGATGCTTTTTTATATTTAATATGCTGCTGCTAACCTGCAGGTTGGGGGGGGGGGGGTTGGGTGAACGGGACTCACAGTCCTGCAAGTTTTTTTTCAGTGAAATATTAAATCTGTGTTTTATATAGGATTTAAACTGTAAGAAAAGAATTAACTGATATGCCATCATGAACCATTTCAACAGCTTTGTAAAGTAATTAAAAAAACAATAAGTCAAATGGTTTTGTTCCATGGTCTAGAGTTCAAAATTTTAAACTACTGTAATAGCTAACAGTATACACCATGTCATTTCCCAGTAAAATATGATGAATGATAATAAAAATATTCATGTGTCATAAATATTCTTCAGTGTTCAAAGAGTATTTAAGCCCATTTATGTATTTAAAAAAAAAAAAAATTCTAGCTCAGTTATTGCTGTCACAGCTATTGTCATTGCTGTTAAAACTAGAGAAAAAAGGTTTCAAGTGGTTCTTAAAATCTTTAATATTTCTTTTAAAAAAATCTCCAAGAAGTGCTAAGAATTGTTAAAAAACCCAGCAGATTTAATCCCTTTTATATAATTACAGCACCAAACTCACTTCTGATGTCTAAACAGTCTTCTCACTGATATGTCTGAAATGTCTACTGGAGGCACACTATTTTCTGCACCTAAGACTTGTGTTCTGTCATCGCAGGTTGTTTCATACAAGACTTCTATCATCACAAGTCATCTCATATAAGACTTCTGTCATCACAAGTTGTTTCATATATACCAGTGTATTCTTGTTACACTTCTTGATTTTTTTTTTCTTCTGTTCGTTATAATTCAGAATCCTTTAGAGAAAGATATCAGAAACTGGTGCCTAGAAAAGTCAGTTTGTTTCATACTTGTCTTTCTTAAAATTAAGTAGTCTAATGTGCTGACAGGTCACAGAAAATATGGGCACCATTACCACTACAAGGTATGTGCCTGTAAGCTGTGATAGGGTTACCTTTACCTTTTTTTTACCTTATATGCTCATACATCTTTATTTTATTGAAAGAGAATGTACGTGAAAAGTCTGAGTTATTCTGTATTGTACAATGAGATAGACGTCTTTGAGTATGAAAATTTTTTTTGGGAACTTTTGGTCAGTATATATTACACTAGGGGTATGAAGGGAGCTGTAGCTGGTAGAGAATTTATTTCTCATTACAAAGGGAGGAATGTAGACCAGTTCTTTGATAACATATATTAATGACAGGAATACATTAACTGTTGATGAACTTACTTTTCAAGGCAATGGGGATAATATAGATGGACTTGGTAATGTTGTAGCCAACCATGACACATTTGTGTTAAGAGAACAGCCAGTTGGCAGTGTATTTTGTTTTTTCTATAGGGATATTCATGTACTTCCCAGATATCTTCCCGCACATCCCATGGTTTCGTGTGCCGCCTGCCAGGCTTAATCATCCCATTCATTTGCTCAGCATGCCTTAGTGATTGTAGGCTTTTGAATTTAATGCATTTATTATTGGTGAGAGGGGAGCTTTATTCTTGATGATATTCTGTTTCTTTGTTTGCCATATATATGTCAAGATTTTTCTTTACAAAATCAATCCTTTTTATACCATCCTAAAGATTTGTTAGACAAAGTGGTTTTGGCATTCCAGTTCTGTGATAAAAGTTTGTTAGATAAATAACATTTATTATTTTGTATGTTTAAAAAAACACAGTTATATTTCACACAGCAGTTAGAATGTATAGAAGGTACAGAACAACAACATCAGGTATAAAATAAATTAGACAAATGAGGCTGTAAGTATCCAAATGGATTCCACAAAAGGTCTTCACATTTTCTTGATAAATTAAAAAATTAATGCATTATATTGAACATACTGCTATCAGATTTGTAATGTGGGTAATTGCTGTAACTGTGGCTATCCCAGTAAAAGTTGTTGAAAAGCAGTTCAGCTTGGAAAGCTTGATTTTTTAAATCTCTTTTAGTGGCCATTTGTGCAATTCTGTTCACTCATTAGACTTGCTAACCAAATAAAATAGTTTTTTCTTTTTGACTACGTGAGAATATTTGTATTATTGTTAATAGCCAAAGTATACATCTGTGCTAAAATCTTTGTATATGTGTGTGTGCTTACTGTCTTACTTCATAACTTTGTTGATAATGTGTATAACATATCATTGATATAGCAAATAATGGTAATATTGTTCAATAGAAGACTGAGATGAGTGATGGTCTTCAGTAGAAAACTTAGGTGGCTTATTGTCTTCTAAGCTAGCTGGGGCAGTTTAGCAAATTAGATGACAGCTGAATTCCCAGGTTAATATGAGCATCTAGGTAGACCAAAACAGAGATGCTGGGATATGTTTGCGAGGATTGGAAGGTGCTGTTAAAAGACTGTCATATGGAGAGCAGCCACATAGGAGTGCCACAGCATTTGAAGAGGAAGTGAGAACCAAGCAATCAGTAAAAGATGCATGTTAAAGGAGAGTGGAGCTTGCAGCACAAACATGGTTGGTCGTTTCTTTGATCAGTTATGCCAGTCAGATAATTGTTGTATCAATTAAGAGATCAGTTGCTTCGTCAAAATGATGCCACGTAACAGCTGAGACCCTCAAAACCATCTTCTAAAATGAAAAAAAGTCATTGTCAAGGTTTGATCTCTCATATTTAACTATTCTTGTTAACTACAAAGAGAAAATTAACCTATATGCACTTATGTTAATTTTAGCAGTCTGTGTGATTGTTAAACAAATTTTTTTATAAACTTTAAAGCAGATACATAGAATGTGAAGAAACTCGCTGATGTGTTTTGCTACATTTAACTAAAGTTATGATTCAGATTGCTTCTTTCAAACTGTTTCAGCATTCAAAGACTATTAATCAGTTTACGAGGGGTGATTGATAAGTTCTTAGCATAATGTACAAAAACTTGAAATGCACAGTTGATATTAGGTGCGTTTGTAGATCAGGTTAATGTAAGATTAAACACAAAGTTTCAAGAAATTAACTGCAACCAGTTTTTTTTCACAGGCTACCGAAGTGGTAAGGGGTGGCAGAAATTGAGAAAATGGATAAAATTTCTCATTGAGCAGTCATTCACTACCTCTGCATCAAGGGCTTATCATTGAAGGAGATCCTTGAGGATATGGTAGAGACTCTAGGGGAGAGTGCCCCTTCTTATGGCACAGTGAAGAAATGGGCAGCTCAATTCAAATATGGAAGGGAGAGTCTGGAAGATGATTCCTGTCCAGGAAGACGAAGAATGGTAACTACTGATGAAACCACCAGCAGAATCCATGACATGATAATGGAGGACTGACAACTAACTGAGTGATACATTGCTGCTGAGTTGGGCATCTCCTAGGAACATGTTCATGCCATTATTCACAGTGATTTTCAAATGACAAAGGTCTCTGCTCCATGGGTCTCGGAATTTCTTGGAGCTGATCACAGACGACAGCATCTCAACATGTCAAGAGACAGTCTTGGCTTTTTTTCTGCAGATCCTGAAAGTTTCTTCAGCAATTTGTGACTATGGATGAGACTTGGGTTCATCATTTTCAACCAGAAACCAAAGAACATTCAAAGCAGTGGAAACATGGATCCCCACCTCCAAAGAAAGCAAGGGTGGTTCTGTCTGCAGGCAAAGTGATGGCTTCCATCTTTTGGGATTCAGAAGGTGTGCTGTTGGTAGACTATCTTCAAAAGGGCAGAACAGTCACTGGGGCCTATTAGCTAATTTTATGAAGCAACTGCGGGTCAGATTGAAGGAAAAGAGTTGAGGGAAATTGATGAGAGGAGTCATCTTTCATCAAGACAATGCTCCAGTTTACAAGTCGGCAGTGGCAATGGCTGCCATTCATGAATGCGGCTTCCAGCTTCTTGAACATCCTCCTTATTCCCCAGATTTGGCCCCTTTGGACTATTATCTGTTTACCAAACTCAAAAAGGAGCTCAGTGGTCAAAAATTTGCTTCAGATGATGATGTTATTCATGCTATAGACCACTTTCTACTGGCACAAGATGCTGACCTTTACAAAGAAGGGATCTGTATGCTCCAGGATCGCAGGACTAAGTGCATAAACTTGCAAGGGGACTATGTTGAGAATAACCCAAAAAAGTTGTCCAATAATATGTTGTACTTTATGCCGAGAACTTATCAGTCACCCCTCGTATTTGTTATTTTAGTTCAGCAGTAATTAGAATGCAAAAAAAAGTTTTGATACATTGTGTACATAAAACTAATTTACATAACAGCTCATCACATGAAAATGATTCAACAGTAATTCACTTCACATGTGAAAGAGTTCTACATTTAAGATTAGTCTTGTTCTATCCTGCTTGCAGATCTTGAAATGTGTAATAGCCAAATTTGGAACATAACTTGCTTGCTTGCTTTAATTTACTGCTTCAGGTGTGCTAGCATGTTTTGATTCTGGCAGCTTGTTCTGCACCTTCTGTCTTTCTGGTTGTTTTAAATAACTCCTGTATGTTTTGGTTTATTTGCATGGATCTGGTCTGCATTTCAAAACTTCTGCAATGGAAGTTTGCATTTTCATTGCATTAATTGGTACTTCACCTGAATTTCATCACTAACTTTGATATCTTTATATTCTTGTCATTAATATAGCAAAAAATATTATTTTGTATAGAAGTTATAATGTTCATTGTTTTATGTGAAAAGGAGGGACTGGTAGATTGGTAGTTAAGTTGCTGTCCAGCATTTGGTCACTGGCATACTTGACTTAGCTCAAGGAGTTGCAACAGTGTTTATATTCTGTTGAAATGTCATGAATGATTTGCTCTTGCGCCAGCCTTTTTTTCATCTGTGCCAGATGTGCAGGAACTGCTAGGATGGTGCCTTAGCTCTTGTGTAATATAGTGTGGCAAGGAAGCTGTGGGTTGGTGTGGTTTTCTTTGATGTCTTGTGGTTTCTGAGACTATGAGATGTTGTCTTCATGGTGAACTGTGATAACCAGGTTGCTCAAGAGGCTCCATCATTCCAGGACAATGTTAAAGTATTGTAGATGCTAGAAAAACATGAATATATGACATCATAATGTGTCAGGGTTCATAATGAATAGATTTTATATGGATAGAAATAGATTGTAGAAAATTATTATGAGGTTTATGATGGTGTTGATGAACTAATAGGGGCTTTTGTAGGATGATAAACAGATTAAATGCATATGTTGGATGGTAATAAAAAAGAGGTTTATGTGGATTGATAATGAACAGATAGAGGTTTACATAGAATGAAAATAAACAGATAGAGGTTTATATTTTTATAGGGTGATAATAAACAAATGTTTACATGTTTATATGATGATAATAAATAGGTAGAGGTTTACATTTTTAATGGGGTGATAATAAATAGGTAGAGGTTTACATTTTTAAAGGGTGATAATAAACAGATAGAGGTTTACAAGGATGATAATAAACAAATGGAATTTTATTTGAAGTGGTAGTAAACAGATGGAAGTTTATGTAGGGAAGTAAACAAATTTATGTGTGGGTAGTAATAAATAGGTAGAGATTTATATATGGGTAGGAA
Source organism: Achatina immaculata (assembly GCA_009760885.1). Taxonomy (NCBI): domain Eukaryota; kingdom Metazoa; phylum Mollusca; class Gastropoda; order Stylommatophora; family Achatinidae; genus Lissachatina; species Lissachatina immaculata. The sequence continues at coordinate 36,981,439 of CM019718.1, read as the reverse complement.
TAACCAGATATTTATGTGAGGGTAGGAATAACCAGATATTTATGTGAGGGTAGGAATAACCAGATAGAGATTTATGTGGGGTGTGGGGGGGTAGTAATAAATAGATAGAGATTTATGTGGTGGTAGCATTAACCAGATAGAGATTTATGTGGGGGGGGGGTAGTAATAAACAGATAGAGATTTATGTGGGGGTAGTAGTGGAGTGAACTTACTTGTGGTTGTTCAGATAGAGATTTATGTTGGGTGTAGGTAGTAATAAACAAACAAAGATTTATGTAGAGGTTGTAATAATAAACAGATAAAGTTTTATTTAGGGGTAGTAATAATAAACAGATAAAGTTTTATTTAAGGGTAGTAATAATAAACAGATAAAGATTTATGTGGGATAGTAATAATAAACAGATAAAGATTTATTTGGGGGTAGTAATAATAAACAGATAAAGTTTTATGTGGGGTAGTAATGATAAACAGATAAAGTTTTATTTAGGGGTAGTAATAATAAACAGATAAAGTTTTATTTAGGGGTAGTAATAATAAACAGATAAAGATTTATGGGGGGGGGGTAGTAATAAACAGATAAAGATTTATTTAGGGGTAGTAATAATAAACAGATAAAGATTTATGGGGGGGGGGTAGTAATAATAAGCAGATAAAGATTTATGTGGTGGGGATGGTAATAAACAGATAGAGGTGAAGGTAGTAAGGTGAAGTAAGAAATACAAAATACAAACTAGCAGTATCTCCAGAGTTCAGACATGACACAACAAAACACTGAACTCAAGAAAGACAACTATTCCTACACTTTATTTGTGTGGGTGTTCTCAGTGTGTGAGTCAGTTCTCATGGTCAGAAAGGATATTGTAGTTTGGGGCTTCACTTTCAGCCATATTCCCTAGCACATCATGGTTACGTACATAGAATTATGGACACACACAAACACACAGAATTCAATCATAAACCATATTTTCATCTAAGTCATGAGAATTCAACTACAGGAGTGCTGGTGTTGTTAATTTTTTAATAGAGTTGTCTATCTTATCTCGCCAGATGTCCCGTCGGGAGGACAGATAAATTATGCCCGCAAGCCCATGATGGGGATGGCAGATGATGAGGAGAACATGGATGGTGGGCTTGGACTCGGCGAATTGGCAGGACTAACTGTCAGCAATGAGGCAGATCCAATGAACTATGATGTGAGGGCTTCTGTACACTTTGAGATTTTTTTCTTCTAATTCAGATCACAAGAAGTCTGGAAATGAGTGCACTATGAATTTAGAAATAATCCAATGCCCTAGGAATCTGGAAATATCTAGGGTGTCTGAGGGGTGAAGTGGTCAGTGTAACAGTCTCTCATGTCGAAGGTTGGTGGATCAAATCCTAACAGAGTCGCTCCTAGTCACCCAGCTGTAGAAACGAGTAGCTGGCTTCTTTAGGAGGTAAGGGGGAAAAAATGGCCAGGCGTGCTGACCTCTAAGTGTGCCCAAAAAAATCAAGGAAAATATGGACACTAATACCATGTCCCCTAGGTGCCCCCATGGCATTATATGATTACCTTTTCTTGCTTTTATGTACTAGAGTCCAGAAATAATCCAGAGCACCAGGGTTCTGGAGATTTCAGGATTATAGTTTTGTTTTCCCTCAAATTTTGGTTATTTCCTTACATGTTAAAGATACCTACATAGTATTACAATAGGGGAAAAATGAAAGATTACTCTTCCCCTCCCCCCGATTTAAAACTGAAACATAAATGAGATTTTTCCATGATTTCTCTGTTTTGTCTTTTATGTTTTAACCCTACCATTAGCTGTTTAAATGGCTGTATTATGTAGCATCATACCTGGCCAACTTTCCTTCTTTCTAGAAAGAACCAGGTGGCCATTTCTGCAAATTGATGACAGGAATGCCATTGGCCAGATTCAAACAGCGTACATTAAAAACTGCTTATACTTGTTTTCTAGATTTTGACATCAAATCTTCATCAGATGTGTTAGTTTTTTCAATCACAGCTAGAGAAGAATTTTATTAACAATTTTCTTTTTGTTGTTGTTTTGTAGATATCTGCAATAGCAGTTTTAAGTGAATGTTCTGTAGATAACAGTTGCAGTGAGTGTTTGTTCTGTAGATATCACTGTCAGTAGGAATTAACCAGGTAGGCTTTATTGTTTTTTTATTTATAAAAACATCAAAAGATGTATGATCAAATGTATATATCTTTTTCTAGATACCAGCACCAAAAGAAGTTTATAGAAAAACATGGAATGCTAAATATACATTACGAAGGTATGAAACTAAATAATACCAGTGTATCAGATCCATTTTTTTTTAGTTTATTGAGAGTTACACAGCATGTTCTGTTACTTATATTGATGTTATGAAATGAACATCATTGTTCTGTCTTAACTGTATGACCATGTGCTAAAAAGGAAAAAAAAATTCATGCCATGCATGAAATTTTGTATGCCCACCACCCACCCACCCACACCACCACCACACACACTCACACTCTCACTCTCTCTCACACTCACTCTCTCTCCCCTTCTCTCTCTCACACACACACACACACACACACTCTCTCTCTCTTTATATTTCAGGTTCCTGATGTTAAAAAGTGTTTAAAACAAAAGTAGGAACAGCTTTATTAATTAATGAGCACACAGTTGTAACGTTCCAGTTTACACCTTAATCATACAAAAACACACAGGACAAAGAAACAGAAAATGAAGATGAAAGAAATAGGGAAAGAAGATAAAATATAAATTCACATGAATGCATATACAACAAATAGGAATGGAAAAAAGCTAAAAAGAAAAAAAAAAGAGTATTTAGCTGTGACCAGGATTGTGTGTGTGGTAGAGTGTTGTGAGTGTTTAAATAGAGACTTGGGATGTGTGATAGGTTGGTAGGAAAGAAGAGATGGATACAACAGTAATTTAGCTGAGAAAAGGGTAGGTGGAATAGATGTATGTGGTTGGGGCAGAGGGTTTGCAGTCTAGTGCAATGAGGTGTTTCTGGGATATAAATCAGGTGAGGAGAGAGTAGAACTTAGTAGAGATGGAATATGATTGTGGAGAGAGGGAATCTTATGAGTAGCTGAATTTCCAGTTCAAAACATGTGGTTCCAACATTCAGTGTTCCTGAATGCAGCGGTTCTCAAGCACCAGGTGGCTTCTGTCATCAGAATGACATTTTTTTCTAATAGCTCTTAAACAGTACAGGTGTACCACAGTGGGTAAATTGGGGTCTTTGCCAGTTGTGGTTTTCCTGAACAGGTAAATATACTATTCATCAAGAACAGGCAGTGGTGATTGCTTTTATATTAATATGAATCGTTTGCTGGCGATGGTTGGGACATGTGCTCTAGATGACTGATGACTCACTATGAAAAATAGCACTAAGATGGACACCACACAGGAACAGATGTTATGGTAGACCAAAGGAGACATGGAAAAGAACAACAGAAAGGATGTTGAGCAATAGAGGGCTCGTCTGGGCAAGAGTGGAAAAAAAAAAGGCAGGCATTTGTGGGAAACCCTGCAGAAGCCCCATGTGCCCTGGGCACTAAGGTTCAGAGAGAGAGAGAATCAATCATGAATTGCGTTCTCGTGTGAAAGGTAACAGGGCTTGAGACCTACAGAGGATAATGATTTTGTTACGTTGTGCTTCTTTTTTAAAAATGAGCATATGAGAGGATGAAAGGAGAAGCTGTTTGAAACATTCATATGATATATCACATGTATCTGTTTTTATGTTCTTGCCATACAGCCACTTTGATGGAGTTCGTGCTCTAGCATTTCATCCTGTAGAACCTGTTTTATTAACTGCATCAGAAGATCATACACTTAAGTTATGGAACTTACAGAAAACAGTACCAGCAAAAAAGTAAGTTGTTCAGGATGCAGGCAAGCTGAACTTGTGGTTGTTCAGAGTGTAGGTGAGATGAATCTGTGTTGTTTAGAGTGTAGGTGAGATGAACTTGTGGTTGTTTAGAGTGCAGGTGGAGTGAACTTACTTGTGGTTGTTTAGAGTGTAGGCAATGTGAACTTGTGGTTGTTCAGAGTGTAGGCGAGATGAACTTGTGGTTGTTCAGAATGCAGGTGGGGTGAACTTCTCGATGTTCATAGCGCAGGTGGATTGGGCTTGCAATTCTTGTGAACTTGTGATCTTGGTTTTTGGCACTTGATTTCAGCTTACCTGTTGATGATGTTTATATCTCTCTGGAGCTGTACAACCTTAAGTTCTGTTGTATTGTCAATGAGATTAAGATCTTGAAGACACCAGAAGTGGGCTGCACTTGCTTCAGGTCCTGGAGATGATCAAAGAAGCAAATGTTTCTACAAAATCCATCACCCTGAAGCAAGCACATCAGGCCCTGAACGTAAATGAGGCCGACGGAGCAAGGCAGAACCTTTTTTTCCGGGATCACTGTAGGGATAGATAGTTCTAGCCAACTCCTACTGCTTGATCTGATTAAAGTACCATCCTTATAACAGCCCTATTCTTTCCTTGTGTGCTGTGATTACCGTTCCTCTTACATAAGCCCCTTTCTTTCATGGTATTGGTAATTATTTTTTTTGGAAGCTTAAAAATTTGGATTACTTATTTCAAGTAATACTTGTTTTGTTATTTATTATTTGAACAATCTTGAAGTAGAAGTTAACTTAATGTTACATCCCTTTTCTCACAGATATGAACTGCTTTGAAGTAGACGTAAACTTACTTTCCATTTCTTACATGCTTCTTTGAAGTAGAAGTTAGCTTTCATTTTCTCACGGATATGATATTTTCTAACAGATTGGACATTTTTGCAACTTTCACGTAGACGTAAAACTCTTGTATGATTCTGTTTGTTGAAGTAGAGGATGTTTTTTTTTTTCAGAGCTGCTTCCCTTGATGTAGAGCCTGTGTATACTTTCCGCGCCCACGTGGGCCCTGTTCTGTGTTTAGCAGTGAGTCCGACAGGAGAGCAGTGCTATAGTGGTGGTATGGATACAACTATTCAGTGCTGGAACATACCAAAATCTGATATTGATCCATATGACTCCTTTGGTAAGGATTGTCATCTTGTCTGTGTGATGATGTTGATTGTCCATATTTCTGCAGGGTAACAGTTCATGGCAGCAGATTTTGTGATGATCTTGGAATAAGAACATGAAGTTGGATAGGAAATGGGGGGGGGGGGGTGTGGGAGTGAAGCTTCTCAATCGGTTTGTCACAAAGATAAACTTACCAGACACGCCCTGCTGGTCAGACAGTATCACGTAAGCTGTGATGTGAAGCAATATTCAGAGTTAAATGTGAATGTCAGAAGTGGATCTGTGGCTCTTACATAAAATCTTTCTCCCGCAGCCAGTTCTCTGTTTACACAGAGAAAAATGTAACCCCCCCCCCCCCCCCCACAAAAAAAACTTGCACTTTGTTAGCATTTGGTAGACCTGGAAGTAGCTATATTTCACTCTGGCAGTAAGAGTTAACTTACTGTTAACTTACTGTATTTGTAAGATCATATAATGAAAGCTTATTAGCTATTGGGTAATGGAGTTTGTGAGAAAACAAGCAACAGCTTGGATTATTGTCATGATCAGAAGACTGAATTTTCAAAACTCATATTTCTGAGGTCTTTATCTCTTAACCTGCCATGAACTGTTTAATTGACTTTAACGGCAGCCTTATGGTTTTGTTCCATTGTCAGGAGTTTGTAATTTTAAACTACTGTAAAAAGTTGGCATTGCATCATTTCCTGTACAGCATTGTTGTCAGTGTCATTTATAACAAAAACTGTCCATTGGTCATAGATAGTGTTCTAAGCTGCGTGCCGATGCACTTAAACAAATCATGGTGTGCAGGAAATTGTACACGCTGTGCAGAAAGAAAAAAAAAACAAACAATAAAATTGATACTTTTATTTTTGCGATTTCTTGATTTCACTCTATGCTATAGCAGAGCACAGAAAAGTATGGTTTTATTATACGAGTTTGTTTTACTGATTTCTTTGAACATTTTTTTTGTTTATATAAGAACTTCAAATTTTACTTTGCAGTTTGACATTAATGATGCACATATGCGAACAGAATTTTTGTTGAGAATATATTGGCAAACAGATTAAAAATTTCACACATGAACCACAAAAACTTAGAGGGCATAATGGTCATGGATGTTATTTGGCAGGTAGAGAGTTAACGAGAACCGAGGGACATGGAATGATGGACAGTTTATTTTAATGTTTGATTTCAGACCCCAATATTCTGTCAGACACCTTACGGGCCCACACAGATGCTGTATGGGGTTTGTCCATACACAGCTCTAAAAATCAGCTTCTGTCCTGTTCTGGGGATGGCACAGTGCGTTTGTGGAACCCTGGAAGCAAGTCACCTCTACTCAATACCTTTACTGTTGACTTGGGTGAGTTTTGTTGACCATGTTCTCAATGTCCAAATACAGTGATTCATGAAACATTCTGTTACCTTTCCTGGCATATTTTCTGGGTGTTTGTTTAAAATGAAGGCTGGCATTTATAAGTTTAGAAGGTTAAAAAAAAAATTTTTTTTTTTTTTTTTTTAATTTACTCATTGTGAACTTAGGCATCACGTTATTTTTTTTCCTCAGTAAAACATGGCAGCTGTAATGCTTGATTACAATAAAACAAAATTGCTGACATTTTTTTGTGTGTTGTCTGGTAGAGCTCTCTCTCTCTCCCTCTGTGTGTGTGTCTCTCTCCCTCCCACTCTCACCTTTTTCTCTCCCTCCCTCCATCCCTCTCCCTTCTCACTCCCTCTCTCCCTTCTCACTCCTTCTCACTTCCTCTCTCCTCTCCCCTGTCTCCTCTCTTCCCCCCCCCCCCATTTTCTCTGTCATCTGTCTCTCTCATTATGTGCCGTTCTGGATAGTGTTGGCAATCATATTTCTTCATCTTGTACGATCCTTGGTGTCTCCAGTCAGCTTGAATGTTTTCTTACTTACCACTTAGTCCCCTAAGACATTTTTCTCTTGGTCTCCCTCACCTTCTTTTTCCTTTGAATTTTCTGGTCATTACCAAGTTCTGTAACTTCTGACTTGTCATGACATATTTAAGAATTTTTGGCTGTCTTTTTTTTTCTTATGATTTTTAACTTATGCATGCACATGTATTTTAAGTAATGTTTTGTTTTTTTTTTTCAACCAATGCAGAAGATGGTGTTCCTACATCTGTAGACTTTGTGAGGTGTGATCCACACCAAATGGTTGCTAGCTATACCTCTTCGAACACTTACATTTTCGATATAGAGACAGGAAAACAGGTCTTAATGCTTGACACTAAAGCTAACTCAGGTAAGTGCACTGGAGAAAGCTAAAAAAAATTTTAGCCAAACCTGAGCACCACTTTAGTGTAAACTGTGAAACATTATAAGCTAAATCTGGTGATTACCTTAATGTAAGCTGTAAAAGTATCTTGGAAGCCTCGTTTAAGCAGACGAGCAGTATTGAAAAGGAAATACCCACAAGAATTGAGCAGACATATCAGGCTTTTAACAGTTTAACAAATATATGGAAATATTCCATTCTTCATATCCACTTCTGACAACATTCACATTCAGAATCTATAAATCCAGTGTTTGCTCCATTTCGTAGAACCAGTCAGAGTTGAAAATGGACTGAGGATTTGAAAGAAGATGTCTCAAAAAAATTTTAAGATTCTCCTTCGTGCAGATTGAGTGTCAGCTGCGCAGAGTGGGCTACTGTTGCGCAGGCTGACTGTTCTTTTGGCAAAAAAGCACTCTCGAGTTCTGTGCATGGGAAGAAAGGTTTTTAATCCCTTCCTGGACGGTGAGAGTTTAGGTGGTTCGATGCAGAAGCGATCATTGTTGGCCTTCATGGGGTGCAGCCTTCCAACTGGTGGCTTTGGATAACTTTGTGCTGATCGCATGGCCTTCTGTGCCAGCAACGCATCTTTCAAATGTTTGCCTTATCAAATGTCAATGGTGCTGTTGGCGAGATTCTTCAGCTGCCATGCATGAGCTGAAACTCCTCCCAGCCAAAGAAGAAAAATGCGATTAAGGTTGCTTTGCAGCGCCGCCGTAGAAAAGGTAATGGAAAAGATTAAGTGAAGTTAAATCAGTATGGCCAGTAGTCTCGCGGTGAGGGCTACCCATATCGTGGCACCTCTGCTCTAGAGGTTGGCCACGTCCTGTGTGCACCAGAACTGGGATAGTATGCCTAAACCGGCTTAACCCAGGGGTCACACTCACTAGTGGCGGGAATTCATCCTCCTCGGCAGGGGCTCCGTCCTGGTCACTACCAGGAAGGGTAACAGCCATGACTACAAAGCGCTGAAGTTGGAGACACTGGACCAGTGCAGCCTAGATAGGCAACCTCTTCTCATCGAGAATATAGGCCCAAGCCCCACGATGCACTCAGCCTCCATCCAAAATGAGACTTTCTCGAGGACCACAGGAATAAATTCAGTATGATCACGGGACGATCTTGGTGGTAGAAGCGTACGAAGAAGAGGAAGAGTATCATCAGTCTGCTGGCCTGATTATCCATCAACCATTTTTGCTGGTTGCTTTTCGCTTGGTTTTTTATAATATAAACAGGTCACTGTAACTGGCGACCTCCAAAAGTTTGTTTTTTTTTTTGTCTCTCCTGTTTTTAGTGGCAGTTTACTGGTGATTGGCAGTTATCATGATCACTGCTATACAACACTTTTTGCATAGCAAAATCAGAATATTCCATAAATAGTAAGAAGAGACAGCAGTGTAAAATGAAAATAATAGAATACTGTCTCTTGTGATAAAGAGAAATCTGTTCTAAGAAGCATTAGAAAACTCTCTGAACCTCAAGTGTCCAGGGCACATGGGAAAGCATTTTCCACAAATGCCTGTCCTTTGCCTTTTTTTTCTGCTCTTACCCAGGTGAGCCCTCTGTTGCTCATCATCCTCTCTGTTGTTCTTCTCCGTGTCTCTTTTGGTCTACCCTTACTTCTGTTCCCCAGAAGAAAACTATTTAGCAACAAAATGTCTTCCTAGGTCAGAGTGTAGATCTGTTTACTGGGACTAGTTTACGAGATCTGTTTATGTGTGTTCAAAGACCTGTGAGGTTGTCACAGACAGGCAAAAAAAAAAAAATGGTATGCTTAGCCAGGGGTACATAATATCATATTTAGCATAACCTCAAGATGATGAAGGAAAAAATGAAAGATGAGTTGCTTTGATTTGTTTTAGCAAGGATTTATCATTTGTTCATGAATTTTCTCTTTATATATGATTTTTTAAAATGTCATTTTCTCTATTTTACGTTTCGTTTTCTTTATTCTTGAATTTTAAGCATGACATCTTGAATTTCAAGAGCCACTTTCTCTTTACTGAATTTCTCTATTTTTGACTTTTCAGAGCATTTTTCTCTGTTCTTGAATTTCAAGTGTCATTTTTTTTTCTAGTTTTGAATCTGAAGTGTCGTTTCTTCTTGTTCTTAGATTACAGTGGAAGCAACCAAATAAACCGTGTCATCAATCACCCGACTCTACCAATCTCCATCACAGCACACGAGGACAGGCACATACGTTTCTTTGATAATAACACAGGTAAGCAAAGCTTGGTTTCTGTGCCTGAATTTTTTTTTAAAATCATGTGATATTTATTAAAGAGGAACATTACCTGCATAAGTAATAGTTGGCTCGTAAATGAGTCCAGTTTGTTAGCTTTGTCATCAGTAAGTGTGATGGCAGCTGTCTTAGATCGGATACTAAAGGTCCTTTCCGTTTTCAAAGGTTCACTTTATAGAGGTGGTAGGCCTTCTGCCAACCTCACAGTTTTTTTTTTCTGTTTCCCCAAACACAGTGTATCGGGTGCCCATTTTTCTGTTGGGTTCTGGATATGTCTGAGAATGTGATCTTAGTGTTTGAACATTGTCAGAGGATGCCACCTTAATGTTCCAACATTGTCAGAGATGTTAAACTGAAACCAAGGAAATCACCAGGACCAGATGGAGTGTCCAATGAAATGATCAAGAACCTGGGAATGGCAGCAATGGGAAAGCTGTTGGATATTTTCAATATGTGCTGGAGCACAGGTAAGTTACCTCAAATCTGGAAGGAAGCAAGCATGGTACCACTGCTAAAACCAGGGAAAAACAGTGATACTGCCTCCAGCTACAGGCCAATCAGTCTCACTAGCTGCCTATGCAAAACGATGGAACGCATCATTGACCTGAGGCTAAAATGGTACCTAGAAAGTGAAAACCTTCTCGTTCCACAACAAGCAGGATTTAGGCAGTACTACAGTACGGAAGATCAAGTGACCTATCTCTCTCAAGAGATTGAGGATGCATTCCAAGAGAAAAACCTTGTACTAGCAGCGTGGATAGACCTGAAGAAAGCCTTTGATAAAGTATGGAAAAAAGGTCTGCTGTGGAAACTAAGAAACTGCAGTGTGAATGGAAGACTGTACAACTGGATAAAGTCCTATTTACACAATAGAAGAGCTAGAGTAGTAATGGATGGACACAACAGCCAGAAAGTACTTCTGCGACACGGTGTACCACAAGGAGGAGTCCTTTCGCCTACACTATTCCTTGTATTCATTAATGACCTGGTCAAGGAACTTCCCTATGGAATCAAAGCGGCACTGTATGCAGATGATCTGGTCATGTGGTGTACAGATGAATATGCGACAGTTGCTACACAGAGACTCCAAAGAGCAGCAGACATCTTGACATCATGGACAAACAAATGGTGTGTAAGTATCAACACAGAGAAATCAAGTACCACTCTGTTCACTCTCTCATCTAAACAGAAAGCAGGTAAGATCTTTGTAAATGAAATACCCTTAAGGATGGACAACCAACCCACTTACTTAGGAGTGACTCTTGACTCAAAACTGACGTGGAAGCAACACATCAACAGTGCAGAAGCAAAAGCCAGAATAAAACTAGCCATATTAAGAAAATTGAGTGGAACCACATGGGGAACTAGTGAAAGAATCCTCAAGAATGTATATCAGCAAAGTATTCTACCACATTTAGAATATGGCTCAACATCTTGGTGCACAGCATCAAACACTACGCTGCATAATCTAGACAAGGTTCAAAATCAGTCACTACGGATTATCACAGGTGCCATGAGGTCCACACCAATAGTAGAAATGCAGAAAATAGTTGGTGTTCAAGCGCTAAAGGAACGTAGAGACACAAAGGTCATGACCATGGGAGAAAAATTCCTTAGCTCTGTAAGCCATCCCCTGAAGGAGAGATTCAATAACTTGGCATTAGGACGGCTTAAAAGAAGCAGCTTCATTCATCAGGCCAAGCGTATGCGTAAGCTGATACCTGACCTTCCAACTGTAGTCGCTCCATTATCATCTGTACCAGAGCATACACCATGGAAAGAAGCAGATTATACACAGATATCTATTCAGACTGAAGTGAAAGGTGTGCAGAATGGTGAGATGCAGAGCAGTCTTGTAAGATCAACAGCCACACTTTGTGTTCTAGATGACAAATATCCATGTGACACCTGGATACGTGTGTATACAGATGGATCTGCACATAATGCCATAAAGAATGGAGGGGCAGGAGCATATATTGAATATCCAAACAACACCATTGACAAGATTTCCATACCCACTGGTAAATACTGCAACAACTTTGATGCAGAAGTTAGGGCAATTATTGCTGCAGTTGAAAAACTATCAGACTCCAGAATTGATACATGTCCTGTAGTAATTCTCACAGATGCAAGATCAGTACTGGAGGCTCTTCAGTGCAACAAACTACCAGACCTTAAGGATGCCTTGTCAAAAATTGGCTTACAACATGGAGTCACTTTGCAATGGATTCCCTCCCACTGTGGGATACCAGGCAATGAGAAAGCTGACCAACTGGCCAAAGAGGGCACTGAAATGGAGCAACCAGACATACCAATCACTTATAATCAGAAGAAAAGCATGATAAAAACCTACAGGAAGCCACAAACACCACCACATGATGACTATCACATGCTAAACAGAAAGGAACAAGTCACCATCTTCCGTCTCCGAACAGGACACAGCCGACTCCGAAGTCATATGTATACAAAGTTTAAGGTTGGTACTACTAATCTGTGTACATGTGCCCAGGTGCCCCAAACTGTGGAACATATCCTCCAGAACTGCATCAACTACGAGTCACTGAGAAATAATTACTGGCCCAGTGAAACCACTAAAGAAGATAAGCTCTATGGTTCCATACATGAATTACAAAAAACAGTGAAATTTATCCAAGAGACAGGACTGCAGATATAGACAGACAGTGCGAACGAAGAAGAAGAAGAAGAAGAAGAGTCAGAGATGTCATCTTAATATTCTAGCATTGTCAGAGGGCGCCTAAATGACCCAGTGTTGTTAGATGTTGTCACAATGTTCCATCATTGTTATAGGTTATCACCTTAATGACCCAACATTGTTGGAGGATGGAACTTTAACCCTTTTGCTGCTAAAGACATGTTTACTAATTTCCTTAAGTCACTGCTAAAGACAAGTTAATAAGTTTCTGTCATTTTGTCCCTCCAGTGCTAAAGTCGTGTAAACTCCTTTCAAGTTTTCTTGATCATTTCTGTAGATAGTTATTCCCATTTAATATCCAGGAAATCACAGTAGTTGTTTTTAGTCTTTGTGACCTATTTCACACACAGAAATTGGCGGTGTGCTGGAAATGTGTGGTTTTTAGTAGGTGACTGGGAGCAGCCCTGTTATTCCACATGCGTTGTGTTCCTTGGTAATGCAGCAGTGTGCACTCTAAAAAATACCCCTACACTGTTTCTTTTTTTGCGTGCATAGTATTTAATATTCTATACACATTTCTTATCAAAAGGCCAGAAAACGAATTCGTGTAAATGAGACATTGTTGGAGTTTCTTTCAAGAAGTGATAGTGAAGACTAATTTCAGATGTGTAGTTCTGACAGTGAGAAAGTTGAGCAGAGAACTTATAGTCAGTAATCAACATCGAGTGGAAAGGGAGGTGTTGCAGAGAAAATGTTACCTGTGCATTTGATGTCCTCATCATGACCAGAGTTAAGCAGTGACAATGAAGTACAATCTAAACGGCAGAAATTTGATACAATTTCATTGTCTCCAGCTGATTTGAGACCAGTTGTTCATTACGAGGGTCATACTGAAAGTCGTGAGCAAACATTTTTTAAAAATCAGAATTTATAGATTGAGAAAATATAAATGTATCACCTTAAACTGCATCCTTTGCACTTCAAGTAGAGGTCACATGATATCACCGTCATGTGTCATGTGACCACACAGAGCAGAAAGAAAATGGCAGGTGCCGAAGTTTCGTTTCATCATTGTGCAGTTATTGAGTTCCTCGTTAAAGAGGAAATCCATGCTGCTGAAATTCATAAAAGACTTCAACTTGTTTATGGAGACGTGTGTATGAGTGCTAGCAGTGTTAGGAGGTGGATGAAACATTTCAAAGATGGAAACACAAGCATCCAAGATATGCCTCGTTGTGGTCGCCCTCGAACTGCCTCCACAGAATACAATGTGGAAAGGGTTGACAACATCATTAAAGAAGACAGACATGTCACAGCATCTGAAATCACTGTAAATCTTGGAATAGGACGCAATGCAGTACAGGAAATGATTGAAACTCTAGGCTATAGAAAAGTTTGCGCCTGCTGGGTACCACATTTGTTGACTGAAGATCACAAAGCTGTGAGAAAAACTCTGCTCGCTGGGCAACTGAGGAAATTAGAAAATAGGTTGAGAAATTCTTCCACACCCTGCCTATAGCTCCAACCTGGCACCCAGCGATTACCATCTTTTCAGTTTTGTGAAAGAACAAATGCAAGACCATCACTACGACACAGGAGAGAACATCCAGATAGCAGTGCGTCTGTGCCTTCGGTCAGCTGGAACGGAATTCTACCAGGAGGGTATTTTCAAACTTGCAGAGCGATGGGAAAAATGTGTGCAAAGAAATGGAGATTAGTTGAAAAGTGTAGAAAATGATGCAAAATAAGGTGATACATTTATATTTTCTCTATCTATAAATTCTGTTTTTTTTTTTTTTTTTACATTTTGCTAACGACCTTTGTATTTTGACAACTTCAACTCATTCTGTAATGCCAACGTGAATCAGAACAGTTCAGCGCGTGATTTTTTTATCCTGTTTTTCACTGAATTATTGGTAGCATTTACAGCAGATGAGCATAATAGATTTTACCACAACATTTTTAAGATTGTCCCTGCCACTATAAGTGCTAGTCTTTCCCATTGTACAGATACTAATTTTGAAGAAATATTTTGCTTCTTGACTGTGTGCCTAGTTATGCCAAGAATGGAAAAACTTAAATGAGTACTGGTCGAAAGACTTTTTTCTTGGAACACCTGTGTTTGGAAATATAATGTCTCAGGACAGATTTTTATTACTTATGAGATTGCTGCATTTTTCAGACAGCACCTGTCAATGCCGTTGGAGATTGACTATATAAAATTAGAAGTGTGATTGACAGATTGCACAGTTCATTTTGGGCGGCATTCTAGCCTTTCTAAGATCATGTTGTTGATGAGTTCTATTTTTAGAAAAAGTGTAAAATGTTTTTCTCTTTTTCATGTGCAGACCTTTCTATTTTGAATGCACATTCATTATACAAAGTGGTTACGGGTAATGACATAATAACCCTGTCGCTGATTTCCACTTGACTCTAATATGGTAAAGTCTTGAAAAATATTGTAAGGCTAGGAGAACAAGTCCGACAGAGGAGCGATGAAGATCTGCCCATACGGTTGGTGCAGAGATATTCCCCGTCAAAGATAGAATCCGAGACATCTTAGAAGGAGAGCCCAGTGAGAAAGTGTTCAAGGAGCAACAAAAGACAGGGAAGCAAGATACATGTGCCAAGACTGCAGACTAACATTGTGTGTCACGCCATGCTTTAGAATATTTCATACACAAAAACAGTACTGAAAAACATTTTATTTTGCTGTCTTTTTGCTTCATTCTATATAACAGTGCTTGAGAAAAAATAAATGTGTTATGAGCTATAAAATGTGGTTTTAAATGAGAGGAGAGTGGAAGAATCCAAGAGTTACAACATGTTTATATTTTCTGGCGATAAAAAAAAATTGTCAGTACCGCTGATACGTCTTAGATTTTGAGACATGAAATAAGAGTTGAGCACTGGGTGAAAGTAGGCCGCAAAAGTATGCAGCATAGCAGGGTACAGCTCGTGAGAAGTATGCAGCATAGCGGGGTACAGCTCGTGAGAAGTATGCAGCATAGCAGGGTACAGCTCGTGAGAAGTATGCAGCATAGCAGGGTACAGCTCGTGAGAAGTATGCAGCATAGCAGGGTACAGCTCGTGAGAAGTATGCAGCATAGCAGGGTACAGCTCGTGAGAAGTATGTAGCATGGGTTAATGAGCCAGCATTGTTAGAGGATGTCACCTTGATATTCCAGCATTGTTAGATGATATCTTAATGTTCCAGCAGTGCAAGTCTATGTCATTTTAATGTAATTATTATTATTATTGATTATTTTTTGGTTCATTTTTATCCTCTTTCCACATTAATTTTTTTCCTTCCATGTTTTTGTTTAACTATTAGTTTGTGTCATGTTTCAGGGAAAATTATACACTCAATGGTAGCACACTTAGACTCTGTAACAAGTTTGGCAATAGACCCAAATGGCTTGTATCTTCTGTCAGGGAGTAAGTACTGTCAGTGATAAATTGTCTGTTGTCATCTGAAAGATTAAAACCGCCCATCACACTGTTGTGAAAGGGGAGGGAAGGGGGGGGGGGGATGGAGCAATTCAGTTTTATGTTGAGCTTAGGTTAGTCTAGCAGTTCCCAAAGTTTTTCAGTTCTGCTATCTCTTTTATCTCCCAGGTTATGTCTCTGGCATCCCCCAAATTTTCTCTCTCTCTCTCTCTCACACACACAGCCACCTACCCACCCACCCACCGATTTCCTTTGGAGCCGACTGCATTTTTATTCACTTCTTCTTCCTCCATGTCCTCCTCCCCCCCCCCAAACTTTGGGAATCACTGCATTAACCTATACATGTATGTCATGGACAGTGAATGAATGGGGGGGGGGGAAATAAAAGTGAATGAAGTGTGGTGTTTTGGAGAAAGATGTAACATGTTTTGAATGGCCAGCAAAACCGTGAAGCTACAGATTAAATTTTTGTCCAGGTTAATGTATTTCACACTTTTGAGCATGCATTTTTCTTTCTTTCTGTAACCAGACAAGACTTAGTTTGACCAGAATTGAGTCCTGTTTCATGAGACGGACTCTAGAAGTGAGGGCAAGGGAGCGTAGAGAAGTTTGATGTTGGATATTTCCCAGCACCAGTGAAGGGTTTCGGCTTCTTTCTTACTCTGTCCACTATGCTGATTAATGTTTTCGAAACTCTGTTGTGGTGCCGTATGTTGTGGCCTGGAGCCTGCTGCCGTATGTAATGGCCGTGTGCTCCAAGGTTTGTTGACCACTGCATAGTGAATCTGTCAGATCCACTCGGCAGTCAGTCATTTGCGTGCCCCTTGCGAAACTTTGCCTCCCTGACAGCTCTCCTGTAGGCCTCTCATATGTGAGCATGATGCCCTGCTGCTGATGTGTCCATTTGCAGATTATTGACAGTGTCTTGCAGCCAGCTTCGCCTTGGTCTTTCTCTCTTTCTTTTTCCCATTATGTATCCTTCCAAAACCATCTTCTCCAGATTATCATGATGTTTAATATGTCCAAAACATTTTTCTTGGTTTAATCTTCTTTACTAGCCAGCCTTCTTCAGTATTAAGTTTGTAGTATGGATATATTTCTTCTTTTTTTTGTGAGAAGCACTCGATCAGATGCACTAGTTCATGAATGTTTGCACCTGTGGGCAAGTGATCATGTGCAGAGCTGATAATGAAACCAAGTTTCATGCTCCAGATATCTCTCTGTTAGCAGTCTTTGCAAAACCCCTCCCCAAGTTGTCTATTGCCTTTGTTGAGCCTGAACTTGCTTTTCATTGTCTATACTTCTTACTTCATCAACGGCCATTTGCTGGAAGCTTTCGACCACCACTTGAAGTTGCCATGGTCAAACTCCCATCTGCTGGTTTGGATGTATGTAGTCACTTCTTCATGTACTCACCATGTCCTCCCAGTTTTTAGTTTTGCTTGCAATTCATGTACTGCCGTGTTGGCGGACTTGTCACGAGTATTGCTTTCATTCCTCCACCGCAGCCTTCAGTAGTATATGCAGCTTACACTTCTTGCAGTAAAGTGCCATGTCCATCAGCACTGGTGGCACCCGCAGCAAGTTGCACATGTTAATTTTTCTTTCACCTATGCTAATACTTACCTTGTAAGTATTGTGTAAGTAGTGGCCATAGCAGTTTGAGTATCAGCATGAACTGGAGGCACAATCTCTTAAATTTCCCCAGGATTTTGTTTTTATGTATGATTGTTAGTCCATCTTTAGCCGTCCTGCAGATCTGCTTGATTGGCACTGAGGCATTCGCTGAAACATTTTATATTCTTCCTAGACTTTCTGCTGGTTCTTCCTCGGCTGTTGGAACATGGTGGTTAGACACTGTACCTCGCTCCTTTTACTTTCCCCTTACTTAGTGACAAGTTAAATCATTGCTAGTAATTGACCTCTTGTGTTCTTACATTGAAAGCAGATCTGGGTATCCTGCCAAGTAGTACATGATTAAATAATCTTCACATCATTGTCATCATTATTATTTGACTGACTAATACATTTCCACCTTGCTTTGTTTTTTTTTGGCCTAGATTCTGCACTTTAGCAAGTTCTTTGGTTAACCATATCTTGACTATTTTTATCCTTTATCATACACTTTTCTCACATATTTTCATTTTTATTTTTTCTTCCATTTTTCACAGTGTATCATTCCTTCCCTTAGTATGAATTTTGTAATGTCTCATGTGTTCTGTATATGCTCTTGTATGCTCTGATTTGTTAATTATATGTCTTTACATTTCAGATATGTCAGTGCTGACTAAAAATCTAACACTGGATTTTTGTTTTTCCCCTGAGAACAACTGTGTTAAGAACACGCTTATCTTAACATAGTCTTAGTGAGACAGGGAACATAGATCTGCTTGCTTAAAAACTCTGACCTACTTCTGTAGCCCAGAAACCTGTAGCAGTCAACACTAATTGTAATTGTTATTTTTGTAAAATGTAATGCCAGATTGGGGGATGGATGGGGACATGGAGATCACTGCCAGGGATGAGAAAAATCTGGTGTGAAACCAATGAATCCAGGACATGACAAGCCTATGGGTCTTTACAGCAATGGCTATCAGAATGATGTAAACAAAACAGAGCCAGCAGACTATAAGTGGCAGAGAATGGATATTGTTGAGGCACTCATCGGATTCTTCATCTCAGTGGAACTGTCTCAAAGCCATCTGGCCAGCCAGCATTGCATGCTGGATCTGACGTGGAGAAGGGGGTTAAGTACAGCCGCCAGATGCTGGAAAACAGTTTTGGCCAGGCCAGCCTACACCGTTGTCTTCATGGCAGTCCGGGCAAGACCACAACCTGCCCTAGCAGGAAAGGTGCTGAAGTCGAAGGTACCCAGCCAAAAGGCTCATCGCAAAAATCAGGGTACCACACATCATCGACAATGTGCGTACAAAGAAGAAGAAAAAGAATGTTTTTGTGTGTGTGAGGGAATGATATGTTTTGCTGCATCATCCAGGATTAAGTTCAAAGATGTTAGCTGTAATAAACAGGTCAAAAACATTTCATCGGAATTGTAATAGCTTGGATGACATGTTGTTTGTGTAGAAAGTTGACAGATTTTTGTTGTTGTCTCAGGGTGGAAAATTTTAATCAAGGGAGAGTAACTGTTTAAAGTTTTAAAAAAATCATGTTCTCTTATCATTTTTTTGTTCATGAAAATACTTTAGTTTGGTACTTTCAGCTTATTCAACTTTCATCTCTTTTCTTCAGGCCATGACTGTTCAATTAGATTATGGAACTTAGACAGCAAAACGTGTGTTCAGGAAATCACTTCCCACCGCAAGAAGTTTGAGGAGTCTATTCACGACGTTGCCTTCCACCCGCAGAAGCCGTACATTGCAAGCGCTGGCGCTGATGCTCTGGCCAAGGTGTTTGTATGATAAGTTGAAGGACTTTGTAGGTATATAAGTTTTGCTTAGACAGAAATGACTGTAAATCTATTCCTGACTATTGGTGGAACAGTGAACTTCTTGATTATGGTTTAGTCAGGGAGCAGGTGTAAGCGGTGACATGACATATTTGCCAAACAATTTTTGTATGACATGTAAAGACGTATTTTATAACAGCCTCAGTTACATTGTTTGTAAATGCAATTGACGCATACATTTTTACTTGTTGTAAAGAGTATCAAGGTGTTGTAAACACGTACATCTCATACAAAAACATTTGTGATTTACAAACCCGTATCATGTATAATGTGCTATGTATATTACACAGTGGTTCTCAGACTGTACGTGCTGTGTTTTAGCTGAATCTGTGCACCGTCTCACCTTTAAGTATTTCTGTTGTTCATTCTTAAAAGCTTTCCTCTAATCATGTTAGTAATAGAGTGGTGTGTGATAACAGCCGGATGTAGAGAGATTTCTTATGGACAGAGCAACTAACATGAAGATTCGACAGTGTTCTAAGCTTCCGTTCCTTGTAACAACACTCGGTAGTAGGAGCGAAGAACAAACATATTATCCAGTCAGATATTACTTGGTAAGCTTCCAGAAGGAAAGGAGGCAGTGAGGTGGACCAGGTCTGAGATGTAAGGGTATTTGTGAAGCATTTTTTTCTTTCCCTGTTGGTCATGAGTACTGGAAGGAACTGACCACAGACTGTACCACATATGAGGAGGAAATAAGAGCCAGATTCGGAGAGACAACCTTGCAACACACATGTGGCTTGTTATTGTGTAAGTAGTGGCCATAGAATACTGCTGGAGTCAGCCATGAGAGAAATGTCTCATCGAAACGAGGCTTGCTCTGTTGAAAGAGCCTTTGTGCCAGCCTCTGAGATGAAAATAGCCATTGTGGAAATTGGCGGCATGTGTTTTGTACGACCAGTAATATATGTAATTTGAGACTTGTGACTTCAAGAACAAAATCAGCGGCTAGATCACAGAGCCACTTCCACAAAACATGTGAAAAATGTTTTAAGTGTTGTACAACAATTATTGCAGAATAAAGCTGAAGTTGAAAGCCTCTGTCATAGAGTGCAGCTTTTTTTTCACATTTTTATCTAAGAATGATAAGTAAACATTGTTGGTTCTGTTTTATTCTGGCTGAACATTTACTTAATTGAGCAAAATTTCTTGAGTAGACAAAAAGTGGATATTTTTACTTCTTAAGGTAATATCAGACTCGCGGAATGCTGTTGTGATCAAGTCAATTTTTTTCTCTTCTTTTTTTTTGGGGGGGGGGATTGGTTTAAGTACAACAGACTGCTCGGCAGCAAAGAATGACAATAACTTTTAAGCCAGTGGAAGAAAAGGAAGTGACAAAAAAAAAAAATGGTCATTGTTCAGTGGATGAGTGATGAGAAGAAAATGGCTCAAAACATTATAGCAGCTGGACAAGTGAAGAAACATTATAGCAACTGGACAAGTGAAGAAAGACAGAAGACCAGGAGCGAAATAGTGGCCTGATAGAAAATCATTGATTGCAGGCATTGAAGATTGTTATCACACATACTACACAACACAGCACCAAATGATGATACGAGTTGTTAGTGAAAGATGTGTAATAATGTTGATAATTATTACAGCGCTTGGGAGTATTTATGTAGCTGGAATGTGAGAGAAGGCGAGCAAAGATTTGTTGGATACTGGTCTTCTGAACTGTACAGCCTGTTTGTTTGTACAGCGGTTCTGTGCTTGTTACCTTTTCAAAATTAACTAGATATTTGTACGATTATTCTGTGTTTTGCTACTGTGAAAATACTAGGCATTGTAGAATGGAAGAGAGTTCAAAGTGTAGAGTTTGTGCATGCTCTTCATTTCTGAAACCTTTTACCTAAGCCATGATACATAATGATTTGCCTGTTTGTTTATAGACTTCTGAGGTATGTGTGTATGATGGTATTTTACAGTTGGGAATATCATTCCTCAGCAGTTTGATGTATCATTCCCTCACATTTGGATGTATCATTTTCATTGGGTAGACATGTTTTAGAATATCACTGAATCAGTTGTATGCTGTTGTTGCTTGTACTTGTTTGTGAAGGCTAGAGGTTCTTGGTGTCTGATATTGTGGTGACCTTTGAATAAAAGTATTACATCATATGGTGCAGTGTTTCTAAATCTTTTTTTCAAGTCATGGACCCAGAAGCCAGTGATAATTACTTCTGTCCCTGCACGCCTGTGGAACTCATAAAATAAAGAATAGATTTTAAAAATGGCAGCCTTCCTGGCTTTTCCCTTCTCTTTTTAGTTTCTACATGAAGGAGTTTGATTTCATCTGTTCTGCTTACGAAAGCAACATTCTTGAATGACTTGTTGCACTGGAGTTTTGTGTGGCATGAACATGGTGAAGTGTCTGTTTAGTTTTTTTTTTTTTTCTCTCTGTGTTGTGTTGGGTTTTCTCAGTCTAGTTTTTATTTTCTGTTATGTTTGTTGTCTTGTCAGAAGTTGAATTTGACCTAGTTCCCACTATGCATTTCATTGATTAGTAACAAAAGATACAATGTATGTTTATATTTGTAAATGTGACGGCTGTGGTAAACTGATTCCAGTAGAGTTGAGTTAGGTGAAGGTGTAAAACAGCTTCATCTAACTCTGCGCATGATCTCTTCTATATCTATTAGTTTGCTAGATGTAGCTGGCCAGTCAAGCTCACACATTTCTCAGAAGCTTCTCATGGCGTTGTCTCAGTATGAACTGACCTATACTTGTAGTAGTATATTAGAGCACATCAGTTTTTTTTATATTTTGCGATGTGGTCTTTTTTATTTATTTATTTTTTCTTTTGAGAAGTTGCCAACATGTATAATATAAATAATATGGAGAGTAAGAAGACAGTAGGAAGCCTGAGTGGTGGAGTGGTTAGTGCACTAGTCTCTCATGGTGAAGGTTGGGAGTTCAGATCTGGAGGTGCCCCAGTCACCAAGCTGTAGAAATGAGTACCTGGTTTTTCCTGAAGCTGGAGTAGGAAAAGCAGCCAGGCATGATGCTAACAACATCACCCTCTAGTATGCTGACAGGTCAAAGATAATATGGGCACTAACACTATATTCCCCTGGGTGCCTCCGTGGCATAATAGGGTTACATTAAGAAGGCAGTACTTGGCTTGATAATCGCTACAAAAAAAAAAAGTTGGAAAGCAGAAGCATAGAGAAGATAAAAGGCGCATGATAAGAAAATCATTGATAAGAAAATCAAAGTGGCACACACAAAGACCATACAGAAATGGAAAAGCTTGTGTAGAAATAGTGTTACTTTCCTGTTCCCACAGGTTATGAATTTGTACCAGTTATTTGAAGCGTCAGTTATTAGTTTCAGTTGAATGTGCAGAGTAAAAACTGAAAGCATGTTATGTTTCTTGATGATGTTTTCTGTATCCTAGATTCATATCAGTTTAGGCAGACTCTGTTTTCTCGCTGTTTCTGTATTTTCATATGCCACTTTGCTTGCCAAGTTGGCTTTTAAAAGAGTTTTTTTTTTTTTTTTACATTCATTAGCTGGTGTGTGTGGTTAGATGTTTCATAATGAATCTGAGTGGGGTTTTTTTTATGTGTTGCTCTTGGTTAGAAACAAAATGAATTTCATTAAATCAGCTTCCATTTGAGTTTCATGACATGAAATAAGCTGGTGCTAGAGATGGAGACATTGGCCCAGCAGGCTAGGAGTCATCCTAAGCAGAAGTGCATCTTGGGGGGCCTTGGGAGTACCCTGGAAGTGGTTAAGAGAAGTTCCTTATCCAGACAGAGGAAGTTGTGGGCATGAAATAAAAGAATGCTGGGAAATGTATGTGAAAGATGGGCAGTGAGTGCTCTAAGAGAGAGTCACCAAGTGGTAAAAATGACTGAAGGAGACTACTAAAAATCATCATATTTTACTTTTTAATTTCATCAGAAATAGATAGATGTACAGGGTATTAAAAATATTTCACTTTCATCACATCAAAAATAGAGGGAGAAACAGAGTTTTATAGCAGTATTTACTGTAGAGTTATGAGCACTCCAGAGGACTAGAATCAGATGTTCAGGAAAGAGGATACGGGGAAGTGGACATTTTTTATCTACATTCTGTCAAGGAGAAGACCAGTGGTTCATGTTTGGCCATTCTAGCCTCCAGTCACCTCCAGCTGTAGAAATGGGTACCTGGGTCCTAGAGCCAAGAAAGAAAAGACAGCCAGACATGATTCTGACATACAAGGTCTGACAATTAAGTAATGAGACTGATTTTATTATGGCCAATACAAAAATGCCATCTATGAAGCAAAGCACGGAATCCAAAGAGACAACTTTTCATCGCCGCCCAATAAGCAGATGACAAACAAGCCGCCATTTTGTTGACCTAGTCAGAGGTGCATTGTTACATAATCAGCATGGAGCAGAAAGCTAACATTAAATTCTGTTTAAAACTCAGAAAAATTCCCATTGAGACAGTTGAATTGATATGACAAGTTTATTTGGATAATTATTTATCTAGTGCACAGATATTCAGGTGGTATTCACGATTCAGAAGTGCATGGAAACGATTACAAATCCAACTAGACATGGATGCCCAATTTTTGGTTGTAATGAGGAACTCGTTGCAAAAGTCAGAGAACAGATACAAGAAGATCATTGCAGATGAATTTGGTGTTAACTGAGAGACCATTCGTAAAATTTTAGTGGAAGATTTGGCCAAGAAAAAAGTTGCTTGCCAGTTTCTACCAAATTATTTGTCTGATGACCAGAAACATCAGCATGTTGAGTAGGCAAAAGACATCATCAAAACATGTCATATAAATAAATATTTCTTAAATTTGATTGTTGCAGAGGATGAAACATGGATTTTCTGCTATGATCCAACAACTAAACACCAAAGTGCTCAGTGACAGTCATCATCATCACCAAAAGGCAGAAAAATTTGTCTTCAGACTGTTATTCACAAAGAATTTATTCCAGAGGGACAGACTGTCACTGCCAAAATTTTTCAAGTATTTTGAAATGCCTATTGAAAAGGATTCTCCAAGCCAGACCCGAGTATTCAATACCTGGCAGTTTTTTTCCTTCTTCATGATAATGCACCGGCTTACCGGGCGGTAGTTGTACAGGAAGTTTTGGCCCAAAAGCAAGTGTGGCATTCTCAACCATCCACCCTTCCCCAGATTTGTCTCCCTGCGATTATTTTCTATTTCTAAAATTAAAGTTACGATTGAAAGGATGCTTCTTTGGCGATACTGATGATATCAAAAGGGCCGTAACATCGAGTTTAAGGGCCATACCAACAGAAGAACTGCAGAGGTCATTCCAGTGTTTGTTAGATCGTGCCACTCGCTGTATCAATGCACAAGGGGCTTACTTTGAATAAAATACAGGTTATATGTTCAACTGTTATTTTATTTTTTTATGTTAGCCTCATTACTTAATTGTCGGACCTTGTATTCCCCCTATGCTAACAGAGAATCAGTACCACATCCCCCTTGGTGCCTGTTTGGCATGATTGTGATCTGTTCTGCTGAGAAATATGCGTTTACTTGGACTTGAGAAGAGTCGGGCCTCTTGCCATGAGTCTGACACAGCATCTTTTCCTGCCCTGTTGGCCAGTTTGAGAGTAATATGAGAGAGAGCCTGTTTCCATGAGTAACTGCACCAGAATGGAGTGGGAACATGGTTTCGTTATCAGATGGCATACAGCATGCAGTTTATTTCATTCTATCATCAATGATGGCTATGAAAGTGGCATAGAAGGATGAGAAATAGTTGATGAAAAAAGGGAGCACATGGCCAAGTGGCTGTACCCCAAGAATATTCCAGAAAAAAAAGAAAAATTTTGACCATTTGCCAGCAGAGTTGTATTATGGTCAAGATCATTCGGGGTTTCTCATTTCTGCATGTTGTTTGTTGCAATTTCAAGTTTTACAGCATTTCAGATATTTCCTGATATCTGTTCACAGAGAACATCATCAAACACTGTGACATATGGAATTTGACATTTTCACTAGTGAGGTGTATTCTTTCTTCATGTCTGTTTAACCTTTATATAGAGAAAGCATTCAAATAAACTATTGAGATGCCTGGATTAAACATTAATGGAATATCAATCAGTAACCTAAGATGTGCGGATGACACTGTGCTGATGGCAGAGAACTAAAAAGACCTACAGAATCTAGTGATGAATGTCAAAAGTATGGACTGGAAATAAATATCAGAAAGACAAATGTCATGGTAGTCAGCAGAGAAGAAAGGAAGCAAGCAGTAAATATAAAAATAAATGAAGAATTACTGGAACAGCTGAAAAGCTTCAGGTATTTGGGCCACAAGATAAAAGAGGATGGAAAATGTGAAACAGAAATTAACAAAAGGTTTGGCAAAAAATACCTTCCGCAGAATGAGCAAGATCCTTACATCAAAACAAATATCACAGCAACTGAGATTACTTATCATAAAATGCTACATATATTCAGTATTCCATTTTTCTCTTTATTACACTAACAGCTGTATATACAGTAAATTTCAGGCATGCCTCAAGTCTTTGTAGAGGCTGGCAGATTAGAAGAGTGAATGGCACCCAGTCCCATTAGTCTGCAGATTAGTGTTTGGCATCTGGTCTTATTAACTGGAAGATGAGGGGAACACCTAGCATGCAGTCCTGTTAACCAGCATATAAAGGGAGGTTCTAGCATCCAGTCCTGTTAACCAGCACATAAGGGGAGGGACTGGCATGCAGTCTCATTAACCATTAGATCAGGGGAGTTCATGATGTATGAGACTATGGTTGGTGCTGAACTTGTGATCTTTTCCCCAATGTTAGCTATTCAAAGAAACTGACACAAATACCAAACACAAAGATGCACTAAAGCAATATTTTGTATATAAAATGAGATTAAGTGTTGTGACTAAAACCGAGAAGATTGTGGATCTTAAAATGTGGTTATGACTGACAATAAATGATTATTTGTGGCCTCTGAACAAGCCAGGTGTGAAATAGGGCAATCCAGAGCTTCTGCCTTGTAATTGTTGCTTCTTTAGAATCATACACTGAGGGCTGTTTTGTGATGAAGCTAATACCCAGTTTTTAGTGTTTATGTCAGAATACATCCTCTTATATGGGGAGTTTTATGGTTGTTTCCAGTACGAGTACTGACTTGTCAGGAGCAGCCAGCAAAGGGGATTTTGTTTTGTGAACAGAATTTTTGTTTTTTTTTTTGTTGTTTTTCTTTAAACTGTCTTTTTTGCTGGGTCCAAGCCAGTTTGTGGACAAGATTAAAGGCAGCTCAAAGAGAAATTGTGAAAAGTGAATCTGACATAAGGAAGCGCCAGTATTGTAGGTCATGAAGCTGCAAGTTCTGTGCAGTCATCGTCATGCTGGATGAGGAGTGGGTCCAAGATGAAAGTGTCCACCATCATGTTGATGAGGTGGTATCTGGCCAGCATGGCTGAAGCAGTGCCTCTGTGGGAGCACCTTACCAGGACGTGCTTGTTTTCATTGGCCTTGGTGTTGCTTTGATATGATGACCTTTGCTCCCAGATATCTTATTAAGATTATTCAGTATATAAAGTCACATGTTTCTTATGTAACTTTTTTTTTTTTTTTAGTAATCTATCGATTTTATCTTATACTCTGGTGTGAACAAAAAAAAAAAAAACACTTCACTTTGGACATGTGTTGGCATACCATTTCCTACTGTAATTTTTGTATCAGGTTGTGAATGACTTTGCTTACACATTTTGTTTTTGTGTATGTATGTGTATATGACACAGAGAGGCAGATCAAATGCTTAGCAATATTTTCTAAGTGTTTCAGGTTATCTGTAAAATTGTCCAGTTTATTTCTGTGGTTTGATGTTTTTTTTTTTTTTTGCATGAAGTAGGAATAGCATATTTACAAATTTAAAAAAAAATTCAGGCATCATGAGCGAAAGGGATTTTTGTGAATATTTTGATGTTGAACATTGAAGAAATAAAAATACCAATTCAATTATTTTTTGGTCCTAATTTGTTTGTGTGTGAAAACTTGGTCTTTATTTGTTTATGTGTGAAAACTTGTTGGTCATTATTTGTTTATGTGTGGAAACTTGTTGGTCATTATTTGTTTATGTGTGGAAACTTGTTGGTCATTATTTGTTTATGTGTGAAAACTTGTTGGTCATTATTTGTTTATGTGTGGAAACTTGTTGGTCATTATTTGTTTATGTGTGGAAACTTGTTGGTTCATTACTTGTTTATGTGTGGAAACTTGCTGGTCTTTCCTTGGTTCTATGTGGAAACTTGCTGGTGTTTGTTTATATGTGGAAAATTGTTGGTGTTTGTTTATGCGTGGAAACAAAGTCTTTGGTTGGTTGTGTGTGGAAACTTGTTGGTCTTTCCTTGGTTCTATGTGGAAACTTGCTGATGTTTGTTTATATGTGGAAAATTGTTAGTGTTTGTTTGCTTATGCATGGAAACAAGGTCTTTGCTTGGTTCTGTGTGGAAATTTCTTGGTCTTTCTTTGATTCTGTGTGGACATTTTTTGGTCTTTATGCTTGTGTATGGAAACCTACTGATCTTTCTTTGATTCTGTATATTTATTTATTCCCATATGGAAACTCATTGGTCTTTGTTTGTGTACAGAAACTTGTTGATGTTTATTTTTTTATGTATAGAAACTTACTGATCTTAATTTATTTCTGTATATTTATTTCCTCCCTTATGAAAACTCATTGTCTTCAAGATGATGTTTTACTCCCCAACCCATCTTTTTTTCTAAGTGATCTCATTTGCCTGGTTCCTTGCATTCTGAAGTTTGTTCTGGCATATGACCAGGATTCATTCTCATCTGGCGGCCAAACCAGTGTAAGTGTTGATCAAGTTAATGGTTGAAAGTTGAAATAAAAAACTCCACATCTTCTTCATATAAAGAACTTCTTGCACATTTTTAAAGACATGCTATTCTCTACCTTTATCAGGACGTGAAAAATGAACAAGAGTTTTGTGCCGCCCAGGAATTACATAAAATGATCTGTTTTGGAGGAGGGAAGCATAATAAATTGCTGAACGGATACACATACATAGTAAATTATAGTGTAAGACGCACAATTTAGTCCTCGTGAGATGCTGACAATGCTCTCCATCTGACCTGGATTTGAGGCTGCTTTTTCTTTTTTTTTTCATCTTTCCTGAACTTAAGAATTCTGACTGAAACTTTTGTGTTCATGGATGTAGAATTGTAGAACATGCCAGTTTCAGGAAGAGAAAATCAGATTTCTAAATGTCAGCAAAATTCTAACTCTTGGATTGCACTAAATTTAAAGTTAAATATAACTAAATGTATGAAAATTTCATAAATGCAGAGTTTTTTAGGAAAAAAGAAGCAATGTGATGTTTTTAGACAATGATTCTGCCCAGCTTGCCATTGGCTAGGTCTAGATCTACACTACTTACCATCTGAGATGTCTAATCTACTTGTCGATCTCGTATTATGACTCTATGTTGCATTCTTGCTAAATTAATGTCTGAAATAACCTCCTAACTACTTCTTCAGTCGTCTAATATGTCTAGATCTGCTTGGGATACATTCAAGAGCAGTGGAGTGGTCACAGGCCATGTCCATACCCCTATCTACATCATCAATAATTGAACATTTTCCATGTTTCTCTTCCTTTTTATCGCTCGTAACTAAGCACTCTTTCACTATTTTGAAAAGTGTCCCGGAAACATGGACGAAATATGCACAATCTAAATGTTACACCGGTTGTTTTAATAAAACAAACCAAGAGTCGCTATATCGACCATTGGCACAAATCGGGAAACCAGAGCGGTCGATATAGTGACCAACATCACAGGAAGAGCTAAGTTCAAGAAAATGAGATTTCTAAATAGCAATTCTTGAACTGCACAAATTAAAAGTAGAGAAACTGAGACTTCTAAATACCACTGATTCTTGGACTCCATCAATAAATGTTCAGAAAGATCCAGTTATCTGTGTGTGTCTTTAAATTCTTGCTGGAATTAGACAATATGCTAATTATAAAGTACTGTGGTACTATCATCATCAGGTGCCGTGCCGACTGGCGTTGGCTATTATGCTTCTCCAGAGTACCCGATCCTTCAGTAGTGCTATAAACGTGGATTTAATCAGGCCACTGGGAATATAACCACTGTTGTAAATGTCATTCTGTGGTACTATACAGTAATATAATATGATCAGTTTTCTTAAACATGCTATCAACCTGAAAATTAATTATTACATGAATATCCACTTTCCCCTAATACACTTACAGCTGATTATCACAGGTTCGATATCAAAGAATCCCAGCATCTAATCTGACTCAAACATATAAGGTCCGACAATTAAGTAAAGTGACTAATTACATAAAAAAAATAAAATAACAGTTGTATTTTATTCAAAGTAAGCCCACTGTGCATTTATACAGTGAGTGGCACGATCTAACAAACACTGGAATGACCCCTGCAGTTCTTCAATTGGTATAGCCGTCAAAGTCAATGTCACGGCCCTTTGGATGTCATCAGTATCGCCAAAGAAGCATCCTTTCAATGGTAACTTTAATTTTGGGAATAGAAAATAATCGCAGGGAAATAAATCTGGAGAATAGGGTGGATGGTTGAGAACACACACTTGTTTTTGGTGAGAACACACACTTGTTTTTGGTGAGAACACACACTTGTTTTTGGTGAGAACATACACTTGTTTTTGGTGAGAACATACACTTGTTTTTGGTGAGAACATACACTTGTTTTTGGTGAGAACATACACTTGTTTTTGGTGAGAACACACACTTGTTTTTGGTGAGAACACACACTTGTTTTTGGTGAGAACACACACTTGTTTTTGGTGAGAACACACACTTGTTTTTGGTGAGAACACACACTTGTTTTTGGTGAGAACACACACTTGTTTTTGGTGAGAACACACACTTGTTTTTGGTGAGAACACACACTTGTTTTTGGTGAGAGCACACACTTGTTTTTGGTGAGAACACACACTTGTTTTTGGTGAGAACACACACTTGTTTTTGGTGAGAGCGCACACTTGTTTTTGGTGAGAACACACACTTGTTTTTGGTGAGAACACACACTTGTTTTTGGTGAGAACACACACTTGTTTTTGGTGAGAACACACACTTGTTTTTGGTGAGAACACACACTTGTTTTTGGTGAGAACACACACTTGTTTTTGGTGAGAACACACACTTGTTTTTGGGCCAAAAATTCCTGTACAACTACCGCCCGGTGAGCCAGTGCATTATCATGAAGGAAAAAACTGCCAGGTGTTGAATACTCAGGTTGGACTCGGAGAATCCTTTTCAATAGGCATTTCAAAATACAACCAGAAATTGGGCATCCATGTCTAGTTGCATTTGTAATCATTTCCACCCCACTTTTGAATCGTGAATACCACCTAAATATCTGTGCACTAGATAAACAAGATCATTTTGAATATACTTAGAGATATAGTGGATACCATAATGAGAGAAGAACAAGCAGGATTTCGAAAAGGGAGAATCTGTCTCGACCAGATCTTCACTCTAAGAATAATACTTGAAGAACATATTGAAAAGCAGAAACCATTAATACTGAACTTCATAGATTTTAAAAAGGCATCTGATAGCATACACAGGGATTCATTACAGAGAATTTTAAGTCTATATGGAATACCATCTAAAACTGTCAACATCATTAAGGACTTCTACAATGGATATGTTTGTGCAGTCAAGACAGAAGAAGGGATGAGTGAATTATTCCAGATTGAAACAGGTGTGAAACAAGGATGTCTCTTTTGCTTTTTGGAATTACAATAGACTTCATAATGAAAAAATGCTGCACAAGTAACACAGGTATTGACTGGGTACATGGGACTCAACTAGAAGATCTTGATTTTGTTGATGACATAACTCTTATCAGTAACAATGTGAATTCCATGCAAGAAAAAACAAATAGCCTGTCTTCACTGGCTAGCAAAATAGGACTTGAAATTAACAAGGACAAAACAAAAATAATGAAAATTCCCATTAATCAAAATAGAAAAATACAGTAGAAAGGACAGATATTGAAGAAGTCAATCAATTTGCATACCTTGGCAGCCACATAGACCAGGATGGTGACACTAGAAAGGAAGTTAGAACTGCAAAAGCAGCATCGATCTTCAAGAATCTTGAGAACATATGGAATTCAAAAGTTATAAGCACAAAAACCAAGTTAAGACTATTCAATTCAAATGTAATATCCACCCTCATTTATGCATGCAAAAGCTGGAAAACAACTAAAGAAATAGACAAGAAATTAGACTCTTTTGAAAACAAACAAATGCCTAAGGAAAATACTCGGCATCAAGTGGAACGAATTCAAGAACAATGCAAAGATAAGACAGATGACTGAACAACAACCAGTCTCATGGGTGATCAGAAAAAGGAGATGGACATATGTTGGTCACGTGATGAGAACAAACGATCAGAGAATCCCAAAACAAGCTATCAAGTGGAACACAACAGGCCAAAGAAAAAGAGGCAGACCGTGTGAAACTCTGAAGAGGACATTGTTAAGAGAGGCCAAATTAACAGGCTTAAAATCCCTTGATGAAAGACTTGCCGAAGACAGGAGAAATTGGCGAACTACCTTCAAGCCCTATGTGACGTTTAATGGCACGGGAAAGACATAAGATATAAGAAGATAAACGATTGTCCCCATAAACTTGTCGCATCAATTCAACTGCCTCAATGGTACTTTTTCCAAGTTTTAAAAGAATTTAATGTTAGCTTTTTGCTCCATGCTGATTACATAACAATGCACCTCTGACTAGGTCAACAAAATGGTGGCTTGTTTGTCGTCTGCTTATCGGGTGACGATGACAAGTTGCCAGATCATAGATGAAGGTTACCTACTTGGATTTCATGCTTTGCTTCATAGATAGCATTTTTGTCTTGGCCATAATAAAACCAGTCTCATTACTTAATTGTCAGATCTTGTATACTATTTTGCTTAGGAAATACGCCCTCTAACCTATGACCAACCAAGACTGAAATGTAATCAGAGTGTTTCTTTCAGATTTAAATAAACATCATCTTTACTGGCTATGTTGGTTATTTGTTTAATATACTTGTTTCTGCCAGTGACATATGATATGACTTATGCTAGCATCATTAAGCTGTTTTCCCATCTCTGCTAGCATCATTAAGCTGTATACCCATCTCTGCTAGCATCATTAATCTGTATAACCATCTCTGCTAGCATCATTAAGCTGTATGCCCATCTCTGCTAGCATCATTAATCTGTATAACCATCTCTGCTAGCATCATTAAGCTGTATACCCATCTCTGCTAGCATCATTAAGCTGTATACCCATCTCTGCTAGCATCATTAAGCTGTTTTCCCATCTCTTTTCAAAAAAAAAAAAAAAAAAAGAGGACAGACTCTACTTTTCACATGAGTGCTGGACTAGGGACTTGGCTTTTACAATTTTATACACAGATCAGTCAAGAATCCAGTAACTGTCTCAACATAGGGAACACTCTGATGGCATTTTCTGTTGTGATGCGTTTAACGTGCTCGATATCCATGTTCTTGATTCTTGCAATGTGCTCGCATGAGACTGTCACATTCGCAGGCTCGTTCACAGACTGAGGAGAGAAGATGTCTGTGTGAAAGGTCTAGTCTCACTTTGCTTAGATGTCTTTCTATGGACTGAAATTTCTAATCTTGAGCACAGAAAAACATTGTCTTAATAAGTTGAAAATGGAAATATCCACTTTCAGCTTAAAATGGTACATCATCTATAATAACTGTGACATGTCAAAAGTAGTCCCAGAATAATTATTTCAGCATGACTCAATCTAGAACATAACCTACTATTCATATACACTTTTTATGTTAGAATTCACAGACGTGTGTGTCATATACACTTTTAGAATTCACAGACGTGTGTGTCATATACACTTTTTACATTAGAATTCAGAGATCTGTGTATCATATTCACTTTTTAATGTTAGAATTCACAGACACATGTATCATACACTTTTCAAGTAATGGATCTGTACCTGAAATACTTTAAACTCTGTGAGAAGAGTTTTTGTTTACTTGCCACAATCACAACAGTATCAACTGATACATAAAATCTTATACAAGACAAGGAATGTATTGGCCTCTGTCTTCTATCATTTTATGTGCAAGTTTTTACTCATTTATTATGCTAGGACTATACAAAACAACAGATCAAAGATCTCAAGACTTCAGGCATGGGATGGAACCCTGCCATTTATGGCCCATTCATCATGGTTCTTGCTTATGTTGGGAAACACATGCACTGCACTGGGATCCTAAATCACAGGAAGGGATCAGGGCACTTATGTACTGGGATCCTCAATCACAGGAAGAGATCAGGGCACTTATGTGCTGGGATCCTCAATCACAGGAAGAGATCATGGCACTTATGTGCTGGGATCCTCAATCACGGGAAGAGACTGGAGTATTTATGTGCTGAGATCCTCAATCACAGGAAGAGACTGGAGCATTTATGCGCTGGAATCTTCAATCACGGGATGAGACTAGAACATTTATGTGCTGGGATCCTCAATCACAAGAAGAGACTAGAGCATTTATGTGCTGGGATCCTCAATCACAGGAAGAGACTAGAGCATTTATGAGCTGGGATTCTCAATCACAGGAACAGACTGGAGTATTTATGTGCTGGGATCCTCAATCACAGAAAGAGACTGGAGCATTTATGTGCTGGGATCCTCAATCATGGGATGAGACTAGAACATTTATATGCTGGGATCCTCAATCACAGGAAGAGACTAGAGCATTTATGTGCTGGGATCCTCAATCACAGGAACAGACTAGAGCATTTATGTGCTGGGATCCTCAATCAGAAGAAGAGACTGGAGCATTTATGGACTTGTCCAATGTGGAATGATGATAACTTTTTAACATTTTTATTTATATGCTGAGCAACATTTATCTAGCCAGGTATAAGATAAGTGGTTCTGAGGTCACAGACAGTTGCATATTCAACAGTTTTATACTGATATTTATGTACTTGATGTAATGGAACAATGAGGTATCTATATCTCATTGATATGATTAGTAAAGTAATAGTGTATGCCACTGATATGATCAGCATTGTAGTGTATGTCACTTATATGATCAGCATTGTAGTGTATGTCACTTATATGATCAGCATTGTATTGTATGTCACTGATATGATCAGCATTGTACTGCATGTCACTGATATGATCAATACTGTATTGTGTGTCACTGAAATGATGATGATCAGCATTGTATTGTATGTCACGGATATGATCAATAACATAATGTAACACTGTATTTTACAAATAAAAAAAAATGTACACAACTGAATTACAGAAAACTTACACCTTTGACTGGTGCGATAGCAGGAGAATCTGTTTCCAACATCAGATTATCTATAGGTAAAGCTTTCACCATCTTCTGAATCTAAAAACAAAACAAAAACAGAGCCACTTGAAACAGCCACACACATTTTCTTGCTCAGAATCAAATGAGATAATAAGAGAAAATGGTGGAGGATTGACAATGACGGCATAAAGAGAAGTGATGAAAGGGGACAGACCAAGAGGCAGACCTAGACAACAATGGTGAGACGACCTAGAAGAATCGACAACTGGTAAGATGATCAAGAACAGAGAGGAATGGAGAAGTGTCTGGTCTGCAGCAGTGAAGGAAAGCAGCTGCTAAAAGAGGAAGAATCAAATATGTTATTTTTGCTTGTTTAGAACTTGTTCTAGTCATTGTTCTGTTCTGTTCTTGTTCACTATAGGACTGAGTGACTGTCATCTGTGCCAGATATAAAGACCACAGCCCCAAGAAGTTGCTCTGCTCTAACACCCAACATGACAAGAGTGAAGGGAGGTTACTGTTATTTTTTTTTTACTGTTGTGTCTACAGAGACTGAAAATTGTATAGCCAGCTTTTCTACTGGCTCCACCACAGTGAGGTCCACATGCCAGCAAAATTTTAATTATAAAATATACTCTTTAACTTCAGACATACATCATTACTTTGCAAAAAGGTATACTAATCAAATAAAAGAGAAAAATTATGGCAAAATTCAGAACATGACAATCTAGATTTGTAGGACATGTATTGAGATGATACAAACTGAAACACTTAGTGACAGTAGGAAAACTGGAGGGACACAGATAAAGAGGATGACAAAGAAACAAGATACTTGACAGACTACCTGAAGCACAGTCCAACACACATCTTATAGAAAGAGCAAAGGATAGATGGTTATGGAAATCAATGGCAACAAAATCCTTGACTGGCATGGACCAGAGAGATAGAGACACTAATGATATCTATAAAATTTTGCCTTGGATTATATAATTCCATTACATCTTTACACATTTTGTAAACAAGATGCTCTGTCACTTACTTGTGGATCTCGACATACAGATGCTGTCACTGAAAAATAAAAGCCACTAGAAACACCTTCAAGTGCCACAGATGCTCTGCCATCAAAGGCATGGAGCAAGACATATCTGGCATCTGCAGAGAGAAGGATCTTGTCAGTATTTAGTAGGTTAGTTCTGTCACTTGGGAGGATATCTAGCCAAGTCCTCACTTGCTCACTGAAAACAGTCTCTCACAACAGCCTGACGAATGAAGTAGGATTGGCATAAGACTGCTGTACATTTTCATTGTTGCTGATATGTCTTCATTTTGACTGCAAAAATGACTCTGAACAATTCAGAAAATGTATGGATTTGCCAAAAATTTGTTGATTCAAAGTAAAATCAAAACATTTTTTTAAAGTTTCCATCAAACCTCTTGACATAAAACCAATGGCAATCATACAGAAACCACGTAACATAAAACCATTGCCAATCATACAGAAACCACGTAACATAAAGCCAGTGGCAATCATACAGAAACTACGTAACATAAAACCAATGGCAACCATACAGAAACTACGTAACATAAAACCAATGGCAATCATATAGAAACTACGTAACATAAAACCCACTTCTGTAGGTTGCTACAAAAAGACTTCATTCTCCTGAAAGCTCTTACGATTGATAAATTGGTTACTTGTACATCACACTTGTTCCTGTCACCACCATACAATAGTTTCCACTTCCACTTCCAAATTTACATGTGTATTGAATGTTACTGAGATCATCATATAGGAAAAATATTATCTGCCTGAGATAGTAAATAAACTTACTGCGCTCTCTCAGAAGCTGAATGGCTTGTTTACCCGCTGACCTTGAATGGACATTTCTGTAAGAAAAATTTGTAAGAAACTAACTCATATCATCCTTGGGTAATTTATGACACTAATTGCCAACCAGTGTGTTGCAAAGGGTCCACAGGAGTGCCATGGAAGTTCAAGGGAGAATTGAAAAGAAGCAATTTCATCTAATTTTATGCGACGAAATCTCCCCTTAAAAACTACTTTAAAGTACAGTGTTTTTTATTTAATCACAACCTGGGAAAATGTTTCTTATTTAATCACAACCTGGGATAGTGTTTCTTATTTAATCACAACCTGGGATAGTGTTTTTTATTTAATCACAACCTGGGAAAATGTTTCTTATTTAATCACAACCTGGGAAAATGTTTCTTATTTAATCACAACCTGGGATAGTGTTTTTTATTTAATCACAACCTGGGAAAATGTTTCTTATTTAATCACAACCTGGGAAAATGTTCCTCAGTCACAACCTGGGATAGTGTTTCTCATTAAGTCACAACCTGGGATAGTGTTTCTCAACCTTTCTATGTCAAGATGGAAACCCTGGAATACATCTTCCTTATCTTCGTGAAATAATTTCCCACATCCTCTTGATCTCTAAAATAAGTAGGACTCTAGTAACGAACACAACTGTGGGTCAAAAGAACTGGCAAATATAATCATAAAATAACAACAGCAGAAACAGCAACCTCATGTTACAGATAACAGAGAAAATAACAAATTCTACTAACAGAAAGGAAGTCACTTAATCTCCAAGATACTCACACGGGCAGATTATGTCTTTCAGCAAGGTCAACCTGGTGTTATAAAATATAATAAAACTGTTAAAAATAGTGAAGAAAAGTAATAAACTATTAAAAATACAAGAAATATAAGTAATAAACTATTATAAATACAAGAAATATAGATAAACTTGCTTTTAAAATGAAAACAAAAAATGTTTGTAAATTAAATATTAAGGGGAAAAAATGCGATAAAACATGAAATAGACCATTTAAATATATAAAAATATGAGATAAAATAAATGTGTAAACTATGAAATAGCGTAGTGGTTAGAGCACTCGTCTAGCAACCAAATGGTCGAGGGTTCGAATCCCCAGCTGAGCGGGATTTTTTTTCCGACCAATACGGCCCTGAGGTCGACCCAGCCTCGTAAAATGGGTACCAGAGAAAATCTGGGAAGTAAAGGCAGCGAGGAAAGGAACTGGTCACCCTACCTCATACGCTGATGACCCAGCATAATGAGGTCTCTAACGCTTCACCCCCTACGGCATTTGAAATGCTATGGGACTATCTTTACTTTTACTTTTTAAACTATGAAATATAAATATATCTATTTTAAAACAAAAACAAATATTTACTCTGTATGCAACAAACAGTTGAAATAAATTAATAATGAACTTGAAAGCTGATTTGGAACTTAAAAAAAAAAAAAACGTTGGTATTTTCCCCCTAATTACCTGCGTTCAAAGGTTTAACAAGATCACAAAAGTGCTGTTGCTTTTTTTAGATGAAAGTTAATCTTCACGAGAAGACAATCAATAAGTGGATTTCTATAAAAAAAAAAAAAGATAATAGTTATGCTGAGGGAGGTAAAGATAGAAGAAATTTTTACTTGAATATGCGATGAAAGAAGATGGGTTTAAACACTGTAACAGAAAAGACAAGTGAAAAGAACGGCCATGAAAGGCTGATAAATATGATAATGGAGAATCTAATAAGATGTGACGAATAATGAAAGTCACTAGCTGAATCAACGGAAAGCATTAAAGATGAAGACACGATGGTGGTGCCCAGTACACCTGTTATCATATTCCCCTGCAAATTTTCTTATATGCTGATGATAATCGGTGCGAGTAAACAGTGAATAAAGGCAGCTTCTATTTTTTGCCTAGTCACGCATGAGAAATAACAAACATGATATACTTAAGTTAAATGTTCAGTTTAGAACAGCAAGACAATGTAGGTAATGTCCATTCCTCTTACCTGTTTTGTAAAAATCAGTTTCTGAACATCTTTATCGTCAGAGGTTTTACAGAATCTGGGAGTGAAGTCTAGGCCAATCTGTTAATTGTACAATTTAAAGTACTTTTTTATGAAATCAAAACTGGCAGCAGTATGTTACTTTTCAATGTTTTTACTGAACTAGAAACTTATAGACAATAAAAGCTGAATATTGGAAATATACAAGGTCTGTTCAAAAAGTATCCAAACTTAGTTTTTCCTGCAGAAATAAAATCAAGCATGGGAATTGTCCTCCAGATGGAAGGTGTAGAGGACCTTCACGTGCATGAGTGAATTTTTTTTGCCTGCCTGCAGGGTAAGTCAGTCTCTGGAAGTCAGCTTGTGAGAGAGTGTAGTGTACTGAATGCCTGCAGGGTAAATCAGTCGCTGGAGGTCTGCCTGTGAGAGAGTGTAGTGTACTGAATGCCTGCAGGGTAAATAAGTCACAGGAGGTCTGCCTGTGAGAGAGTGTAGTGTACTGAATGCCTGCCAGATTTTCATTTGCCATGAAATGATGGAATGACTTGAGCAGTGGTATTCATTCAAAAGATTCAACAGGCATTTGGTGATGATTCCATGAGCATCATACAAATTAAGGAGTGGTAAAATCATTTCAAAGATGGTCGCACATCAGTGGAGAGCAGACCACGCTCTGATAGGCCCTCAACGAGCAGAAATGATGAAGTCATGAACCAAGTGTGGACTTTGGTCATGCAGAACTGTTATGTCAAGAGATAAGAACTTATAGATGAGGTAGAGATAAACATTAGCTCAGTACACTCTATTTTCATGGAGAAAATGGCCATGAAGAGAGAGTCTGCAAAATTTGTGGTGAAGCAGTAGCAACTGTCTGGAAGTTGCACAGGGCATGCTGGACTGCCCAAATGGTGACACTGATTTCCTGAACTTTGATCACTGGTGATGAGTCATGGGTTTACAGATGACCTGGAAACCAAGGTGCAGTAATCACAGTGGAGACAATCATCATCCCCAAGACCAAAGAAAGCAAAACAGGTGAGAAGCAAAAGTCATGTTGACCATTGTCTTTGACTCCTGTGGGGTGGTGCATCATAAGTATGCACTACAAAGTCAAAACATTAGCAAAGAGTACTACCTGGATGCCACATGTCACCTTCATGATGCTCTGCAATACAAACAATCAGACCTGTGGACAAAGAGAACATGGCAGCTCCATCATGACAATGCACCAGCCCATTCCTCACATCTGATTTAGACTTTCCTGGCTAAAAACAACATTCCTTTGGTCTGTCAGGCTCCATACTCTCCCAACATGGCTCTTTGCGATTTCTGGCTGTTTTCCATATTGAAAATGCCACTGAAAGGGACCTGATTTGAACTAAGAAAAGACATTATGTGGAGTGGGATGACCAAGCTGTACTCCAAACCTGACATCTGTGACATCTTCTCTGATCCACCCCTATTAGCAAACAAGCGTGAGCCAAGTCTTAAGGACATCCTCGTCCACAGCCACTTAAAGCAGAACCTTGCATATGTTGGCACCAGAAAATGTAACTGCCCTCACTGTGTTACCTGCCCTGTAGTTTGGGAAATGAAAACAATCACCTTTCCTAAAACTATCCTCACTCTTCATGAGGGATTCACATATAGTCCCGTAATGTAATATATGCCATTGTATGCAAAAGGACATGCAGTGAGAAGAGGGGGCATTGAAAATATTATAACAACAGGAAAAATAGAAGGAAGAAGATCAAGAGGAAGACCAAGAGAAATGATACTGGACAGTCTGACGGGATGATGTGAGAGGAGACCACCAACTGAACTGATGGCCTGCATGAAGGATCGGGTACTCTGGAGAAGCATAATAGCCAACGCTAGTCGGCACAGCACCTGATGATGATGATGATGCAAAAGATGCAGGATAACTTATATTGGCAAAACTAGCCTCAGACTAGGAGACCGCATGCAGAAACATCTGTACGATATCACCTAGCATGTTTCAAAACTAGTCCCTAATCATTTCAATGGCCCCAACCAGAGAGGCAAATCTGATTTTCTGGTAACAGCCATCAAACAATGTCACACAGATGATACCATGCTGCCTAGCACTTGAGAACTGCTACATTCAGGACTGTGGGATGCTGGAACCACATGGTTTGAACTCGTTATTCAGCTACACATGCAGGCGCCTCCTCCACAATCATAATCCCTCTTCACTAAGCTCCATTTTCTTCTCACATAGTTCAGAACCTCCTCACATCACAACCTCTCTACTCCAACAATAATCATTTATTTCACTTTCTCCTAGCTAGGTTACTACTGTATAAATCTCTCTCCCCTCAACAGTCTCCCCAAATACCACCATTAGTTACGATCCACATATCACACATCAGAAAACTCTATTTCCACCATGCGCATTTGTGCACATTTCTGAATGTACTCATCTTGAATGTAGCAATGGGCGCATTTTTGACTGAAATTCAAAAGTTTCCAGCTGTTTCAAGTTAAGTGCTCTATTCATTTTATTTATTTATTTTGTTAAAACATAGGATTCATGTGAATCTATACTTTATCTCTTCTCTCTAATTCTTTATCCTATTTGTGTTTGTATGTGTGTTTGTCACACTGAAACGTCACAACTTTGTGCTTGTTAAGTAATAAAGCTGTTCCTACTTTTTTCCTGGTTTATACATTCCATTCCCAAAGAGGGCTTCATGAAATGCTTCCAACAATGGCAGGACTGCTGGAAGAAGTGTGTGCAGTCTTAATGAAAGCACTCTGAGGGGAATTAGGGTTTCGGACCTCCAAGTTAGTTATTGTATTTCTCCCAGCCAAAAGTCAGATACTTTTTGAACAGACCTCGTATGAGATCATGAAATAGTTATTCCCTGCAATGTCTTGTATTAAATTTCTTTTGAAACTGATAACAATATATCTCTATGCTGTCTCTGAAAACAATGGAAA
The DNA here is from genome assembly GCA_009760885.1 of Achatina immaculata. Lineage (NCBI taxonomy): Eukaryota > Metazoa > Mollusca > Gastropoda > Stylommatophora > Achatinidae > Lissachatina > Lissachatina immaculata. Next base: position 36,940,132 of record CM019718.1, on the reverse strand, counting down.
ACATACATAAAAACACACAGAAAATAGCCATCTCTGAGCACAACAAAGAAAACACATTGCACATAAAACTGTCATTTCAAAAATATGTCAAAGGGACTAAAGATGCAGCGAGCAGTGATCAGGGACTAACCGTAACTGACCAGGGCTTTCACCTGCCAGACTGGCTGATTAGGGACCAAACACGAAATAAAACATAGGTTCTAAAGACAAGTAATGCCAAAGACAGATGTTTTGAGCCAAAAGTGGTAGCCTTGCTGTAAATAATTTTCTAATGGAACCATTGCTATTTCCACTGAGAATGTAGAAAAAAACAAAGAAAGCAAACATAAAAATGCACACAGAAAAAGCTATGAAAACTTCCCTTAAAAAACCCTGACAAATTCACATTATGAACTTCTATCTTTGGGGGTCAAAATACTAGAAGCAGGCTCTATTTAGTAACAAGAGGGCACTGTATCTCTTCCCCTTTCTTTTCTCTTCAATTCTATTGTCATCATCAGGCACAAAATATCATTTTAAGCTATTAAACTAGGAAAAAAGTTCGAACAGCTTTATTAATTAACAAGCACACAGTTGTGACATTTTGGAGTGAGCCTTAATCATACAAAAACACAAAGGATGAAGAAATAGAGAGAAGATAAAGTATAAATAATAGACATGTCTGAACACAGCCTCTTACAAGTCACAGCTAAGTACTCCATTCATTTTATTCTATATATATTTTTTTTTCCATTCACATTTTTTACACAGCATTCTTGTGAATTTATACTTTATCTTCTCTCACTGTTCTTTGACCTGTGTGTTTTTGTATGATTAAGGCTCATGCCGAAGTGTCACAACTGTATGCTCATTAATTAATAAAGCTATTCCTACTTTTTTTCCTAGTTTACACATTTTGTTATCACAGCTTTACTGCAGTGGTTTCATGTGTAGTCATATACTTATACACTAATTATTCATGTGTTACATTTTAAACTACTGTCTTCTTATAAGATATAGTCTCTGCTCACCTTTTATTGCCATCAACTCTTTATCTACTGTTAGCCATTTAAGTGAATTTTTTTAAATGTAAAAAAAAAAATACAATAATTGCAATGGTTCTGTTCTGTACTTGGGAGTTTGTAATTTTCATGTGCTTGAAATACAGACATCTTGTCATTTTCTCAGCAACCATGGTGGATGGCTGTGTTGCTAGGTTACAAAAAATGTTCATGTGACCTGAGGTGCTATTCATGTAGGAATGGAGTTATATTTACAGCAGTTACCCTGTGACATCTGCACAATTATAGACATAGACACTGTAATTCGCTAGTTATTCAGTTATATTTGCGGCAGTCTCTACAACAATGGCTTTCAGAATTAGGTAAACTAAACAGAGCCAGCAGACTAAAGGTGGCGGGGAATGGATATCGTTGAAGCACTCATCGGATTCCTCATCCCAAAGTCAGAGTGTTTCTGTGGAATTATCTCAAAGCCATTGCATGCTGGATCTGACATGGAGAAGTTTTGGCCAGGCCAGCCTACACCACTTTCTTCTTGGCAGTCCGAGCAAGACCACAGTCTGCCCTAGCAAAGAAAGGTGCTTAAGTTGGAGGTACCCAGCCAGAAACCACACAAATATCAAGGTACCACACATAAAAAAGCGTACGAAGAAGAAGATGATTTACACCAGTTACCCCATGATAACTGTACAATTATAGACATATACACTGCATTTCACCATTTCACTAGTTACTCAATTAGATTTACAGCACTTCATCCATGATTTCTGCACAGTTATAAACACCATTTTATGCTAGTTATTCATATACTTTTAGCTCAAGTGGTTAACATCTTACTTACCTCACCAATACCACAAATGATGTCAATAGATGCCTCAACTGCTGCAGGAACTCCATCATAATCCTGTAAGTATTGAACTGATGGAATTAACTTATCATACACAAGAAGCAGTGCACTTAGCTGGGGCAATCTGTGTCAACAAATGGTGAATCAGACTCATAAAGATCCATCTCAACAGCCATATCACTGCTTTAACACACATAATTGTACTCACAGTAAAAGTACGCTGTTATTGTTATTATGTGCCTTGCCGGACAGCGTTGGTGATCATGCTTCTGTCTTGTGCTTCTCTTCATACGTTGTTTGTTTATTTCTGTTCTTCCTTCTCTTCTCCATCAAGTCTAGAATATCATCCATCATCCACTTTTTCATGGCTTGTCTCTGGTACTGATGCCTCTAATGCTTGGTAGAATGATTCTTTTAAGGTTTCCCATTTTTCATTTACATCTTGAAATAATATTTCACAGTCTGATAATGCATAATGAAGTTTTCTTGTATTCTCTTATTTGTTCCTAACACATCTATATTTAGTTTAGAGTTTCTTGTCACTATTTTAACATTCTCCAATTCTAACTTTAACTTTGGTCTTACTTATCTGTGGTCAACGTGCTTCAGGGATTATTTTATCTAGCAGGAGAGAATCTCTGAACCTTCTGCTGATAAGAATATAATCTAATAATATAAACTATATATACTGGTATATTTATTTGCCCTTCCTTCAGCTTCTGTGAACTCTGGGAAAATTCTGTTCACACAGACTTATTATTTTTTTTTTTCTGACAGACATGTGTATGGCTTACTTTAGTATGCTCCGTTTTACACAGTGATACCGTTCAGTTTCAGAGCCATTTCTCCTAGCACAAGTGTTAGGTACTCATTTTCACAGCCGGGTTTACTGGATTTATATAAAGTGAGATAAATAAAACTCTGTCAGCTTATACTTTCTATACAAATATCATTATTACTGCTATCACTACTGCTATCACCACCACTATCACTACTGCTATCATCACCACTATCACTGCTGCTATCATCACCACTACCACTACTGCTATCATCACCACTACCACTACTGCTATCATCACCACTATCACTACTGCTATCATCACCACTACCACTACTGCTATCATCACCACTACTGTCACCACCATTACCACTACTGCTATCATCACCACTATCACTACTGCTATCATCACCACTATCACTACTGTTATCATCACCACTATCACTACTGCTACCACCACTACTACTATCATCACCACTATCACTACTGCTATCATCACCACTATCACTACTGTTATCATCACCACTATCACTACTGCTACCACCACTACTACTATCACCACCACTATCACTACTGCTATCATTACCACTATCACTACTGCTATTATCACCACTATCACTACTGCTATTATCACCACTATCACTACGGCTATTATCACCACTGTCACTACTGCTATTATCACCACTGTCACTACTGCTATCACCACCACTATCATACTGCTATCATTACCACTATCACTACTGCTATCATCATCATTATCACTACTGTTATCATCACCATTATCACTATTGCTATCATCACCACTATCACTACTGTTATCATTACCATAATCACCATCTCCATGATCAATTACATGACCATCATTAATACTCTCATTCCCATCAACATTACCATTGTTAGTACCACCACAGCTGCCACAATCACCATTATTATTGTTATTACCATCGTCACCATCATTGGCATTATTATTATTACTGTCATTACCACAACCATTATCATTTGCATACTCATCATTCAACGTACTTCAAGAGAAATGCTCCGCTTTACTTCGATGTTGTGTTCATCCTTTGTTCCTGTGCTCTGTATAAAAAAAAAAAGAAAATAAAAAGTCAGTTCACACGCATAAATTAAGAAGCCTCTTTGCATACTCTGCAAGCTGTCTCTGAGCATTAAAGCAGGTATCTTTCTTGATATGACTTCTATATTATCACAGGATGACGATGTTGATGATGATGGTGGTGGTGATGACGATGATGATGATGGTGATGGGCGCCCAACTGGTGAAGTGATTAGTGCACTAATCTCTCATGGAGAAGGTCAGGAGTCTGAATCCAGCTGGAGGCACCAGAGTCACCCAGGTGTAAAAATGGGATAACTGGCTTCTTCTGTAGTTAAGGTGGCCAGTGTGATACTGACCATGTCACTCTCTAAATGATGATGATGATATGAAAAAAAAAACGAACTTGATTAGTAAAAAGAAATGAGAAACAATACTAACCACAATTCCTACCTGTATGGGATGAACTCCAAGACATGGCAACAGAAATTTGGGAAACCTGTAAAGTAGGTAAATGGCAGAAAAAGATTTTTTCTTTAAAATATTTTTTTTAAAAGTATGCACATGATTAATACACCAACAAAACTATACTCACAAAATTCATTCAAAATGTCTGCCCCCACAACGTTTTTATCTCCATCATGCTTTTTCTTCAGCACTCTAAGGTCAAGGTTATTTTTCTCTTAATTTCTTAGCTTCTTCTTCACATCTTGTCCCCATGGTCAAGAGTGGTGACATAGATCTACATGACCTGGTCATTGCTGATGTAAATGTTCTAGAGATTATATTCAACTCCACCAAAGGCCCTGATTTGTGAATGACATCGTGAACTGGCAACTATCATCTTTGGATGGTACTTAATCTTAGCACACTCAGAAAAATTAACAGGGGCTGGGCTCATAAGCACTGGCTGGAGTCTCTAAGGAGGTCCATGCTGACAAAAATCTGTTTCATTTTTGTGCCAGGACAGGGCGGGTGTCTGAGGAAATGAATGAGCTGATAGGCTTATTAGTGTGACGCTGGAGGGATGCAGACAAGTAACAGACCAAGCTGATGGGCTTGTTAGTGTGACGTTGGAGGGATGCAGACAAGTAACAGACCAAGGTGATGGGCTTGTTAGTGTGACGTTGGAGGGATGCAGACAAGTAATAGACCAAACTGATGGGCTTGTTAGTGTGAAGTAATAGACCAAGCTGATGGGCTTGTTAGTGTGATGTTGGAGGGATGCAGACAAGTAGTAGACCAAGCTGATGGGCTTGTTAGTGTGATGTTGGAGGTACGCAGTCAAGCAACGGACCAAGCTGATAGTCTTGTTAGTGTGACATTGGAGGTACGCAGTCGAGCAATGGACCAGGCTGATAGTCTTGTTAATGTGACATTGTAGGTACGCAGTTGAGCAATGGACCAGGCTGATAGTCTTGTTAATGTGATGTTGGAGGTACGCAGTCGAGCAATGGACCAGGCTGATAGTCTTGTTAGTGTGACGTTGGAGGTACGCAGTCGAGCAATGGACCAAGCTGATAGTCTTGTTAGTGTGACGTTGGAGGGACGCAGTCGAGCAATGGACCAGGCTGATAGTCTTGTTAGTGTGATGTTGGAGGGACGCAGTTGAGCAATGGACCTGGCTGATAGTCTGAACACTCCTCGAGAGGTGGGATGAGAAGAGGTTTCAGGTGATAAATGTGACTATGTAACCTTATCCAGACTGCAGGAACTGTAAGTCAAATGAGGTGCAGCCAAGCAAGGGCACTACATGGAGCCAAAGATGACTAAACAACCAACACAGAAGAACACTATGCGGGGAGCCAAGGAAGACTAGACAACCAACACAGAAGAACACTATGCGGGGAGCCAAGGAAGACTAGACAACCAACACAGAAGAACACTATGCGGGGAGCCAAGGAAGACTAGACAACCAACACAGAAGAACACTATGCGGGGAGCCAAAGAAGCCCAAAAAACCAACAAAGAGGAACACTGCGGGGAGCCAAATAAGACTAGACAACCAACACAGATGGACACCATGCGGGGAGCCAAAGAAGACTAGACAATCAACACAGAGGGACACTATGCTGGGAGCCAAAGAAGACTACACAACCAACACAGAGGAACACTATGCGGGGAGCCAAGGAAGACTAGACAACCAACACAGAACTGGTGTTGTCAGGACACTATGGGATATACTGAAGAGAAGAACTAAGCAATCATGGACAATGTGTCTGATGTACTGTGCTGATGATCTGTCAACTGAATGACTGATTGACTAACTAACCCTTAACTAACTAACTGTACAGTTTCTTATTTTCTGTCACTTTATTTGTGTGAGTGTATATTTTAACCAGGTATCCAAGTGGTGAAGTGGTTAGTGCACCAGTCTCCTAATGTGAAAGTCAGTGGTTCAAGTCCTGCTGGAGGTGTCCCAGTCACCCAGCTGTAGAAACGGGTACCTGACTCTAGTTGAAGCTTGGCAAGTAAAGGCGGCCAGAGAGGTTGCTGAACAGCCATTCTCTTGTGTCCTGACTGGTCTAGGATAATATGGGCACTAACACTATATATCCCCTGGCGTTTTTATAGCATGACAGGGCTGCCTTCACCTTGAACTTTTACCATCTGTGTGCTATAATTATAGGGTTTTGGGTAAACTGTGCTGTAAATGTCGGCTGTTCTTTTATTTCAATACCTTCACCTTTATTTCAACCTGTTTTATTTAACTATAGTTACTTATTTCCTTTTGCTGTGGGATCTTCTTGTAACTTAAGAGTTCTTGGCAACTGAAGCTGTGGTAAAAATTATCTAACTCAGGTCTGACTGGAAAAGAACTCCAGTTAGTATCTGTGTTTTTGCAATTGTTCTGCCAGTTATGTATCTTCATGCTGTTGTTGTATCTGCATGTCATTTTATTTCTATGAATTTGTTGCAAATGCATGCTGTTATTATATCTCCATGCTGTTGTATCTTCACGTTGTTGTATTTGTATGGTGTTGTATCTGCATGTTGTTACTGTATCTCAATGCTGCTGAATTTCATGCTGTTGTTGTACAGTATCTCCATGTTGCTAGGAACCAAAACTCCCAACTTAACAAGAACAGAACTGTTTTCAAGTTAGCAAACTCACCTCTTACAGAGTTCTATAACAGGCTCAAAGTCTTTGACACTCTCTGTAACCACTACTGCCGCTCGCACATTTTTCTGGAACAAGAAAATACAAGGGAGCTACAAATTAAAAATTCAGTCAATGAATTACTGTGCTTTATGCCAGGTACCACAAAACAACAACTTCTCTATATTTTTCACAAGCAAGATTTTCTGTGAAAACTGATTTGTCAGCTTTCACCAGCTTCTTTTGTCCCTGTAGATGATTGTGAAGCAGGGAGAGATCTTCATCTGTTCATCAAAGTTGATGTGCATTATTTTGTCCACCATCACCACTACCATCACCATCACCATCATCATCATCATCATCATGTCCTCTGTACTCCCAATGGAGCACAAGGCATCAACAAAGGTTCTTCAGCCAATCCTGTCTTGAGCAATTCAGGATATCTCAAACAATGTCTTTCCTGCTTCCTTTAGTTTTTCCTGTATTGTGAGAACTCAATGGCCTGCCCCTCTTTCTTTTCCCTTGAGGTGGCCAAGTCAAGGTAATACAGAGGTGTCTTGTTCTTTCCATTTGTAATATGTGGCCTAGTCATTTCCATCTTCATCTTTTGACCTCTTCTGTCATGGTGGATTCTTAAACAATATTTGATTGACGTGATCAATCATAGTAAGTCCATGCAATGAGGTCCAGCTTATTTGTGCTTGAATCTTCAACTCTAGTTTTCATTCTCTACCTCTCCCTCCCCAACAAGCTGACACAGCACTCCTGTGCAAAACCATTTCCCATATGACAGTCTTCCGCCAGTTCTCCAGAAATGTTCACTGATGTAACTGGCTGTTGATCAATTAAGCAATAACTTCTCAGTATACTTTCTGCTTTCCTGCTGCGCAGCAACAAATTCTCTCCACTTCTCATGGTCTCTAGCCAACCTTCGTATGGAGCTGTAGGTGTGTTGCGAGTTGTACATGTTCTTATAGTTCTTTGTCACATTGCCTGTGGTCAGACTCTTACATGTTCCTATAGTTCTTCATCACATTGCCTGTGGTCAGACTCTTATATGTTCCTATAGTTCTTCGTCACACTGCCTGTGGTCAGACTCTTACATGTTCCTACAGTTCTTCGTCACATTGCCTGTGGTCAGACTCTTACATGTTCCTATAGTTCTTCGTCACATTGCCTTTGGTCAGACTCTTACATGTTCCTATAGTTCTTTGTCACATTGCCTGTGGTCAGACTGTTACATGTTCTTACAGTTCTTCATCACACTGCCTGTGGTCAGACTCTTACATGTTCCTATAGTTCTTCGTCACATTGCCTGTGGTTAGACTGTTACATGTTCCTATAGTTCTTTGTCACATTGCCTTTGGTCAGACTTTTACATGTTCCTATAGTTCTTTGTCACATTGCCTTTGGTCAGACTCTTACATGTTCTTACAGCTCTTCATCACATTGCCTGTGGTCAGACTCTTACATATTCCTACAGTTCTTCATCACATTGCCTGTGATCAGACTGTTACATATTCCTATAGTTCTTCATCACATTGCCTGTGATCAGACTGTTACATATTCCTATAGTTCTTCATCACATTGCCTGTGATCAGACTGTTACATATTCCTACAGTTCTTCATCACACTGCCTGTGATCAGACTGTTACATATTCCTACAGTTCTTCATCACATTGCCTGTGATCAAACTCTTACATATTCCTACAGTTCTTCATCACATTGCCTGTAGTCAAACTCTTACATGTTCCTATAGTTCTTCATCACACTGCCTATGGTCAAACTCTTACATATTCCTACAGTTCTTCATCACATTGCCTGTGATCAGACTCTTACATATTCCTACAGTTATTCATCACATTGCCTGTGATCAGACTCTTACATATTCCTATTGTTCTTCATTACATTGCATGTAGTCAGACTCTTAGATATTCCTACAGTTCTTAATCACATTGCCTATGGTCAGACTGTTACATATTCCTACAGTTATTCATCACATTGCCTGTGGTCAAACTCTTACATATTCCTATAGTTCTTCATCACATTGCCTATGGTCAGATTGTTATATATTCCTATAATTCTTCATCACACTGCCTGTGATCAGGCTGTTACATGTTCCTATAGTTCTTCATCACATTGCCTGTGATCAGACTGTTACATATTCCTATAGTTCTTCATCACACTGCCTGTGGTCAGACTCTTTCTTTTCTGGGTTGTGGTTTCATACGTCTACTTTTTTCTACTGCCAAATTTTCAAACTGCCAAACATTTTTTAGCTTGTAGATTAAATGAAAGATGCTGGCCAGCAAAGTGGTATCACCATTATCTCCAGAACATCCAGATGGAGCGATATGGGGCTACCTATATTTTTTCAGTTACAGGAAGTTACAAGAACGCCACAGTGAGATAAGCAAAAAAATGAAAATTCAGATAAAGTCTCAAGATGTGCTGATGCACTGAAGAGCACTTGCGGTCGACAAAAATCATCTTTAACCCTAATTTTTTTCATTGAAAACATATGTGCTGTCACAGAAGATATGAACAGATGGCAGCGTGAGCTAAGATATGAACAGATGGCAGCGTGAGCTAAGATATGAACAGATGGCAGCGTGAGCTAAGATATGAACAGATGGCAGCGTGAGCTAAGATATGAACAGATGGCAGCGTGAGCTAAGATATGAACAGATGGCAGCGTGAGCTAAGATATGAACAGATGGCAGCGTGAGCTAAGATATGAACAGATGGCAGCGTGAGCTAAGATATGAACAGATGGCAGCGTGAGCTAAGATATGAACAGATGGCAGCGTGAGCTAAGATATGAACAGATGGCAGCGTGAGCTAAGATATGAACAGATGGCAGCGTGAGCTAAGATATGAACAGATGGCAGTGTGAGCTAAGATATAAACAGATGGCAGTGTGAGCTAAGATATGAACAGATGGCAGTGTGAGCTAAGATATGAACAGATGGCAGTGTGAGTTAAACCCAGTATATTATTAGTATTCTTTTTTTTTTCTGCTTCATCATTCAAGTTAAAGGGAATGCCTGCAGCTTATATCATGTATAACTTCTCCAGCCAAGTTTATCACTCAAGTTGAAGGGAATGCCTGCAGCTTATATCATGTATAACTTCTCCAGCCAAGTTTATCACTCAAGTTGAAGGGAATGCCTGCAGCTTATATCATGTATAACTTATCCAGCCAGGTCTGGTGAATCAGATTAGCATGGGCAGACCACTCCTGAAGTACATGTCCAAATCTGAATTATAATCCTTTGTGGATATTCATCTGCATGGGAAGTTTTGAGATTCCACACCAGATTTTAAATATGTGTAATATTTGTGAGGCCTAGTATGCAGGCGTTAAATATAAAACATTTGTGGGGATCAACATTTAGATACTTATCACACAATATTTGTGAAGCCCAGTATAAAATGTGAAACATACAACACTTTTGAGGCACAACATACATATTCATCATTTGTTATGCCCAAAATGCATTTGTTAAACAAAAAATTGTGAGGCTTAACATATGGGTATGTTAAACATAACACAATCATGAGCCTCAATAAATAAATGTTACACATACAAAGTTTTAGGCATATACAGATAAGAAACATACTGAGCCCAACAAATATTGTATATTTGGCACCAGTATACTGGCCTCACAAAACAGATTTATTAAATACAAAAACATTGTTGGGCCCAATAAACATATTAAGCACACAATAGTTGTGATCCAACATGTAAGTGTTGTACGTACAACATGTGTGAGGGCCAACATACAAATTTTAGACATACAACACTTGTTAGGTCAAATGTATAATATTTCTTTAAAAAAAAAAAGAAAATTGGATTGGATATGAAAATGACACCATAACTAAAATGATGGAAGTTTTACTTACTGAGAGAGCCCTGTCTATGATGTTAGAGACATCCTGTGGACAAAAAAAAATATTTGGTCAATGAATGCCAGACAAACTTATAAGTATGAATGCACAAAGTTTCATATTCACTGATGGATGAAAATATATAGTGCAATTCTATAAAAATTAGCCAGACCAGATTCAAGAAGGAAACAAACTACAGACATCTTTATGTAAATGTGATCTGCTTGGGTCAGATTTGAACCACTGAATTTCTCAGTGAGATGCAGGCTGACTTTGCCCATTTTTTTTTATATTCAAAATATTTGAACTGCCTAAATCTTGTGTTTTGTGGTACTACTTCTAATTTTTTAACCATCCAAATCTTGTGCTTTGTGGTACTTCTTCTAATATTTTAACTGTCTAAATCTTGTGCTTTGTGGTTCTTCTAATATTTTAACTGTCTAAATCTTGTGCTTTGTGATACTTCTTCTAATATTTTAACTGTCTAAATCTTGTGCTTTGTGATACTTCTTCCAATATTTTAACTGTCTAAATCTTGTGCTTTGTGGTTCTTCTAATATTTTAACTGTCTAAATCTTGTGCTTTGTGTTACTACTTCTAATATTTTAACTGTCTAAATCTTGTGCTTTGTGGTACTTTTTCTGACTGTGTAGGAACCTATGCATTGCTTCTTTCATCTCATCCTCCATGCTGAAAAACTAGCTCCTCCTTGACATGATAACCACATAGTGCAAGGTCAGCTGAATATGCAGGATGCTGAGGACATTAAAATTGCAGATTTGTAATTTATTGAGCTGCTGCATGAGCTTTGTGAGCCCATGTTCTAACACAACATCAGAATTGAGAAAATTCCGATGTTCTGACTTGACTGAAAGTTTCAAATGGTTCTCAAGCAGATCATAGTATATTTCACTGCTGAGAACTGTTCCTCTGAGTATATGATATCCTAGGATCAGGTCTTTACAGTCCCAGAAGAGCATGAGCATCAATTTTCTGCTTGACCGAGTTGTACAGAAGTTCTTTGGTTTCAGCGAGGAGGAATATCATAGTTCCTTGATGGCTCACTTTGCCTCTGGCTGAAAGAAATGCATCCAGCATTCATCTCCACTGACTATACTTTGTACAAAGACATCTTTTTTCATAGAAAGTCATCATTTTTTTCAGCTTCAAAATGAGTTTCATAAATATCCTCACAATAGAGATCAGGGGTAGCTTGTTTTGATACCAACCTGATGATGGCTTTTCGGTATTGCGGCACTTTGTGAATGATGTGGTGCGCTTAGTTAATGACTACTCTTCAATTCTCCAGCCATAACACATCTGAACTACAGCTGTTCACTCTTCGATTAAAAATTTTAGGGGAAAATTTTAAGTTTCTTTTTTAACTCTCCTCGTATAAACATGAAGTTTCAATTGGGAAACTGCAAAATTTGTGTGTGGACTGAGGAAGTGAGTGGGGGACAGTGTGTGAAAGAAATGAAAGACAAAATGTAGAAAGTTTAAAGTATCAACAGACTGGCCATATCATGCATGCAAACCACGATAACCTAATGGACAGGACCTGGACGATCAGACTGTCCGTCAGGTGAGTGTGAACATCTACTAGAACAGTGTCCATATGCTTCTCACTCTCTATCGCAGTTTTATAGTCTTTCTTGAATGACAAGCAAGCTCAAAGTGTAGATGATTTTTGTTTCCTTTGTTGAATGAAAGAAACAAACTGCTACAAATCTATAGGAGTCCTATAGACAACCACAAAACAAACATCGCACAATTTCATTTTCTTTCTCGAAGAGCTACTTGTTTGCGTTTATTTTCGGTTACATCCAGGGACGCTGTTTTGTTTACAGATATAGCATTTCATGTTTTCCAATAGCAAAGAGCAACACATCACGTGACACAACTCTCGTGAATGTTTTCATTTCCTTAGTGGGCGTTGACTTGTTTCAAGAGCCGCGATCTCTCCAGTCTCAGAATGGCCTCCGTGTCAAATATAACCAGTGAAGACTATGGTACAACCAACGATGGGCATAAAGTTACGAGGTAAGCACTTCAGCTAATAGAATCTTCTCTCTCCTATGTTAGTTAATCGATGTATCATCCTCATTGTACATCAGATTATTAGTCTTTAAGTGCTCCGATCCCATCTTCAATATTTCCGCCGGACAATGCCAGTCTTCTTTGCCTCCCACTGTGGTTATCTCTCTCTCTCTCTCTCTCTCTCTCTCTCTCTCTCTCTCTTATATGTAATCAAATCTAACCATTTTTAGATTTCTAAATATGAGTTTAGGACAGCGGTAAAACCGATTCTGGTAGAATAGAGACAGTCAGATGTGTATTGTATAGTTAAAAAAAGGTGAGAATGAATGACTAACGAGGCAGTTAGATGAGTACACAGAAGTGTTAAACAAACAGTAATAAATCAATATTTCAGCAGTATGTCCTTATCACGGATGGTGAAAATAACAAAACAACAAACACCACTTAGCTGGCAGAGATCATCTTGCTTAGAACATCAGGCAATTTGTAAGGCAGTTTAGAAGTTACTGATGTATAAATCTGTAACAGTTTTATGTATAAATGACATGATTTTGCTCTATCAGTAACACAGTTTTGTGTCATAAGTGACATAGTTCTGTGCCATCAGTAACCTGGCTCTGTGTTACTCTGATTCTTTGTCACTAATAAGAGGGTTCTAAATCACCAGTATCATAGTTCTGTATCATCAGTAAGATGGTTCTGTACCACAATTAACATGATTCTGTACCACTAGTAACATGGTTCTGTACCACTAGTAACATGGTTCTGTACTAACAGTAACATGGTCCTGTACCAATAGTAACATGGTTCTGTACCACTAATAAAATGGTTCTGCATCACCAGTAGCACAATTACCTTAGTTTCAACTGTAGTAAAAAAAAAAAAACCCAGAATATCAAGATACTTAATACAGTATCACTTTGAGGCAGTTGCAGTAAATAAACAGGAGAGAACAACTGGGAGATTATTAAAAATTAAAATGATTAAATTTATGGTATCTTAGAGTTCAATGCTCTCTACTCCTCAGATACACCCTGTCAAACAAACAAGGGGTAGTTGTGAAAATTCTAGATTATGGAGGCATCATAACAGAGATCCACCTCCCAGACAGAAATGGAAAAACAGCAGATGTCATTTTGGGATTTGACAGTTTGAGAGGTAAGATTCTGTAATTATTTAACTGTAGTAACCATACATAATTGTAATAATAACTGTAGTAACTTGAAAAACATATTGAAAAGCAAAATCCATTAATCCTGAACTTCATAGATTTTAAATAGGCATTTGATAGCATACACAGAAATTCAATGTGGAGAATTTTAAGTCTATATGGAGTACCATCTAAAATTGTCAACATCATTAAGGATCTCTACAATGGATATGTTTGCGCAGTCAATACAGAAGAAGGAATGAGCAAATGGTTTCAGATTGAAACAGGCATGAAACAAGGATGTATATTATCTCCCTTGCTTTTTGGAATTGCCATAGACTTTATAATGATACAATGTTGTACAGGCATTGATTGGGTACATTGGATCCAACTAGAAGATCTTGATTTGCTGATGACATAACTCTTATCAGTGACAATGTGAATTTGATGCAAGAAAAAAAATATCTCCACTGGCTAGCAAAATATAACTTGAAATTAACAAGGAAAAAACAAAAATAATAAAACTTCTTATTAATCAAGAAGGAAAAATATACGTAGAAAGAACAGTCTGTTGAAAAAGTACACCAATATTCATATCTCGGCAGTTACATAGACCAGGATGGTGATACGAGAGAGGAAGTTGGAATTAGAATTGCAAAAGCAGCACTGATCTTCAAGAGTCTTGAGAACATATGGCACTCTTAAATTATAAGCACAAAAACCAAGCTAAAATTATTCCATTCAAATGTAATACCCACCCTCATTTATGCATGTGAAAACTGAAAAACAACTAAAGAAATAGCAAGTTAGACTCTTTTGAAAACAAACACCTAAGGAAAATATTCGGTATAAAGTGGAATGAATTTAAGAACAATGCAGAGATAAGACAGATGAGTGAACAACTTGTCTCATGGGTGATCAGAAAAAGGAGATGGACATATGCTGGTCACACGATGTTTTGGAAACAATCAGAGAATCCCAAAACAAGCTATCAAGTGGAGCACAACAGGCCAAAAAGAAAGAGACCAACCATGTAAAATTCTAAAGAGGACATTGTTAAGAGAGGCCAAATTAATAAGCATAAAATACTTTTATGAGGTTGAAAATTGAAAAACTCATTGAAAAAACTTGGTGAACTGCCTTGCAAGCTCTATGTGATGTTTAATGGCACAGGAAGAATGTAAGAAGAAAAGAAACTATACTGTGATGCTGGGTTGTGTAGTCAGTTGGAAAAAAACCTGACTCTGACCTTAACAGTAATTTTAGCAAACTGAGAACAGAGAGGCTTGCATGCTGTAAAGTGTTAGAGAAAAGTATGTAAGCTTAGCCTAAAGACAGTAGTAGACAAAGCATTTTAGGCATAACCTTAACTTGGGCAAATCGTATGCGATGAATTTTTGAAAGGAAGGCAGGCATGAGGGGAACAAAAACTGAGATGCAAAGATTCCTGTATGGCATATTTCATTTTTGTGTCATCCGCAAGCATTGGAAAGAACTGGTGAAAAAGTCTGGATAACAAAGATCTTCCTGTGGTCTGAATATGGTCTGGATAATCCAGATCTTCCCATGATCTGAGTACAGACTAGACAGCCCAGATTTGCCCATGCTCAGAGTACGGGCTGAATAACCCAGATCTTCCCGTGATTTTAACCTTTGCTTCTTAAACTAATGTTCAAGTGCAAGGACACTGAAAAATGATAGATTTCACAAAAATTGTAGCTCATACTTTTATGAATATATTTTTATTTTTATGTACGTTTGTTTTATTCATCTATGAAATTATACTTTACTCATGTATACTACTCTCATTTGCTCTCAGATTATGAACAGAATCAGTCTTATTTTGGAGCACTTATTGGACGAGTGGCCAATAGAATCGCTGGTGCTCAGTTTACATTGGATGGCAAGACATATCATTTATTTGTTAATGATGGACCAAACTGTCTGCACGGTGGAAGAGTTGGATTCAACAAGGTGAGAAAATATCAGGAATTTGTAAGAAATCAGAAGAAATACATGTGTCATTAAATAAAATAACAGTTAAAAATTTCTAATATTTTGATTCATGGCCTTTCTGTCACTGTAGATTTCACTTCTTCACAGGCAAATGCATAGATAAAATCTTGAAACACTGGCTTTGAGTCACATGGGGGAGTTGCTACAAGTAACTTTCTTCAGCATCCAGAAAGATGGTGTCTTGGCAGGTTGCCAGATTTTGAACACCTTATCTTATATTTTATATCCTTCCTGTGCCGTTAAACATCACATAGGGCTCGCAAGGTAGTTCGCCAATTTTTCCTGTCTTCTGCAAGTCTTCTAACCTCATCAAGGGATTTTATGCCTGGTAATTTGGCCTCTCTTAACAATGTCCTCTTCAGAGTTTCACCCAGTCTGCCTCTTTTTCTTTGGCCTGTTGTGTTCCACTTGATAGCTTGTTTTGGGATTCCCTGATAGTTTCTTCTTGTCACGTGACCAACATATGTCCATCTTCTTTTCCTGATCACCCATGAGACCAGTTGTTGTTCAGTCATCTGTCTTATCTCTGCATTGTTCTTGAATTCGTTCCACTTGATGCAGAGTATTTTCCTTAGGCATTTATTTTCAAAAGAGTCTAATTAACACCAGATTATTTCAACAATTATCAGTAATGACATCAGTAATAAAACAATTTCATATTGTAAGATATGGAAGAGGTTTATCTGGAGTTTGAAATGCTGACACTGATTAAATGTCTGAAAGTAGTAGATAAGCTCCTGGGCATAAACCAATAAACTGCCTAGATTAATGATTAGTAGAAGATCAGGTAATCAGCACTGATTTGAAAATTGATGACAGATGATAGCTTAAAGCTTGGCTTAAAGCCAAGAGTACTTGGGGAAACTATTAACAGAAACGAACGGAATGCTAAAACTGACAGTTATCAAATGTTATGTGTAATCATTAATCTTGTTGCTTTATAGTGGTTTTCATATACTGTTATCAGGCCATATTTAGAGATAACCTTATCTTATTAAAACATTGGCCAGGAATTTCTGTTTGGTATATGTCATAAATATTATGACTCAGATGAACCACTTTAAATGTTTTCTTTCTATATTTAAACAAATTTAGACTTGAAAGGTTTAAGTGTACTTTAGAGATTTTTAAAAAAAATCTGGCAGTTCAAACCTATTGGTGCTTGGTTATGTTGTTCGTCCTACTCTTGAAACTTTTTCCTGGCAGAAACCATGGTCATCCAGCGTGAAGAATGACAAGCTGGTCCTAACATATGTCAGTCCTGACGGAGAAGAAAATTTCCCAGGGGAGTTAACTGTAACTGTGACTTACTCCCTAGATGACAGCAATGCTTTGACTCTTGACTACAGCGCCACCACCACTAAAGCAACCCCTGTCAACCTTACCAACCATGCCTATTTCAATTTGGCTGGCCATGTAAATATATATTTTTGGTTATTTGTTCATTGTTTATTTCGGTAATCTGTCTGAAAGAATGTTTAAAAATCTTACATCTTCCAGTGCCGTTAAATGTCACGTAGGGCTCGCATGGTACTTTGCCACGTTTTCCTGTTTTCGGTGAGCTTTTCAACCTCATCAACAGAAACGTTATACCCACTAAACTGGCCTCTCTTAACAGTGTCCTTTTTAGAGTTCAGCATGATTGACCTCTTTTTTTTTTATGCCTGTTTTGTTCCACTTTATAGCTTGTTTTGGGATTCTCTGACTGTTTCTTCTCATTACATGACCGACAAACGTCCATCTTCTTTTTCTGATCACCTTTGAGACAGGTTGTTGTTTGCTCATCTGTCTTATCTCTGTGTTGTTCTTGAATTCGTTCCAATTTATGCTGAGTATTTTCCTTTTAGCCATTTGTTTTCAAACAAGTCTAATTTGTTGTCTATTTCTTTAGTTGTTTTCCAGCTTTCGCATGCATTAATCTAGAATATATATATTAAAAGAAGTGACAGCTGTGGCAAAACTGATTCTAGAAATAAAAGTAGACAGAGATGTATGGTTCAGTTTACACAAAAAGTAGAAAGAGTGAGGAAAGTTGGCAGAAATAAGAGTGACAGAAAATAATTTGGTGGCCACATTATAAATGAAGAACATACAGTAATCCAATATTTCAGCAAATGCCTTTTTCATGGACCATGTACTGAAAAACAATACAACAGATGAACACATGAAAAATAGATTTAAACACTTGATATCCTTCACATAAGAATGATGGGCACAAATGTACCTAGATAAATGTAGAAGCAAGCAACTGGTGGAGAAACGAGATAAAGAAACCTTTACAGAGGGTACCAGCTGGCAAACCACATGATGTCATGTCCTGGCTTGCTCCTGTTGGATAATTATGGCCTAAACAAAAACCATCCGGATGGCACAGATAATAAAAGTGAGAAAATCAAAAAGGGAAGGGGTAGATGAAGGAAGGTTCAATATATGTTAAGTACGTGATGTACAACTTCTAAAAAAAGTAGCTGATTATTTTATAAGTTTTCTAGCAGCTAAAAGAGTGTATATATTGTTTGCTATGTTCTTTTAAGATATGTTAAATCCTGTATTACAGAATTCAGGTGATGTAAGTGATCATGTGACTACAATACATGCTGACAGTTACCTCCCTTTGAACCAAAACATTCCCACTGGTCAGTTTTTAAATCATCATCATTGTCATTCTTGACTAAAATTGTAAAGTTTAATACAGGCAGTTTTCTGGTTACAAATTTCTGACTTATGTACAGCTCATATTTACGAACGACCCCTGTACACCCTAGTGTTTTAAAAATTCAAGTTACATAACCAAGTTAATAATGGTAATAATAGATGGGAGCTATTTTGTGGCATGTATCAAAACACTCCACATCTCGATGGTTTTTAATGTTTTTTTTATGCTTGGAAAAGTACACTATTCTATATACAAAGACAAACATTTGCTTTACTGACATTAGATAAGAATAGTACCATACTGTTTCAACTTACATACAAATTTGACTTACGAGCAGACTTAGGGACAGAATTTGCTCATAATGCAGAGACTGCCTGTAGTCATCATTCTTTGTTCTCATCAAAAACACAGTTCATTTTTCAACATCTTAAACTTTTTCCTATCATGTTTTCAAATTAAGGTTTACTATGGTCTTAAATTATCTATATTTTTGCTTCTGCATTTAATTTCATTTATACATTACTTCTTTACCTAGTGCTTTATGAGATTTTAAAATATAAGACTATATGTAAACCAATAAATAATTTTAGAGTATGATTTTTTTTCCTACAGAATTAATTTTAGAAAATCTAATTTTGATATGATCCATTTGTTTTTGAAAATGATAGAAACTAAAAAGTTAGAAAGGATTGTTATCCTTGTAGTCTGGACATGTCTGTAGATGCTCTGATTTCCTTTTTGGCATCACCTTCAGCATACAGCTATGCTGGACTTGAACTAAGATACAAAGAAATACAAGTGTGAGATTTTTCTACCATCCAAGAGGTGTAGTAAGAACTGGTGAAAGGCCAAGTTTATGAACAGCAACTCTGAATGAGTGGACAGCATCAGCTGAAGAAGAAACAAGGACCAAAGGTGAAAACAAAAGAAACAAGGATCAAAGGTGAAAACAAAAGAAACAAGGATCAAAGGTGAAAACAAAAGAAACAAGGATCAAAGGTGAAAACAAAAGAAACGAGGATCAAAGGTGAAAACAAAAGAAACAAGGATCAAAGGTGAAAACAAAAGAAACAAGGATCAAAAGTGAAAACAAAAGAAACAAGGATCAAAAGTGAAAACAAAAGAAACAAGGATCAAAGGTGAAAACAAAAGAAACAAGGATCAAAGGTGAAAACAAAAGAAACAAGGACCAAAGGTGAAAACAAAAGAAACGAGGACCAAAGGTGAAAACAAAAGAAACGAGGACCAAAGGTGAAAACAAAAGAAACAAGGACCAAAGGTGAAAACAAAAGAAACGAGGATCAAAGGTGAAAACAAAAGAAACAAGGACCAAAGGTGAAAACAAAAGAAACAAGGACCAAAGGTGAAAACAAAAGAAACGAGGATCAAAGGTGAAAACAAAATAAACAAGTAAAAGGTGAAAACAAAAGAAATGCCATGGAACACAAGAATTGGTTCCTGTTAATGTGGCTAATGATGCAAATCCAACATAAGTATGATCAGCCATGAGAGAGGTTCTTCAATATAATGATGTTTGATAAATCCCACAGCAGCTATCAACCACCTACTTAATTTTGAAGTAAGATCCTCATCTTTCATCTTGTAAGATGAAAAGTGCCATTATCATCACTAGTCTTCATCACATCTAAGATATATGAAGCAGAGATAAAAATTCTCCATTTAGTCTGGTCTTGAACCTTCCTTTTTATTTCCCATCTTGTCTTTCTTGGACATTTAATTATTTCTGAAAGGTTTTTCCTTATGTCCCTTTGAGTGTTATGTGTTTTCCCTGGAATCCATCCCTCTGGATTCCAATCCTGTTTGTTGTGAAGTACAATCCTCTGTTTTCCCAAAGCCCAGTCCTCTATTTTCCCAAAGTCCAGTCGTCTGTTTTCCAAGAGTCCAATCCTCTTTTATTTTCAGGAATTCAGTCCTCTGTTATCCCTGAAGTCCAGACCTCTGTTTTGTCTTAGGCCCAGTTTTATGTTTTCTCCAAGATCCAGTCCATAAACTGTCCTGGTCATCTGTTTGTCCTCATTGTAAGCCTTGTATGAGATGCAAGATGGTTCTGTTTTTGCTGTAGGTGAAATTAGGTCAGTTGCTGGAACTCCTTTGGATCTTCGCACACCTGTTCGTCTGGGTGACCGCCTGAATAGTGTTCCAGGAGGCATAGGGTTCGATAACAATTTCTGCCTTGACAACAACGGAACACTTAAACTAGCAGCCAGGTATTTGATACTGTTCTTTTTTTTTTCTAACTGATGTTGTACAAAATGCATCAATCTTTTGTTGGTAAAAGAAAAGGATATCTGATTTCTGCCATTATAATTTTTATGCCACTTCATCTTCCTGGATCAGAATGTTCTTCTTCTTTCTGGGATGAAGTGATGTTGTGAATGGTGTTATGGATAAAGTGATGTGAAATTATGCTGTGGATAAAGTGACTTTGTCAAATGATGTTGTGAATTAATGTTGTGAATAAACTCATCCTGTAGATGAAATGATGCTGAAAAATAATATTGGGGATGAAGTGATGCTTTAAATAAAGTGATGCTGTTGTGACACTATTACTGTCCACAACACAAAAAGGAATGGAAAAACTAATTATGTCAGTCTGTAAGAACAGCGAAGAGCAGAACCTTTATCTTAATGCAAATAAAACTAAACTGATGACAACTGACAAAACAAATAAGGCAGCTGAAATATATATCAGTGAGGACAAATTGGAAGAGGTGGAGAGTTTTTAATATCTTGGATCATTACTAACTAATAATGAAGATACAATGAGGTTAAATTAAAAGGAGGACATCTGTCGCTCTTCAAAAAGTAAAACAACTAAAGAAGCTGTGGAGAGGAATTGACAGAACTACAAAAATAAGATATTTAAGGGCATGCACCTTTCCCATTGCAATATATGCCTGTGAGACCTGGACACTTAACAGCTGAGAAACAC
This sequence comes from Achatina immaculata, assembly GCA_009760885.1. Classification (NCBI taxonomy): domain Eukaryota; kingdom Metazoa; phylum Mollusca; class Gastropoda; order Stylommatophora; family Achatinidae; genus Lissachatina; species Lissachatina immaculata. The sequence goes on along the minus strand of CM019718.1, from coordinate 36,918,643 downwards.
ATAAATGCCTTTGAATGTAAATGCTACAGAAGAGTTCTTCTTCTTTTTTGTACGCATACTGGTAATGATGCGTGTTACCCTGATTTTTGTGATGCACCTATTGGCTGGGTACCTTCGACTTCAGCACATTTCCTTGCTAGGCCAGACTGTGGTCTTGCTCGGACTGCCATGAAGACAGTGGTGTAGGCTGGCCTGGCCAAAACTTTGTTTTCCAGCCTCTGATGGCTGTACTTAAGCCCCTTCTCCATGTCAGATCCAGCATGCAATGCTGAAAAAAAAGTTCCTATGCCAGGAAGAGTTCTTCAAATATCATGGATACAAAAAAGAACAAATATATCCATATTACAAGAACTTAATATTGAAGAAGGTTGGCTAGTAAAGAAGATTAAACAGAGAAAACTTAAATATTTTAGACATATTAAATGTCAAGATAACTTATAGAAGACAAACTTGGAAAAAAGAAAGAGGAAGACCAAGGTGAAGATGGCTGCAAGACATCATTGATAATCTGCAAATGGATGCAAAAGCAGCAGGGCATCTTGCTTACAACCGAGAGACCTACAGGAGAGCTGTTAGGGAGGCAGTGTTCTACAAGCGACATGCAAATGACTGACTGATGCTCTGGGGAGTTCTTCACATTATCCTGCATATATTTTTTTTTTCTGCTTGCTTCCAAATTCTTACTCTTTGAAGGAATTTTTTTATTTTTGTTATTAACTGTGACATTATTGTAGTATCATTGTAGCTGATATTGCTGTAGTGTGACATTTTTGAATGTGGTATTGTTGTAGTGTGATATTGTTGTTATAGGGGGATATTGTTGTAGTTTGATATTATTTTGAGTGTGGTATTGTTGTATTGTAATATTGTTGTAGTATGGTATTATTTTTGTGTGACAGTGTTGTATTATGGTAGTGTAGTGTGATAGTGTTGTAGTGTGGTGGTGTTGTGTGATATTGTTGTAGTGTGATATTGTTGTAGTGTGATGGTGTTGTCTGATATTGTTGTAGTGTGGTGTTGAAGCGTGATATTGTTGTAGTGTGATATTGTTGTAGTGTGATGGTGTTGTCTGATATTGTTGTAGTGTGGTGTTGAAGCGTGATATTGGTGTAGTGTGATATTGTTGTAGTGTGATGGTGTTGTCTGATATTGTTGTAGTGTGGTGTTGAAGCGTGATATTGGTGTAGTGTGATATTGTTGTAGTGTGGTGGTGTAGTGTGATATTGTTGTAGTGTGGTATTGTTGTAGTGTGGTATTGTTGTAGTGTGGTGGTGTAGTGTGATATTGTTGTAGTATGATGGTGTTGTCTGATATTGTTGTAGTGTGGTGTTGAAGCGTGATATTGGTGTAGTGTGATATTGTTGTAGTGTGATGGTGTTGTCTGATATTGTTGTAGTGTGGTGTTGAAGCGTGATATTGGTGTAGTGTGATATTGTTGTAGTGTGGTGGTGTAGTGTGATATTGTTGTAGTGTGGTATTGTTGTAGTGTGGTATTGTTGTAGTGTGGTGGTGTAGTGTGATATTGTTGTAGTGTGATATTGTTGTAGTGTGGTGGTGTAGTGTGATATTGTTGTAGTGTGATATTGTTGTAGTGTGGTATTGTTGTAGTGTGGTGGTGTAGTGTGATATTGTTGTTACTTCCATTCTGGAATGGCAGCCAGCTGTTCTGGCTTTATTCTGGTCAGTAACTGAACCACAGTTTTTGCTTCTCTTACTCCCTGCATATATGAGGACTAGTGTTGTTGCACTGACTATGTTTCAAATCTCTTACCCTCTCTACCTGAGTTTTGTTGACTGCTTTTTCTCATTCATCTCATCATGCTTGTAAAGTGTCTTTATCACTGTGTCTTTGTCAAGACCCAGATCAGCTGATTACAGAACAAGATTACAATATTTTTGTAGTTTATTTCCCTTTCTTGCCTTGAGATACAAGCATGATTTAAGAGAAAATCTTAATTATGTTTTTTAAGAGTGGAGCACCTACTGTCAGGACGATACATAGAATGCAGCACAACTGAGCCTGGTTTACAGTTCTACACTGCGTACTGGCTGAGCAATGTGGCAGGAAAAAGTGGTGCAGTCTACGGAAAGTTTGGTGCTTTCTGCCTTGAGGCCCAGCATTACCCTGACAGCATTCACCAGGTATGCTGACACTGACTGAAGTAACACTTTGTCCTATTTCCTAAGGATAAGTTAATGGATCTTGGTTGTTCTTGAAAGTTCTGAGAAGATCATAAAAATTATTCCTCGTCTTTGGTTATGAACTTCATAAACTAAGAAAACTGAAGTAGAACAACAGAAAGTGATGGAGACAAAGGTTCTGATTTCTCACACCCGCATGCTTGGTGCCCTCTGATGTGAATAAGACATGTGAACAATTTATTCAGAGAAAACTTAAATATTTGGACATATTAAACGTCATGAGAATTTAGAGAAGACAGTCTTGGAAGGATACATAATGGGAAAAAGGAAGAGAGGAAGACTAAGGCAAAGATGGCTGCAAGACATTGATTATCTCTGAATGGATGCATCAGCAACAGGGCATCTTGCTTACAACCGAGAGGCCTACAAGAGAGCTGTTAGGGAGGCAAAGTTCCACAAGGGACATGCAAATGACTGACTGACTGATTCTAGTCTTGAGAAAAATTCCATCTTTGCTTCCTGTACAAAATAAAGACCATCAAGAAATGGTATGACAAGAATATAAAATTATTTAATATTTAAAATTTTAAAGCTTCCATCCATGATGACAACACTCGGCAGCAGAAGATTAAGATGACTGGGGCATGTAGAGAAAATGGATGATAGCTGAATTCCTAAAGCAAGAATGATGATAGCTGAATCCCTAAAGCAAGAATGATGACAGCTGAATTCCTAAAGCAAGAATGATGATAGCTGAATTCCTAAAGTAAGAATGATGGCAGCTGAATTCTGAAAACAAGAATGATGATAGCTGAATCCCCAAAGCAAGAATGATGACAGCTGAATTCTGAAAACAAGAATGATGATAGGTGAATCCCTAAAGCAAGAATGGATGACAACTGAATTCCCAAGGTAAGAATAATGACAAGTGAAAAGAAAGAATGACACCAAAATCCCCACAGCAAAAATGGATGACAGTTGAAGTCCCAAAACAAGAATGATGACAGTTCAAATCCACAAAGCAAGAATAATGACAGATGAATCCACAAAGCAAGAATGATGACAGTTTAATCCACAAAGCAAGAATGATGACATTTGAATCCACAAAGCAAGAATGGATGACGGCTGAATCCCAAAAGCAAACACCACATGGCAAACTTCTGATGAGAACAAGACCACAAGACTGGTCAAAACTGAGCATAAAGGTATTGTGTAGAACCTGCATGAGGCAAGTGTCAATCAGTCTTGATTAAAGGGAGGAAATATAGAAAGGCATAGCCATATGGATGGCCTGCATGAAGGATCGGGTACTCTGGAGAAGCATAATAGCCAACGCCAGTCGGCACGGCACCTGATGATGATGATGATGATGATATAGCCATATGGAAAGTGAATTTATGTACTGATGCTGTAGCATCTGGGAAGGAAATGAGGGCCAAAGGTGAAGTTAAAAGACACAGGTACAAAGAAGCCAAGTCATTTATAACATTCACACAAACAGATTATTAGCATTTTTATAAGCAATTTTCATCAACTTAGCTATGTCACATAACTATTTTCAGCCTGGGTTGTTGCAGAGAATCAATAGCAGGTCTCCATCCCATAATTTTCATATGAAAACACAGCTCATTTTATTGACTGCACAACTTTTATGACCTATATAATTTCTATTTTTAAAAAAAAAAAGGGATATACATTTATTAACTGTTTACCTACAAGAGTGGATTATATGGCTTTGTTAAAAAAAAGAAAAGAAAAGAAAAACTGAATTAAGAAAAATAACTGCATTTACATTTTCCCCTAGTTTTTTTAGAATTACATTGTACGCTTCAATATAGGCTGGCTACAGGCCTTCCATTATTTTCTGATACAAACATGAAATGGTCTGTTTACTGTAAAGTTGATTTTGTAAAATTGGGAACACTTTTGTTTGGTAGAACAAGAATTAAGGGAATTTACATCCCATTGAATATTATCATTTTGTTTTGGTTGTACAAGGGTGAATGATAAACTGGCAGGCCTCTATCTTGCCAGATTTTCATAACTTAATAGCAGTTTCCTCTGTGTGAGGATAAAAAAAAAAGTAAAATTTTGTTTCTTCTGTCTTTCAGCCTAGTTTTCCCAACACAGTGCTGCAGCCTGGACAGACATACACCCAGAAAACTATCTTCAGATTTGGAGTTATTTAGACTGTCCTTACAAAGACTGGAATAGTCTTAATGAGGACTGCTGCATTCATTTGCTGTTGAAAAAAATTCAGGTCTAGCTAAAATTCAGTTATTTAAAATTTTTTTTTTGCATTAGTGCGAGATAGAGAATTAAAATTTTTGATAACAGTAGATATTCACTAATATCAATGTAAATTACATAAAACTTAAAAATTGTAAATATTAAAATGAAAAAAAAAAAATTCCTAAGAGATGAACTTAAAATGCCATCATTTCCTAACAGTACTACTTATTTTTCATTAACTGGTTAATATAAAACTGGAATAAGGAAAAATTACTGGAAGATATTTTTTGTCATGAGATATACTGAGAAATAAAAAATATTTAATACACAAATAAAACATGTATTTTGTAATATAACAGTATCAGAATATTACCAATACATATACAGGTCTTTGACATGTCTTAAACACAGACTACGTAAAATATTATTTAATCTCTCAAGAGTAGCAACCACACAAGTTGCACATTTTTAAAAAAAATCATACAGAATATGCATATGCTGGTCTCAGGGATGGTCAAATCTGACTGAAAAATAACTTACTCATGAAAAAAAAGTACTATTTTCATTTTGTCTTTCCTCATTTTTTACATGAAATATTTGCCTTCTTTTTGATGCAGAAAGTATATACATATATAATTTTATGCAGTAATTTTATCACAAAAATAAAATATATAATATTAAATATATTAAAATGAAACATACTATATTACATTTATATTCTTAAGTGATATTGCACTCAGTGACAGATTAATGCCCTGGAGAAGTACATTTTTTTGCGGAAAAAGAAACATGTTATTTATGGCGGAATGAACAAATAGTACATTCATGATATTAAATAATTTTATTAAATGTCGGAGAGAGAACTGATGACTGATTCATGATATTAAATAATTTTATTACATATCAGAGAGAACTGATTATTGATTCATGATATTAAATAATTTTATTACATATCAGGGAGAACTGATGATTGATTCATAATATTAAATAATTTTATTAAATGTCAGAGAGAGAACTGATGACTGATTGATGATTATTACATTTTGGAGAGAACTGAGTCGATTCATGATATTAAATAATTTTATTACATATCAGGGAGAACTGATGATTGATAATATTAAATAATTTTATTAAACGTCAGAGAGAGAGAACTGATGACTGATTGATGATTATTACATTTTGGAGAGAACTGATGACTGATTCATGATATTAAATAATTTTTTTATATGTCAGAGAGAGAACTGATGACTGATTCATGATATTAAATAATTTTTTTATATGTCAGAGAGAGAACTGATGACTGATTCATGATATTAAATAATTTTATTACATATCAGGGAGAACTGATGATTGATTCATAATATTAAATAATTTTATTAAATGTCAGAGAGAGAGAGAACTGATGACTGATTGATGATTATTACATTTTGGAGAGAAGTGATGACTGATTCATGATATTAAATAATTTTATTACATATGAGAGAGAACTAATGACTGATTTATGATATGAATTAAATAATTTTAATACATGTCAATGAGAACTGATTCAGGATGTTTTATTACATGTCAGAGAAAACTAATGACTGATTCATGATATTAAATAATTTTATTACATAAGTGAGCTTTATGGTGTTATTTACTTAAAAAAGGTCTACTTTAAACTTAATTTGATAAACTAACAATATACTTTATCCAATTTTTGCAACCTTAGTATTTATAATTTAGGTTTTCCTCTATAAAAAAAAAACACCACATGTTTTTGCATGTACCAAAGACTTTTTACTGGTGTTGTTGAATGTACCAAAGACTTTTTACTGGTGTTGTTGAATGTTCCAAAGACTTTTTACTGGTGTTGTTGAATGTTCCAAAGACTTTTTACTGGCATTTGGTGGATGTACCAATGCCTTAAATACTCAGTAAAATTCAGCCAGACTGTATCCTGTCCATTCTTGTACGTTATCTTCCCATCTACATCTCTGTCTACCTCTTGCTCTTTGTCCTTCCATCTTTCCTTCTAGTATGGTCTTCATTATATGGTTATGTCTTTTGATATGGCCAAAGTATTTTGTTTTCTTGATTTTTATTTCTTTGAGAAGTTCACATTGCACTTGGAGCTGTTCTAAAACTTGTGTAATTTTTTCTTTCATTCTCCATGTTATACTACCTAATTTTCTGTAGAGCCACACAGAAAAGTATAATATAAATATATTCTAATTGCCCCCTAAAATATTCAAATTGCCCTCTTCCCCCTTTGGGACATAAGCCCCAACGTAGGGAAACACTGCCTTACAGAGATGAGTTGCAGAGCTTATTATAGCCATTTGTCTGATGTGACTGTTTAAACTTATGAGATTCGGTCAGGACATCTACAAAAGTAACCTGACCACCTTTTCTAAATTAAAATGTAGGACAATTTGTGGGGGGGGGGGGAAGGGAATTGAAGAAATTCTATACCCCAGATTTTGATTAGCAGATCAGGTTCATAATTTCACATACAAACATGACAATCAGGTCAACTTATTGTACTTTTCTACAGAGTAAATTTTCCACTAAAATAATTTTTAAAATTTTGGGTGTATTCGAGCATGTGGAGGGATCAAAGATGAGGATACAGCAGTGTTATTCAGTCAGGGCACTTGTGCCTTTAGGGGTACAACAAGACCCCTAAAGGGTACATGAAAAAAAACCCTTTCCAATATGTATCATTATTGTTCAAAGAGGTGGGGATGACATGTAACAAAAGCACCAGCCAGGAGTAGGTAATTAAAAATAAATTATATCTAAAAGTAAGATAACCCTGTCATGCCTTAGAGACAGGAAAAAAAAAAAAGTTGAATAACACTGGAAAATGGGACAATATGGGACATGTGTTTTAAAACAGGGGACATTTAGGGGTTCCGATTGAAGAAATACAATTCCCAGAACAAATCCTTAAAATACGGGACAAAATAAAAGTCAGAATTTTACCCATTCCCTATCCTGTGCCAAACATTTTTTTTTCAACAAACAGATTTTGATTTTCCATATATGTTTCAGAGCTGTAAGAAGGAAGCGATTTATTTCAAAACAAAATATGCTGATTAATTCCATAGATAGGAATGATTCATGGGCAATTTTAAAATAACGTCTTATTTTTCACATTGCAAAAAGAAAAAAAAAAAAACCTGCCATGGCGAAGAAAAAAATAATAACAAAACAAGATACCAAACTGATTGATGATATATTTTAGGAAAACCATACTAGAAGGAAAACCATACTTGAGGAAAACCATACTTGAGGAAAACCATACTTGAGGAAAACCATATTTGAGGAAAACCATATTTGAAGGAACACTATTCTTGGGGAAAAACATACTGGAGGGAAAACTATATGTGAGGAAAATTATACTTGGGAAAACCCATACTTGTGAAATACCATATTTGAGGGTAGACTATACTTGATGAAAACTATAGCTGAAGAAATCCATACTTGAGTGAAAACCATAAGTGAGAAAAACCATACTTGAGAGAGGAAAAACTGCCTGAGAGAAAACCATACTTGAGAGAGGAAAAAACTATGCCTGAGAGAAAACCATACTTGAGAGAGGAAAAAACTATGCCTGAGAGAAAACCATACTTGAGAGAGGAAAAACTATACCTGAGAGAAAACCATACTTGAGAGAGGAAAAAACTATACCTGAGAGAAAACCATACTTGAGAGAGGAAAAAACTATACCTGAGAGAAAACCATACTTGAGAGAGGAAAAAACTATACCTGAGAGAAAACCATACTTGAGAGAGGAAAAAACTATACCTGAGAGAAAACCATACTTGAGAGAGGAAAAAACTATGCCTGAGGGAAAACCATACTTGAGAGAGGAAAAAACTATGCCTGAGAGAAAACCATACTTGAGAGAGGAAAAAACTATGCCTGAGGGAAAACCATACTTGAGAGAGGAAAAAACTATGCCTGAGGGAAAACCATACTTGAGAGAGGAAAAAACTATGCCTGAGGGAAAACCATACTTGAGAGAGGAAAAAACTATGCCTGAGGGAAAACCATACTTGAGAGAGGAAAAAACTATGCCTGAGAGAAAACCATACTTGAGAGAGGAAAAACTATGCCTGAGGGAAAACCATACTTGAGAGAGGAAAAACTATGCCTGAGGGAAAACCATACTTGAGAGAGGAAAAACTATGCCTGAGGGAAAACCATACTTGAGAGAGGAAAAACTATGCCTGAGGGAAAACCATACTTGAGAGAGGAAAAAACTATGCCTGAGGGAAAACCATACTTGAGAGAGGAAAAACTATGCCTGAGGGAAAACCATACTTGAGAGAGGAAAAACTATGCCTGAGGGAAAACCATACTTGAGAGAGGAAAAACTATGCCTGAGGGAAAACCATACTTGAGAAAAACCATATTTGTAGGGGAGGTCCAATCTGAGGGGGAAAAAAAGCACAGGGATGCAGGGATATAGGTGCCTCAAGAGCATCAAGAGCTGGACATGGAACACTGTGAGATCAAGGTACATGATGATGATAAATGATGATGATGATGATGATGGCGGTGGTGATGATGATGGTGGTGGTGGTGATGATGATGATGATGATGGCGGTGGTGATGATGATGGTGGTGGTGGTGATGATGATGATGGTGGTGGTGATGGTGGTGATGATAATGATGATGATGATGATGAGTTGTTAAAGGAGGACTAAAAAAAAAAAGGTAAGTATTTTCATTGCACATGGAAATGACAATCACCAAATGCTGTAGGCCACGATCGTGTTGGAAAATCGATGAGAAAGATCTGACTAGGCTAAAGATACGAACAAAATGAAAGCTCGATTTCCTCCCATTCCCTACACTGGTGAGACAGAAATACATGGCCTCCATTACTTTAGCCATTTGCATATCGACACCAATTTAAAATTCCGAACAATTAGCAACCAGGGACAGATCTATACAAGTAGAAAATTACTTGTTGTTAACAGAGAGAGAGAGAGAGAGAGAGAGAGAGAGAGAGAGAGAGAGCATGTTTCTGTGCTTTAGCGTGCAGATATAGTCTAGTGTAAGTCAGCGGTTATAAAGCGTGGTCTAAGGGGTTATAGAGAAGAGAGGGAGGGGAGACTGAGAGACGGAGAGAGAGAGAGAGAGAGAGAGAGAAAGAGAGCCAGACACAGACAGAGAGAGAGGCGGAAGAGACACAAAGAGAGAGAGTCAGAGAGAGAGAGCTAGGGAGTGACACATAGAGAGACACAGACAAACAGAGAGACAGAAAGAGACATCGATAGACAGAAAGAGAGACAGACAGACAGACAGAGATACTCAGGCGGAGAGAGAGAGAAGAGAGAGAAAGACAGACAGAAAGAGAGACAGACAAAGAGAGACAGACAAAGAGAAAGAAACAGAGAGAGAAAGTCCATGAGACCATTTCTTTGAATCCAAAAAAAGCTAAAACTTTAAAAAATATTACTAGGAACAAATAATACCCCCAAAAAACCTGAGTCACTTTTTAATCTTTTTTTTTTAAGGCTTATTAAGGATCCTGATACCAAAAATCTTGAGAACCATTGGACTAATTTAGAATTCAGTTGCTGTTGTGCTCTGCTAAAGAACATAAGTGCGCTGTTTTACCACAGATTCAGACAAGATGCCAGAGCTTGAAGCGGATGTTTTGTGTTCTCGAACCACTTTATTTATGTACTAATCAATTACTGAACCATTCGTTATATTTGACGTAAGTACATATATATATATATATATATATATATATATATATATATATATATACGTATTTTTTAAAAAGTTATAAGGGAAATCAAGTCATTGTGTTTTCTATTATCTGATGATACGAGCGCAATATAGTTTGACTTTTTAGAGTGAGGTTATACTGGTCTGCGTCTTTGATTTATAGAAAGTCGAAAATGAAGGGACTAAAACAGGAGCTAAAACGAAGTGACTAAAACAGGAGCTAAAATGAAGCGATTAAAGCAAGAACTAAAATGGAGCGACTAAAACAGGAGCTAAAATGAAACGATTAACACAGGAGCTAAAATCGAATGATTAACACAGGAGCTAAAATGAAACGATTAACACAGGAGCTAAAATGAAATGATTAACACAGGAGCTGAGATAAAATTATCAGACAAGACACATTTTCTGGCTCAGCGAACTGGAAAAAAACAAAGGTGATCAAAACCCCGTCTGCCTTCCTGTCGACGCTTCCAATGCTTGTCTTCTTTGTTATTACAGTTTGATTCAGCGACGCTTCCAGTGCTTGTCTTCTATGTTATTACAGTTTGGTAAACGAGCTATTGGTAGATGGATTCAACATAACTGTAAAAGATGTATGATATTTTGGTCACGATGACCAATCGCGACGCATGACCTGCCTAAGAATAGTCCAAGTATAGTAATTCTTGAATGTCAATAAAACAACAGGGTTATACTAGTTTTTGGAATGGAAAATTCCAGGGGGTGCTTAGTATATAAGGCTCAACAGAATAAGGCACATCATAGGTCGGGTGTTGAACTGAAAGGGCGCGGTTCATCGTGTAAATGAGCTGCTCTTGGAAAGAAAGAATGTTTTCCTTCGTGGGCTTAACTACTTCTATAAGAAGAAATTTGTGATTTGTAGTAAGCAAGATGAATGAAGAGAGCTATGACCTCATTGACTCACGTGAGTAGATGTTTGTAGTGTTTGTGCGTGTCGTAGTTTCTATTTGTTAGTACAGAATTATTGCGTAGAACTTATCTTTTGTTGTACATGTAATTTGCAACCTAGTGAGGGTGGAGTACATTAAATACAGATAAATGAAGAAGACGTGAAGTCCAGAGAAAAGGGTAAATGTAGTATAAACAAATAAATAGAAAAGACATAAAGTCGAGAGAAAAGAGAAATGTAGTATAAATAAATAAATAGAAGAGATGTAAAGTGGAGAGAATAGGTACAATAATATAATTACACAGAAGAAGACATAAAGCCGAGAGAATAGTTACATAAGTACAAAATAGATAAGTGTACAATTATAGTGATATATGAGTATGTGTATGTGATGAGTATTGTTAATGTGAACCTAGTACGTTTAGTATAGACCTCCTACACACAAACACACACACACACACACACATATATATATATATATATATATATATATAATATATATATATATAAGGGGTAATTGATAAGTTCTCGGCATAAGATACAAATACTTGAAACACACAGTTGATATTAGGTGCATTTTTAGATAAGGTTAATGTAATATTAAACACAAAGTTTCAAGAAATTAAATGCAACTAATTTTTTTTACAGGCTACTGAAGTGGTAAGGGGTGGCAGAAATTGAGAAAATGAATAAATTTCTCATCGAGCAGTCATTCGCTATCTCTACATCAAGGGGTTATCATCAAAGGAGATCCCTGAGGATATGGTAGAGACTCTAGGGGAGAGAGTGCCCCTTCTTACAACACAGTGAAGAAATGGGCAGCTCAAATCAAACATGGAAAGGAGAGTCTGGAAGATGATCCCCGTCCAGGAAGACCAAGAACGGTAACCATCGATGAAACTACCGGTAGAATCCATGACATGATAATGAAGGATCGACGACTAACTGAACGGTACATTGCTACTGAGTTTGGCTCTCCCAGGAACGTGTTTATGCCATTATTCACAATGATCTTCAAATGACAAAGGTCTCTGCTCGATGGGTCCCGAAACTTCTTGGAGTTGATCACAAACGACAGCGTCTCAACATGTCAAGAGGCAATCTTGGCCATTTTTCTGGAGATCCTGAAAAGTTTCTTCAGCAATTTGTGACTATGGATGAGACTTGGGTCCATCATTTTCAACCAGAAACCAAAGGACAGTCAAAGCAGTGGAAACATTATGGATCCCCACCTCCAAAGAAAGCAAGGGTGGTTCTGTCTGCAGGCAAAGTGATGGCTTCCATCTTTTGGGATTCAGAAGGTGTGCTATTGGTAGACTTTCTTCAAAAGGGCAGAACGGTCACCGGGGCCTATTACGCTAATCTTGTGAAGCAACTACGGGTCAAACTGAAGGAAAAGCGTCGAGGGAAATTGACGAGAGGAGTCATCTTTCAGCAAGACAATGCTCCAGTTCACAAGCAGGCGGCGGCAATGGCTGCCATTCATGAATACGACTTCCATCTTCTTGAACATCCTCCTTATTTCCCAGATTTGGGCCATTCGGACTATTACCTGTTTACTAAACTAAAAAAAAAGGAGCTCAGTGGTCGCAAATTTGCTTCAGATGATGACGTTATTCATGCTGTAGACCACTTTTTACTGGCACAAGATGCTGCCTTTTACAAAGAAGGGATCCGTATGTTCCAGGATCGCTGGACTAAGTGTATAAACTTGCAAGGGGACTATGTTGAGAAATAACCCAAAAAAGTCGTCCACAAATAATCCGTTGTATCTTATGCCGAGAACTTATCAGTCACCCCTCGTATATATTCAGTCTGACTCACTTCATGTCACATCGCCGAGAACGTCAAAATATGGTGACATTAAGCTGAGCTGACATTAAGCGAGGTCCATTACAAGGACGTTAACTGGGATAAAGCACCTTTTACCATTGACTGACTGACGCTATTGCATGCAGCATGCATACAATTAATCGCTATCTTACGTTGATCTCGGCGACATGTTTTTGTTCCACAACATGCATACGACGCCCTATTCGCTTTCGGTACTGTTGCTTGAAGGTGCAGATGATACCTTGGTCGCAAGGCTGCAGCACGCTGGTTGTGTTAACTGGCAGGAAAACAAGCTTTGTAGCCATCAGATTAGTGACGTCAGTGTGCGCCGGACAGTTATCAACGAACAACAAAACTTGTCTGTTCACTCGGTTCATTTTGTTGTCGAAAGAAATGACCCAGTCATTCACTTATCATCCAAGTACGCTGGCTGGCCTTGTAAGTGATGTGGAGGCTCTTTACGTTCTTGAAGCACCGCGCATTTCGAGACTTTCCGATAACAGGGAGAAGAGTCTTCTCAGTGCCAGACATACTACAGTGCATGACAGGTCTTAAGCGATCTTTAGCTCATTTGCTATCGTGGCACTTCTCATCATGAAAGCATAAAGTTCTGTTGGGTAGTAGTTTATAAAACACGCCTATTTCATCCATATTAAAAATATCTGGTCTGTATGCATCCAAATTTTTTTACAAACGCTAAATCCAATCATTTACGACATCAGTGTTAACTCGGGCCGCTTCACCTGAAGCGAGCTTAAATGTTATATTATGGCGTTTCTTAAAACGCTCAAGAAAGCCGTTCGAACCTTTCCAGTCAGGCATATCCTTTTTTTTTTTTTCGCAAAACGTTCCGCAATTTCCGACAACATAGGACTGCACACAGGCAACTGTGGAGAACGTGTATAGAACGTGTCCATTTTAGCAGAGCACACTCAATATCCATGTAAGAACTCGCTGGCCCTCGCTTACAGTTTGACCTAACTAAAGACGAGTGAAAGTCTCGTTCAATTTTGTCTCGATTTTTAACAAGTTTCGAAACAGCTGAAACATTAATTCAAAATTTATCCGCTATGTCAATTCTCGTAAAATTTTCATGAACTTACTTCAGAATATCTATTTTAACACGTTTGCATTTATTAGCCATTATCCATCACAATGAGAACTAGAGAGAAGTTCTCAGTTATACGATTCACAGTACACTATTCGAGACTGATCAACTATCAACACGCGTTGCCAACTTAACATCGCCCACGTCTTGATGAAAAAGACAATGACTGAAAGAAGCCAGATTTTAATCACGAAAGGGAAGCCGTCGTAAAGCCTTACATTCACATCACCTGAGTTTTGATGCCCACATGTTCAAAAGGTTGATGCGGCACGTACTCGGTGATCAAACGCACGGCCCCTTCTTTGATGAGTCGCGAAGGTGATAACGTTTTGTAAGATGTTTATAACTTGGACTCGCCCAGTTTTTTTATACAAAGAGGAGTCTTTAAATCCTCCGGGTGCAAAAATACCGTGACATTAACCGATTTGTGCCAATAAGCGGTATGATGTTAACGGGAGTAAATCCCATTATTTACTAACGGGAGTTGTCCGGGTATACAAATTTCTGTGACAATATCTAGATTCTGACATAAAATTATGTGATATTAAGCGGGGTCGACTATATATATATATATATATATATATATATATATATATATATATATATATATATATATATATAATTCGCTCTTCAGAAAGTAAAACAATTACTGTGGAAATGAACGACACTACAAAAAATAAGATTTTTAAGGGCATGCATATTTCTCATCGCAACATATGCTTGTGAGACCTGGACACTCACCAAAACATCCGAGAAACACATAAAAATGCCTTTGAATGTAAATGCTACAGAAGAGTTCTTCAAATATCATGAACGCAGAAAAGAACAAATATATCCATACTACAAGAATTTAATACTGAAGAAGGCTGGCTAATGAAGAGGATTAGAGAGAGAAAACTTAAATATTTTGGACACATTAAACGCCATGATAATCTAGAGAAGACCGTCTTGGAAGGGTACATAATAGAAAAAGAAAGAAAGAAAAAGACCAAGGCGAAGATGGCTGCAAGACATCGCTGATAATCTGCAAATGGATGCATCAGCAGCAGGGCATCTTGCTTACAACAGAGAGGCCTACAGGACAGCTGTTTGGGAGGCAAAGTTCCGCAAGGGACATGTAAATGACTGACTGAATTCCAGGACATGAGAATAGAAGGGACAAACCGGCTATAGAAAACAAGGTGTGAGACATAAATAAATATATATTCCTGGATATTATTTGAGCAAACCGGCAATACAAGACAGAGTGTGGAAATTAGTACATTGAGTACTAACCCACTTCTACGAGACATGAATATATTTAACAAACTCAAATGTCATTACTGGAGATTGAGTGGATAACCGAACATACAATTAATAAGTGTACCAGAGTAGGTGGAGATATATTAAGCACCGCTGCCTCGTTTAACATGTGTAAATATCTTAGTAACTTGGATTCATATTTTGGATTGATGTTGTTATCCTACACTTTTTATGATGTTTGCACGTTTGTTCGTAATAATGTTACTTCTTGAATCATAGAGTTGACTGGGTGTGTTAGATTATTACATATTAAAGATGATTGCATTTATGTGTGTGAGCCGTCTAGAGGAGCTGCTTATTTACCAAGGAGAGAATGAGAGCGGGAACTTGTTAAAGGACCCGAAAAGCCTGGGTTGACTGGTAATATCGAATGGGGAGACGGAGGAAAGAGGAGAAGTATTAATTATGAGAGAAGAGTAGAAGTATTAACTATTGGGAGGTGTCCCAAAAGGATACAGTCTCAGAAGAATAAGTATTAATTATTTGTGTTTTATGGTACTCACGTACATTAAGATAAAACCATCAGGAGAAAAGAATAATGAATGGGCATCGTACTACAGTACATTAAGATACCCCAATGAGATAAGGAGAACGAATGATCTTTATTTTTAAAGAGTAAAGAATTGGGCACGAGAGAAAGAGAGAGAAGAGAGAAATTAAATAATTAAAATATAATACTAAATACTCCAAACCCTGTATTATCCAGTATAAAGTACTACCACTAGATCCATATCAAAATAGTAGAAAGTATACTGAAGTGAAATAATCCCGAGATAATCAATAACTCCTAGTTAAGAGACTCAAATAATCCTGTTAAATGTAAGATTAGAAATAAATGTAAAACACACATCTAAAAATAGAGATACACCTTTTAATTAAGCCTTTTATTTAAACCTTTTATTTAAGCCTTTTATTTAAACCTTTTATTTAATTATTACAGGAGCTAAATGAGAAACTTGTTATCACCTCTGAAAAGTAGAATGAGCTACTGAAGTACTCTGTCTCTCAGACCTGTTACCTCAGTTCCCAGGTCTTCTAGATATCATCTGCCTAAATTCTCAGATCTTCGAGACATCAACTAACAAAAATCTCAGATCTTCGAGACATCATCCGCCTAAATTCTCAGATCTTCGAGACATCATCTACCAACATTCTCAGATCTTCGAGACATCAACTGCATAAATTCTCAGATCTTCGAGACAGCATCTACCTAAATTCTCAGATCTTTGAGGCATCATTTACTTAAACTCTCAGATCTTCGAGGCATCATTTACTTAAACTCTCAGATCTTCGAGAGGTCGTATACCAAAGAAACCCCATTTGCCGTTCATGTGAATATCCTACATGTGATCTGAAATATCAGTTTGCGAGCAGAAAAACAAAAACAAAAAAGAAGCATACGTTACACCTGCTGAACGCAGCAATCGTTCTGAACAGAGCTATTGGCTTTTGGTTTGTTTTGTTTTCACTGTTTGGCCGCTTTGTGATGGGAAAAATGCACTCAACATGCCTTGACTGTATGCCATTCAACAGTAACAAACTAGCATTGACTGGAAGCTCAAATGTCATCTGACAAATCTACTTATTTTACCCTCAGTGATTCTGAAGGACTTCCATAGATTTTTACGCAAAATTCCATTTTCCATTCATTTACCAAATACTCTGACTGTATGCTGTGTAATTCAGTTTAGCTTGCCGTGCAGGCGATGATATTATTGATCTCAGGAGGCAGTTTTCCTCAGCATAATTTGCCGAGTTTCCAATTTTTTCACAAGAAAATAGCCCATGAAACCAGCACCAAATCAATCTATTAGTTCATTATCTTATCTCACACAGCGCCGTTGTTTGGCCATACCAGCCTCTCGCCAGCCATCTTTTGATGCAGAGGCTGCCAGTCTCTTATTGTACTGCTTGGGATGAGCACAAGTGACACAGTAAAGATGTACGACACGCCTCTACAACACGAACTGAATGATTCTCCGACAAATAAAGTGCCATCTTTCAATCCACCGCCGGGAAATAACCAGGACACCCGTCCTGAACATCCACCCGTTTTGAAGAAGAACACCAGCACATTAGAAGCCAGCCCTCCTGCTGACTTGCAAGATTTCAGACCAGACGGATCTAGTGGTCACTGTCTTGACAGCGATGATGATTCCCGTCTCTCTGATGACACAAGTATTAGGCCAGTAGATGGACTTGTGTGGCACATTGATAGAAAAAATGAAAGCAATCTTAGTAACGACTTTGTGAAAGAGTGGTACATTAGAGAACTTTCTACCAAAGAAGACTGCATCAAGGAGGATTACAGAAACGATATTTCATTCCAGGAAGATAACGCAAAAGATGAGAATAATAGAAACGATCTGAGCAGAGAAACATTTGTGAAGGAAGAAGATTGCATTAAGGAAGACCTTATGAAGAATGATTACGTGAAAGACAGATCCATAGACAGTAATGTTTGTTCTTCTAGTAGAGTACGCGAGACTACAGAAGTGGATGAGCGAGGCAAAGACAGATCACAGTCATCATCATGCTCTCAGTCAACATGTCAGACAACCACCCAAGACTGGCAGCACACACAGTTATCGGCGAGTTCAGATCTGGCAGCGAGTCTGACCAAAAATGACTTTGTGTTGAAGAACACGGACAAACTGGCAGAACGAGAATCAAGTGTCTATGAAGACTTAAGTGTAATTAAATCAAGTACATGTAGTATGCAGATTCAAAATGATGAAGTCTCTGAAATAGTCAGAAATTCCAGTACTGCAAAACATCGTTTTTCAAGGGATGTGATATCTAACTCGGTTGCTGATATTTTTGCAAGTACAGCTAAAATCGATGACTATCAGCAGTCAGATTTTGAAAATAAAATAAGAACTACAGATTCGAGTAGTTTAAGCAGTCAAAAATCTTCTCCAAAGCTAGAAAATTCGCCAATTTTGTGCTTAAAACAGCAAACAGTTGTGGATAGTTTCGTAAATGAAGTCCAGAATTTTGAATTGGAAAGTAGAAAGTCACCGTCGAGAATCAAGAACCAGGACTGGTCTGAAACTGAGTCTACAAATCCCGAGGATACTCAGAGAGCTCTTATGAAGCAAAAAGTTTGGACTGATCTTCAACGTCAAAAATACGACACAGAAAAAGACGGCGGAACAATTAAAAATGATGGCATCTCATCATTTGACTTACAAAAGAACGAAAATATGGCTGTTTTCAACAGTAAGAGAAACGGTCCACAGAAGGGTCGGAATTTATTCGGACTGAACAAATCTAATGGTCGGATATATCCAAGGTTCGCGAATGACCTTGAAGAAGGTGGAACTATTAAAAGATCTGGAGCTGAGGAAAATGTGAAAAAGAATAAAGCCGATCGATATAACCTAATCGATCAAAAAGACAAGCTTTATCATGAGAAAAGCCAAAATGCGAAAACGTCTAACAACGAAAGTCGCATATTACCTGAAAGGGCTTTGTTCAAGCAGTCAAGAGTTACTTACCAGGATATTCAAGAAAAGAAAGCCATTGATCGTCTGCTATACGGACCTTACTCAAAACAACTGAGGCCAAAAAGTTTAGGTCGCGAAAATGGCAAATACACACAGTTATCAAAAACCTGTAAAAACAAGCATGCACAGGCCTCTAACACAGAGCAATCCATTTACGTTACCCCAGAAGATGAGTTCAATTTTTTTTCATTGAAAAAGAATACTCGTTTCAGATCATCTAGAAAAATGAAGCATACTAGAACTCGGTCAGATGTATGGAATCAAAGAGTTTACTGGCCACTCGGAAATATACAAAAGAAACTGAAGGTAAAAGCTTCCATCAGCAAAATCAAGAAATCAGCTAACCTGGCATATCCTCAAGATATGTTCATTGTAACTAGAGGGGATATTTCTCAAACAACCGACCAGCGTCAACCAGAAACTGAAAATAAAACTCTAGACATGGTCGATCATGCAATTAAATCACAAACATCTACTTTTGTAGACAGTTTGAAGGATACCATAGAGAGGGTTGACGATGATTATGAAGCGGAAGAAAATAAGGCTAAAATCTGTGAGGAAGGAATGGGAAACCATCTGCTGCCAACCCAGCACGTTAGGATGTCAGAAATACATAAACATGCCAGCAATGGACTGGAAACGCCGGAGAGATCGTATTCAAAAGAAATGACTGCCAGGTGTCATTTTGACCAGGAAAAGGAAACCCACAACAAGAGACTGGAAAATGGCAGAAAGGAACAATGTATTAATGATGTAACCTTTGAAGAGAGTTCCAGAACCAAAGATAGGTATGAAACATGCACTTGTGCTTATGATGACGCTGAGAGAGCTATACCTGAAATGGAGAACAATCAGTTGGAGAGGTCAGCGGCAGACCAAAGAGAACAGTCAAAGAGAACTGAGGAGCAGGCATCGAACACCACCGACCTAACTGAAGCCCCAGATAAAGTCCAGGCCTTACCACATACTTCCAAAACTCTTCAACAGCTACAGTCTCCTACAGAATCTTCTGGTGTCCCATCAGCCACACACACCACCATGGATGAAACATCATCAGCGGACAACAACCCAGTGTCGTTGATCAGTCAAGTCATTTTTAACAACTACTTCAAGAAGTGTCACGTCAGGGCTTTATCTGCTCCCACAAGTTTAGCGTTCTTTTCTACGAACATTTCTACAGGGCGCATGTCGTCGTCATCATCATCAGATTCATCAAATCGCAACAGTAAAGTCTCGGAGTCTGTCCTCGGAAAACATGTAACTAATCAGTCAGTTAACTCTGTCGCCAGCGCAGTACTCGCAGAGAACATGGCTTCCTTGCCCCCTCTGATGGATTCTGCCAGACTGGCACCTGATTTCAGACCAAAGAGGCGTGAGAATAACAGCACAGAGAACTCAGCAATGGTTTATATTCCCAGACTTGATGGCGGTCGGAAATCTGCTCCGGCAAAAGATGATTCTTTTCTTAAGAGTGCTGTCCCCTTTCTACCTGTTCCGTTGGCCGTGACCTGTCTAATTTTGAATATAATTATTCCTGGATCAGGTAAAGTTTTCCGTAGGTACAATATCATCATCATCATCATCATCATCATCATTTTCTTCTTCTTCTTCTTCTTCTGTGTCGTAATCGTCATCATATTAGCATACAAACGGAAACCAGATCTTAAGGAAATCATCGTCTATAGCCATATGAAGCAGAATCTTGCATATGTTGGCACGAGACCACAGTCTGCCCTGGCAAATCGGAGGTACCCAGCCAAAAGGCGCATGGCAAAAATCAGGGTAGCACGCAGCATCGTTAAATGTGGTCGAAGAAGAATTTTTTTTGTTTGTTTGTGGTGAACAAAAATAGAAATAATTTAAAACTCAGGCTTTCCAGGCCCGTCTCTACATGGATCTTCGCAGATCCCTGTCCTGGGAACCGTTGCGACTGAAGGCAAAGCATAAGGAATGAACTTTTTCACTTAAGTTATTTAAGAAATACTCTGAGATATGGCTGAAAGATTGGTTGATCGATTGACTGATCAAATGACTGACCGATTTACCTATTGATTGTCTGATAGAATGACTGACTTATTATTGACTACTGATTGATTGATTAATAATAACATCGATTAATTCATTGATTGATTTCAGGGACAGCACTGAGCGGCCTGGCAGTTCTCTGCTGTGGGCAGTCCAGGTTATCTAAACAAAATGACCAGATTTTGACCACACTTTGTGCCAACTGTATGGTTGGTTTGGCGCAACTTTTTACTACGACCTTTTTACTAGTGGGCTGGTTTTGGTCAATAGCCTGGGGGGTGCGGCTGGTATTACTGTCTGGTAAGCGAATGTTAAGTCCAATGTACTAACCTTTGTAAGGGACACTAATTTTGTATCCTAATTTGCATATGTTGTCCACGTTCTCATGTGACGATGATTCGATATAAAATAACGACTCATTGAAGACCTGTCTTGTGGGGGGGAGATAAATCTATAACATACGTCACGTCAAGATATATCATAGTTGCGCCCCTTACATTACAAGTTAAAAGATGCTTGGCCACATTTCTCTCTCTCTCTCACTTCACAAACGAGCATTAAATCTGATTTGTGACAAACACCCACTACAGACTGCAGATCAGCGCATACACCCCAAGTTCTACCCCTCAGATGTAGAATCATTTTTAACAAAGTTAAGTTTCTTCATAAATTGGAGGTTATGAAAAACCAGAAAAAAACATGGAAGTATATACATGAAAGACGAGCAGTCAAATTAGACATGTTGAATGCAAAAACAGATCTTGGAAAAGATCTGGTGAAAGCAACATACAAAGAATTAGACAAGAAAGTAAAAAGTTCAGCTAGAAGGGATAAAAGAGAATACAAAGACAATATGACGAAAGAGGCAGAAAAAGCAGCAAAAACAGGAGACAGCAAAACTTTATATAACATACAAAAGAGGCTAACAGGTACTATTACATCTAAAGAGAGACCAATTCTGAAAAACTGGAACCCTATTAACATCAACTAAAGACCAAAAGCAAAGATGGACTGAACACTTCCAAGAACTACTTAATCGACCACACCGGAAAGAATTGTTAAACCTTGAAACCGACTTACCAGCCCCACAACTAAATGTCAACCTAGATGAAATTAAATTGCATGAAATTGAAACAGCAGTGAATGTAATGCCTAACAACAAAGCTGCAGGTGAAGATGAAATAACACCCAAAATGCTAAAAGCCATCAGTAGTGACAAGATGAGACAACTACAGAGAATGTTTAACAAGATTTGGAAA
Organism: Achatina immaculata; assembly: GCA_009760885.1. Classification (NCBI taxonomy): domain Eukaryota; kingdom Metazoa; phylum Mollusca; class Gastropoda; order Stylommatophora; family Achatinidae; genus Lissachatina; species Lissachatina immaculata. Next base: position 36,896,587 of record CM019718.1, on the reverse strand, counting down.
GAAGAAAAGGTCCCTTCTAATTGGAAAAAAGGAATCATTGTTAAAATACCAACAAAAAAGGCAACCTTAGTGACTGTAACAATTGGAGAGGAGTAACCTTAATATCAGTTCTGTCAAAAGTATTTTGCAAGGTCATTTTGAATAGACGTACAGATATAGTGGATACCACAATGAGAGAAGAACAAGCAAGACTTCGAAAAAAGAAGAAGCTGTCTCGACCAGATCTTTACTCTAAGAATAATACTTGAAGAACATATTGAAAAGCAGAAACCATTAATACTCAACTTCATAGACTTTAAAAAGGCATTTGATAGCATACACAGAGATTCATTATGGAGAATTTTAAGTCTATATGGAATACCATCTAAAACTGTCAACATCATTAAGGACTTATACAATGGATATGTTTGTACAGTCAAGACAGAAGAAGGGATGAGTGAATGGTTTCAAAACAGGTGTGAAACAAGGATGTATATTGTCTCCTTTACTTTTTGGGATTACAACAGACTTCATAATGACAAAATGCTGCACAGGTAATACAGGTATTGACTGGGTACATGAGACCTAAATAGAAGATCTTGATTTTGCTAATGACATAAATCTTATCAGTAACAATGTGAATTCCATGCAAGAAAAAAACAGATAGCCTGTCCTCACTGGCTAGCAAAATAGGACTTGAAATTAACAAGGACAAAACAAAAATAATGAAAATTCCCCTTAATCAAAAATGGAAAAATACACATAGAAGGGACAGATATTGAAGAAGTAAATCAGTTTGCATATACTGACAGCTACATAGACCAGGATGGTGACACTATAAAGGAAGTTAGAAGCAGAATTGCAAAAGCAGCATCGATCTTCAAGAATCTTGAGAATATATGAAATTCAAAAGTTATAAGCACAAAAACCAAGTTAAGACTATTCAATTCAAATGTAATATCCACACTCATTTATGCATGCGAAAGCTGGAAAACAACTAAAGAAATAGACAAGAAAGTAGACTCTTTTGAAAACAAATGCCTAAGGAAAATACTCGGCATCAAGTGGAATGAATTCAAGAACAATGCAGGTATAAGACAGATGACTGAACAAAAACCAGTCTCATGGGTGATCAGGAAAAGGAGATGGACATATGTTGGTCACGTGATGAGAACAAACGATCAGAGAATCCCACAACAAGCTATCAAGTGGAACACAACAGGCCAAAGAAAAAGAGGCAGACCACGTGAAACTCTGAAGAGAACATTGTTAAGAGAGGCATAAAATCCCCTGATGAGGTTGAAAGACTCGCCGAAGACAGGAAAAATTGGAGAACTACTTTGCGAGCCCTATGTGACGTTTAACGGCACGGGAAGGATATAAGATATAAGATAAGATAAGAAATACCAGAGATTAGATATGCCGATGACACAATATTACTGTCCACAACACAAAATGAAATGGAAAAACTAATTATGTCAGTCCATAAGAACACCAAAGAGGGAAAACTTCATCTTAATGTGAAGAAAACTAAATTAATGACAACTGACAAAACAAACAAGGCAGCTGATGTATATATCAATGAGGAAAAGATTTAAGAGGTGGAGAGTTTTGAATATCTTGGATCACTACTAACAAGTAGTGGGGATACAATGAGGAGAGTAAAAAGGAGGACATCTATCGCTCTTCAGAAAGTAAAACAACTAAAACGCTGTGGAGAGGAACAGACAGAAGTAAAAAGATAAGATTTTTAAGGGCATACATCTTTCCCACCGCAACACATGCCTATGAGACCTGGACACTTAACAAAACAGCTGAGAAACACATAAATGCCTTATAATGTAAATGCTACATAAGAGTTCTTCATATATCATGGACACAAAAAAGAACAAATATATCCATACTAAAGAACTTAATACTAAATAAGGCTGGCTAGCAAAAGAAGATTAAATATAGAAAACTTAAATATTTTGGACATTAAACGTCATGATAATCTAGAGAGGACTGTCTTGGAAGGGTATCTAATGAGAAAAGGAAAGAGAGGAAGACCAAGGCGAAGATGGCCGCAAGACATTGTTGATGATCTGCGAATGGATGCATCAGCAGCAGGCCATCTTGCTCGCAATCAAGAGACCTACAAGAGTGCCGTTAGGGAGGCAAAGTTCCGCAAAGGACATGCAAATGAATGACTGGCTGAAGTTTCTTCAGTAGTGTTGCTCAATGCTCAGCTTTATTTGTGGCCACTGTTTACGTCTAACACAAAACATAGCCAACGTTTAAAAAACTGTCTTCTTCCTAAACCCAGGTTTGATCCATACAAGAAAAGCCTTGTATACTCTGCAGTACAGCCCTGGAACTCCCTCCCCTACCATTTAAAATCCGTTAGTAATTCTTCATGCTTTAACCTTTAAAATATTTACTTGCTTGTAACTATATGCTTTCTTAAAATATCTAATCTCTTCTCATACCCCGACTCGCCAACCACCAAGTTCTGTTCTATAAGAGCATAGTTCTATTTTTAACTTATTAGACGCTGGCGATGGTTGGGACATGTGGTCCGAATGACTGACAACTCACTACCAAAAATAGCACTAAGATGGACACCACAGGGGAACAGAAGTAAGGGTAGGCCAAGAAAGACATGGAGAAGAACAACAGAAAGGATGTTGAGCAAAAGAGGGCTCACCTGGGCAAGAGCAGAAAAAAGGCAAAGGACAGGCATTTGTGGAAAACCCTTGAGGAAACCCCATGTGCCCTGGGCACTTAAGGTTCAGAGAGAGAGAGAGAGAGAGAGAGAGAGAGAGAGAGAGAGAGAGAGAGATCTTGTTAGAAATTATAATCTTGTTAGAATTATCTTAATGAATGTAAAGGAACGCGATGTTAAAAGAGCTGCATTGAAAGTGTTAGATTAGTTACCTATTATGTAGTTCATTATCTTATATTTGTAAATGTAATATTTCATTTTGCATTCTTTTATAGTGTTTTTTTTTTCTAAAATGTAATTCATATACTTGTATTAAATCGAGTATGCGATAACAGTTGAAGATGAGTGATGAAGGGCAGAATGTTAGACGAGCCTGCATGCCCAATGCTTCACCCTTTGAAAATAAAGATCATTCATTCATTCATTCATTCATTCATTCTCTGTCCTACTTTCTTTTACGTTTGCTAGCGATCACCAGAACAGAAACCTGAATAATTCTGATCTTGTTTTCGTGAAGGTTTGGACTAGTTTTCCATATTCTACAGCCTCTTAAGCTAACTTCTCCCTTTGGTTTTCTAGGCTGTCAGACATGTCTGTTTTGTTCTTCTCCAAAAACGCCACCTCCATACCGTCTAACCTTTGCTCTATCAATTTGTTTATTGGCCACGTCTCGTAAATATTGCCTAATATTTTAGAATGTATAACTAGGAAAAATGTAGGAACAGCTTTATTACTTAACATCTACAACGTTGTGACGTTTCGGCGTGAGCCTTAATCATACAAAAACATACAGGACGAAGAAAAAGAGAGAGGAAATAAAGTATAGATTCACATGAATACTATTAAAAAGAAAAAAAAATTAAATAGAGTACTGTGCTGTAAACGTAAGAAATGTCGCGACATTTTCTCTGATCCACCCCTATTGGCATACAAACGTGAACCAAACCTTAAGGACATCCTCGTCCACAGCCACTTGAAGCAGAGCCTTACATATGTTGGCACCAGAAAATGTGACCGCCCCCGCTGCGTTACCTGCCTGGTAGTCTGAGAAACGAAAACAATCACCTTTCCCAAAACTAACCTAACACTTCATGAAGGATCCGCATGCGAGTCCCGTAATGTGATATATGTCATCGTTTGGAAAATATGCAGGATAACGTATATTGGTGAGACTGGCCTCAGATTAGGGGACCGAATGCAAAAAATATCTGTACGACATCGCCAAGTATGCTTCGAAACCAGTCCCAAATCATTTCAATGGCCCCAACCACAGAGGCAAATCTGATTTTCTGGTAACAGCCATCAAATAATGTCACGCAGATGACACAAGCCGCCTAGCGCTTGAGAACCGCTGCATTCAAAATTATAGGACGCTGGAGCCACATGGGTTAAACTCGCTGTTTAACTACATTTAACATTCTCTTCAATTATTATAGTACCTCTCCATAAAGCTCCACCCCTTCTTACTTGTCAAACCTCCTCACAGCATCACTTTGCAACCCCTCTTCCCTAATCATCTATCTCACCTTCTCCTGGCTAGGTCAACATTGTATCACTCTCCCTCCCCTCCATGGTTCCCCATACACCACCCCCAGTTACAACCCACCGACCACATATCACATGTCTCTATTAAACAATCTCCACGTTCTACTAAATCCATTCCTGACACACACCGCTGGACAAGTCACACATTACAATTTTCAGCTAAGTACTCTATTTAATTTTTTTTCCTTTTTAATAATATTCATGTGAATCTATACTTTATCTCCTCTCTCTCTATTTCTTCGTTCTGTATGTTTTTGTATGATTAAGGCTCACGCCGAAACGTCACAACGTTGTAGTTGTTAAGTAATAAAGCTGTTCCTACATTTTTCCTAGTTTATACATCCTGGTATCACAGCTTTAACTGTAGTGCTTCGTGTATAGTTATATACTTATACACTAATATTTTAGTGTACAGAACTTATAAGTATGGAATAATTATGAATTTATTATACATATTTATCAGAAGAGTTTTCTGTTCCTGTATCGTCCTCCAAACGGCCAAGCTATGGTGTACACCAGTGTTTCTCAAAGTGGAGGTTAATGTTCCCTGTGGGCGTTGGAAAGGACCTAGGGGTGGGGGTGGGGTGGGGGTGAAGGAGAAAGGTTCAGTAGGGGGCAGTGGAGAGGTGGGGGGTGGAATTGATGGAAAGTGAAATAGCAGACAGGGGCAGTAATATCTCCCTTCTTAGCACTTTTCAACCTGATATTGAGAAACTTTTGTTCCTACATGAAACTCATCCATCACATTAAAAGTTGAGAGAATAATTCAGTAGGTGAGTCATGAATGTACTCCTTCATATTGTTAAACTAGTTTGCTTGCTGAAGTTTTTAGTTGTGTAATGCATAACCGTAAGTCATAGAACCGCAATACATGCTATAAAATGGAACACAACAGGCAAAAGAAAAAAAAAAGAGGCAGATCGAGTGAAACTCTGAAGAGGACATTGTTAAGAGAGGCCAAATTAATAGGCATAAAATCCTTTGATGAGGTTGAAAGACTCGCCAAAGACAGGAAAAATTGACGAACTACCTTGCCAGCCCTGTGTGACGTTTAACGGCACGGGAAGTATATAAGGTAAGAAAAATGCGTATCCTGGTTTAATAGGCCATTGTATGAATAATGCATAATAGGGGAGGGGGGACGTTGAGCACGTGGCCGGGGAGAAAAAGAGGCTGCAGCCAGAACAAGCTTGGGAAACACTGGTGTACACAAAATGCAGTTTGCTGCACAAGTTGCACATAATTAAACATGGCTTTTCTAGCTGACAGGCGAACCCCACTTTCCTTCATTTGTTCCGGGTTATCTTGTCAACTTTTTGTTTTTCAGTTCAACATCAGAAGGATTTGAACGAGCAGAAAGCGATGGAGCTGGAGGCCTTAGCTCTGAGTGCATATGCGTCACCGAAAGGACCACCTAAGTTTGGAGTCAGACAGTAGTCTCTCTGCATATTAACCTGACTTAATATTACAAACAAAGTCGTTATGAGAATCTTAAACTGGACAACTAGAGGAAACGAAACAATGTAAGAGAAAATGATTAACACGAAGCTATGAAATAGCAGTTGTAACCTGGCAGAAGATGACGGGAGGAAAAAAAATTTACATAAAACTCTGAAAAAAAATATGATGCTGAAAAGTTTATTCTGATAATTTGTTGTCAAGGAAAGATAACTTAAAATATTTCACTACTGCTTGAATAATGCCCTCTCCACTTAAGTGAGAATGTGTTTACAGTGGCAGGGGAAAATAGTTTCAGAGTTAGTTTTGTCACAGTACCATAGCCCTTAAGAAAGGGGTTCTGGGTCGTGAGCCAATGAAAACAAGGGGAGAGAATCTATGATGGCTAATTAGCAGTATACAGTTTGATTCCCCCCTCCCCCTCCCCTTGCTTGGATAACAGAGAAAGAATTCCTGCTAGTGAACTGGTTTTTCCATTTCCGTGGTGGATTTGGCAAAATGGATTCCGAGAGATCTTGTGTGTTTCCTCTTTAAGAAGATATGTCGAAATGCAGCTGCAACTATTAAAGCCTCGTCTCTGTTGCTGTAAACAACAAGTGTGTGCTGGATTCGAACCCACGTTTCCTGGGTGAATCCCTGATAGAACCTTATAAACGAATTTTTCTCACATATTGTAACCACAACACAGGGGAAGATTGATCAAACAGAACTTCAGTGGAACAAGATAATCAAAAGTAAGCGTAAATACACTTCAATCTCCAACAAGGCTTTTACAGTTTATTCCTGTACAGGAAATAACTAATTACCTCAATGGGAAATTCTTTTATTTGTTTCCGGCCTATGGGTTGTCGGTGAACAACATTTTGAAAACTGCTGTATCATACGGAATTAATGAAGCAAAATGTGAGCAGAGTAGATAGCAAGTTAGTGGAGGAGGTCAACAAATTTGTATATCTTGGCAGTAGAGTAGTAAGAGATGGAGACAGCACAGAGGACATCAACAGCAGGCTTACTAGAGCAAACCAGGCTTTTGCAGTGCGGCAGACTATATGGAAATCTAAAAAGCTAAGCATGAAGAAGAAAATCAGGATATTTAAGAGTAATGTTCTACTCTGTGGAAGTGAATGCTGGAACACACACCAAAACCATAGAAAACATGTTATTTCCAGACTAAATGTTTACGAAAAATTAGAAAAATATTTTGGCCAAACACCATAAGAAATAACATCTTGTTGGCAGAAATGAAGATGAAGCCACTGACAGTAATTATTGAGGAAAGACGGTGGCGATAGTTGTGACATGTGCTCCGAATGAGTGACAATTCATTATAAAAAATAGCACTAAGATGGACACCACAGGGGAACAGAAGTAAGGGTAGACCAAAAGAGACATGGAGAAGAACAACAGGGAGGATGTTGAGCAAAAGAGGGCTTACCTGGGCAAGAGAGGAAAAAAGGCAAGGGGCAGGCGTTTGTGGACAACCCTTGCCGAAGCCCCATGTGCTCTGTGAACTTAAGATTCACACACACACACACACAAACACACAGAGAGAGAGAGAGAGAGAGAGAGAGAGAGAGATCATACAGAAGTCACACATCTTCTATTTTTAGTACTTGAAGAAATTTAAAACTATGATTTTCCAAACAAGGAACAAAACAAAACATATGGCTACAGTCATTTGGTTTATTTATTTATTTTTTAAACCGTTCAGCGTGTTACGATAACCTGTCTGAACCAGAATTATCGTCTCTTTCTGGATAAGAAATAATCACATACCTGAAGGAAGACGATAACAAATAACCACATACCTGGAGAGTATGCACGTTTATAACTAGCCTGACAATGATATATTCTGTACACGAACTGCCATTGCTAACACAGCCCGTCTAGTCTCAAGGATAAAAGTAAAAAAGAGAAAGGAAGATTGTTTACTTCCTAGACCTGGATGCATGTTCTGTCTACCATTAGGCCATCTAAACAACCGCCTGGCGCGCACACTTCAGAAGAGTATGTTTTGTTTACCTTTCAGGTGCAATTTTTTAAAATACAAATTAGTTAACTTTAACTAGGGCGCAACATATGTTGTCACCTGTGACACCAGCAACACTTCCAGGTTTCGTGGGTTTGTTTCCCTGTAGAGTATTAAAGAATAAGAATGACAGGTCATCATGACTTACCAAGCCGTCAACAGGTGTAATCGATTAATTTTGTCCGAGTTGTGGACGGGTTTAGTCGGTGATTACCTGAGATGTGAACATGTATAATGCGGTTACTGCCCGAGCTGTGAACAGGATGATCGCCAGAGCTGTGAACAGATGTAATAGGTGATTGCCCGAGTTTTGAACATGTATAACCGGTGATTGCACGAGTTGTGAACAGGTCTAATCAATGATTGTCCAAGGTGTAAACAGGTTTAATTGGTGATTGCACGAGTTGTGAACAAGTGTAATCGGTGATTGTCAGAACTGTAAACATGTGTAATCGGTGATTGTCCGAACTGTGATCATGTGTAATCGATGATTGTCCCAGCTGTGGACAGGTGTAAACAATGATTGCCCGAGATGTTAACCGGTAGAACTGGGCCCGTAGAAAGACAACTTTCCCAGAGGACTTGTTTCAGCGAAGGGGTAGTTGTAGAAATAAAACTCTGTGATCTTGTTCCGTATTACAATAGTGGAGTCTTGCAGTTTAGAAATCTTAACCAGTCATTTGCATGTTCCTTGCGGAACTTTGCCTCCCTACTAGCTCTCATGTAGGCCTCTGGGTTATAAGCAAGATGCCCTGCTGCTGGTGCATCCATCTTAACCAGGTTGCAAATTAATACATCCCATAGTTTGAGAAATGATACTGGACAGTGTGACGAGATGGCGTGAGAGGAGATTACCAACTGAGCTAATGGCCTGCGTGAAGGATCGTTTACTCTGGAAAAGCATAAAAGCCAACGCCAGTTGGCACGGAACCTGATGATGATGATGAGTTTTGGTTTAGTTCTGGCGAGAAGAAAGGAAGGAAATAGACTGGCTGCATGAGCGAACAAAAAAAAAACACTTGGGAAGTCTCTATTATAGTTTTCAAGATCAAACGTGAGAGTCATTGAGAGACTTCATTTAGAAACTTGGGGAAGTCTTTTAAAAACTTGGAGAAGTCATTTAGAAACTTGGATAATTTAGCAGAGATGTTTTTTAGAGGTGGTGTCATAAAGTAGCGGACAGTTCAGCAGTAGAACAATGTTAGGGAATATCTTAAAGGTCAAGGTCAGTTATTCAAATTTAGAGAAGACCTTTAAAAGTCAGATGTAGTTAGTTCACAGTGTAATTTTCAGAACTGAACTTTCAACATTTAGAGTTCAGTATATTTATTGAGTTATTACGGAAACGAAACCAATGTTGTAAGTATTTATAAGTATTTATGACTATTTATTTATGAGTATTTGATATCTATAATTGATAGTTTGTCATCTGCATGTACAAAATGTTGGAAATTATTTTGATTTTAGATTTATTTCAATTAAATAAATATTGTGTGAGATCAAGTATTGCATGTGGGTTCCTGGGATGAAAGAGAAAGGAAATAATTTTTTAAAAATATTGCTTTAAACCCGTGTCCCCCAATTAACAAAAGTCCACAGATCCCCCTGCTGTTTCAAAATCCAGGCAACCGACCCCTGTAGTTTAGAAAAGTTTCATATCTCTATGCTCAAGCTAACTCAGAATGCAAACAACATAGGACTAAAGATCAATGTAGGAAAGACAAAGTTAATGAAGCAAAATGTGAACAACAAAAATGTACTCAGAGTAGATAGCAAGTTAGTGGAGGAGGTCAATGAATTTGTATATCTTGGCAGTAGAGTAGTAGAAAATGGAGACAGCACAGAGGACATCAACAGCAGACTTACTAAAGCAAACCAGAATTTTGCTATGCTACAGACTATATGGAAATAAAAAAAACTAAGCGTAAAGACGAAAATCGGGATATTTAAGAGTAATATTCTAAGTGTACTACTCTATGGAAGTGAATGCTGGAAAATCACCAAAACAATAGAAAACAAGTTGAATTCTTTCCAGACTAAATGTTTACGAAGAATTAGAAAAATATTTTGGCCAAACACCATAAGAAATAACATCTTGTTGGCAGAGATGCAGATGAAGCCACTGACAGTAATTATTGAAGAAAGACGCTGGCGATGGTTGGGATATGTGCTCCGAATGACTGATAACTCACTACCAAAAACAGCACTAAGATGGACACCACAGGGGAACAGAAGTAAGGGTAGACCAAAAGAGACATGGAGAAGAACAACAGAGAGGATATTGAGCAATAGAGGGCTCACCTGGGCAAGAGCAGAAAAAAGGCAAAGGACAGGCATTTGTGGAAAACCCTTGCGAAAGCCCCATGTGCCCTGGGCACTTAAGGTTCAGAGAGAGAGAGATATATATCTCTATGGTAGCTTTGTGCGTTAAATTTAAAATAATTTTTTTAAAAATGTGGTTAACCTTTAAATGAGTAAACGCTAAATTACACCATAAAACACAGTACGAACTTAGTGAACTTTCAAAATAACAATAATCTAGTAATGACAAAATAGACACCGATTAACGTATCCTGACCAAAAAAAAAAAAAAAATTACCTGGTGCTTTTTTGCCGCGAACCACCAATATGGAGCCACTGCTGTAAACAAATGCTGACCATAAAAGATGGACTCTTTCTCCTTTCACAGCTCACTCTACGCATCAAAGAGATACAGCTTAAACTAGATCAAAGTGTAAACCTTTGTTAGCTTAGCGTGCAAGCCACTGAATAGATAGCTATGCTTTTTTCCCTCGTATTGTTTTGTAGGAACTTGTGAGAAATTTCCACATCTTTGCATCTTGTTCACAGTTACTATTCAAATATTCAGTGCTAGATTGATTGTTCACTGTTATTTTAACACTCAAATGTTCAGTGCTAGATTGATTGTTCACTTTTATTTTAACACTCAAATGTTCAGTGCTAGATTGATTGTTCACTGTTATTTTAACACTCAAATGTTCAGTGCTAGATTGATTGTTCACTGTTATTCAGGATTTCCTCTTAAATCTTTTCAAAAGAGAGAAAGAAAAACATTCCAATGAAAATAAAATGAATTTTCTGGTGAAAATATTTTAGCGGAATTTTTTTGACTGAGGAAACATTTGAAAGCCTCCAAGTCGGTCTTGAAGAAAGAAAGAGATGGACGGTTAATCCAGTTTCTTGAGTATTTTGTGTAAATGGATTTTTACCAGCATCTCCCAAATTTATCTTTATCTTTATAACATTTTTACCGACTCTTTGTATTATCTGCATTGGTGGCAAAATATGTGAAGAAAAATGCATGTAACGTGTGAGATCTTGATGCAAACAGACGAGCTACACAAAGTAACTTTAAGTGCGCAGAGAGTTAAAGATTTGTGTAATGAGAGATTTTAATATCTTTAGTGATCCTTTATTTGCATCCTTGGGCTATAAGGTTTCGGTTTATTTATACTTGTTTAAAGATATCTGATACAGTTTTCACGTGAACAAACAAACAAACGAACAAATAAAATTACGTTTATAGTATAATGCCGAGAGTTTGTTCCCCTTGGAAGAAGTATGGGCGAAATGTGTTTGTGGGGCAGGGGAGTGGAACTTGGCTTACCCAGGGAACAGAAATACCTACCACCGACTCTGCCTGGATGGAGATTTCGTTTCTTAATTTGTTTGTGATGCGGAATGATGCCATTATAAGGGAAAGACAGGGGAAGTGATGTAATGTAGTGGACTCACTTCTCAGACAAAGGTATGGGATTGTATGGTGTGGTGGACTCACTTCTCAGACAAAGGTGTCGGATTGTATGGTGTGGTGGACTCACTTCTCAGACAAAGGCATGGGATTGTATGGTGTAGTGGACTCACTTCTCAGACAAAGGTATGGGATTGTGTGGTGTGGTGGACTCACTTCTCAGACAAAGGTATCGGATTGTATGTTGTAGTGGACTCACTTCTCAGACAAAGGTATCGGATTGTATGGTGTAGTGGACTCACTTTTCAGACAAAGGTATCGGATTGTATGTTGTAGTGGACTCACTTCTCAGACAAAGGTATGGGATTGTATGTTGTAGTGGACTCACTTCTCAGACAAAGGTATGGGATTGTATGTTGTAGTGGACTCACTTCTCAGACAAAGGTATGGGATTGTATGTTGTAGTGGACTCACTTCTCAGACAAAGGTATGGGATTGTATGTTGTAGTGGACTCACTTCTCAGACAAAGGTATCGGATTGTATGTTGTAGTGGACTCACTTCTCAGACAAAGGTATGGGATTGTATGGTGTAGTGGACTCACTTCTCAGACAAAGGTATCGGATTGTATGTTGTAGTGGACTCACTTCTCAGACAAAGGTATCGGATTGTATGTTGCAGTGGACTCACTTCTCAGACAAAGGTATCGGATTGTATGTTGTAGTGGACTCACTTCTCAGACAAAGGTATCGGATTGTATGTTGCAGTGGACTCACTTCTCAGACAAAGGTATCGGATTGTATGTTGCAGTGGACTCACTTCTCAGACAAAGGTATGGGATTGTATGTTGTAGTGGACTCACTTCTCAGACAAAGGTATCGGATTGTATGTTGTAGTGGACTCACTTCTCAGACAAAGGTATGGGATTGTATGTTGTAGTGGACTCACTTCTCAGACAAAGGTATCGGATTGTATGTTGCAGTGGACTCACTTCTCAGACAAAGGTATCGGATTGTATGTTGTAGTGGACTCACTTCTCAGACAAAGGTATGGGATTGTATGTTGTAGTGGACTCACTTCTCAGACAAAGGTATCGGATTGTATGGTGTAGTGGACTCACTTCTCAGACAAAGGTATCGGATTGTATGGTGTAGTGGACTCACTTCTCAGACAAAGGTATCGGATTGTATGGTGCTGTCCAGTCAGCCCAGCTGGAAGAATGATACATTAATGTTAGAATGGACAATTACCTCTGATAGCGGAAGAAACATACCAGCAGGGCGAGGCACACTGAATTACACAGTGCAAATGCGCTTGTCAATCAATGAAAGAAAAAAAAAAGGATATAACGTAAAGCGCAAGAATTGAGGAGCTTTTTACGAAAAAATTAAAGTTCATGACTTTATTATTTTTTTTTCGGCTGAGAGAGCAGAGAACTTTATCTTTGTCTTAGTCTGAGAAAGCAGAGGACTTTATCTTTGTCTTAGTCTGAGAAAGCAGAGGACTTTATCTTTGTTTTAGTCTGAGAAAGCAGAGGACTTTATCTTTGTCTTAGTCTGAGAAAGCAGAGGACTTTATCTTTGTCTTAGTCTGAGAAAGCAGAGGACTTTACCTTTGTCTTAGTCTGAGAAAGCAGAGGACTTTATCTTTGTCTTAGTCTGAGAAACCAGACAGGGAAAAGAAAAAAAAACTGGTTAGAAACACCACAGCCTATACACAATGGAGAAAGCATGATCAACGAAGACTGTAAGTGCACTAAATAATGGATGGGTGAAGGAATTATTTAAATTAAGGAAACAACACACACCTTAGATACCCCCTCCCCTTATACGAAGCAAACAGCGGAGACTTTGTACTCCTCTCTAAGAGGTGCACGTGGAAGGAGGCAAGACCAGACATAAGGAAAACATTAGTTCCACTTACAACAAGAACATGACAAAAGAATATTTTATCAAAGACTAGAACACTCAGCTACTGGCAAAGACTGAGTAATAACGCACAGAACGAAGGCACGCCATTGATTCAGACAAACAGCTTCATGTACAAGAAAACTGTCGCAGTTTGTTGTAGCTATAAATCATCCGAACCGTGACTGAAAATAAAGCAAGTGATAAATCGTGACATTCCAGAGCGGATTTTTTGGAAAGAAACCAACAAACGTTGGGGTCGTGACATAGTTTCAGTTGTTACGGATGGAAGTTTTCATCAGTTCCCTCTTGTTTTTGAGTTAAGTGTGGAGATTTCTTTTTGCCAGATTTTCTGCAGTTTGTTACCAAACAAAGAAAGTGGGACCTGCCGTAAGTTATTTGCTTATATAAAGGCGATATGGAATGACAGTTACACCCAAAATTATTAGATCATGATTAAGCAGCCATTACTTCTGTCATGAGAATATTTTCACAAGAACATCAGACACTAAACTTAAGAGAAGTTATATCATTAAGCTGAATTTACCTTGGCTGCCATATTTGTTGCAATCTTGACCTTCGTGCCAGTGCAGTGTTTAAAGTGATACTGTCTAACAACTCGAGGTGATCTTCCATAAACATTTTTCCATTTCTTAAACTGATCTGAAGATGTATAACCTGAGAGTCATTCAGTCATTTGCATGTCCCTTGTGGAACTTTGCCTCTCTAACAGCTCTCCTGTAGGCCTCTCGGTTGTAAGCAAGATGCCCTGCTGCTGACGCATCCATTTGCAGGTTATGACGATGTACTGCAGCCATGTTCGCCTTAGTCTTCCTCACCTTCTTTTTTCCATTATGTACCCTTCCAAGATGGTCTTCTCTAGATGACGTTTAATGTGTCCAACATATTTAAGTTTTCTCTCTTTAATCCTCTCTACTAGCCAGCCTTCTTCAATATTAAGTCCTTATAGTATGGATATATTTGTTCTTTTTTGTGTCAATTATATTTGAAGAACTCTTCTGTAGCATTTACATTCTAAGGCATTTATGTGTTTCTCAGCTGTTTTGTTAAGTGTCCAGGTCTCACAGCCATATGGTGCGATGGGAAAGATGCATGCCCTTAAATATCTTATTTTTGTATTACTCTCTGTTCCTCTCCACAGTTTCTTTAGTTGTGTTACTTTATGAAGAGCGACAGATGTCCTCCTTTTAATTTCCCTCATTGTATCTCCATTATTAGTTAATAATGATCCAAGATATTCAAAACTCTCTACCTCTTCCAATTTGTCCTCATTGACATATATGTCAGCTGCCTTGTTTGTTTTGTCAGTTGTCATCAATTTAGTTCTCTTCGCAATAAACTGAGAGACAAAATAGAAATTATAAGTAGAAAGTGAATAGATAATTGTAAAAGAAAAGAGACTTTCGTCGATGAGATATGAAATCTCTAGTCTTGAAATACCAGAACTGAATCAGAAATTTCGCCCAAACAGCCAACAAGTAACTACAAACGAAAGTTTGATATAGATCATCCTTCCATATGGGCAGTTCGTGGGCGAACTGAGAACTGTTCAGAAAAAAAGAGGTTCCGTGTACAAGCAATGTTTCAGAGTTCTGTTTATGTTACCCAAAAGACGGTGGTGTGTCAGCTGTGCTTGGTCTGTGTACTATAAAGTAATATAGTAACAGCGGAGATCACTACAAAGTAATATAGTAATAGTAGAGATCACTACAAAATAGGTAATATAGTAATAGCAGAGATCACAGCTAGAAGGGAATCAAGGCATATATCAGGAGATGGAGGATATAGCTTGGGGGGAGGGGGTGGTAAATGCCCGTACTAGATTCACTGGTGGGTCTGGGTGGTGGGGAAGGGGGGGGGGGTTCATTGACTCATTTGTTGGATCCAAGTCCAGAATGTTTCTTCTGATTATCATCATTATGTAGTCCATAGAAGAAGACAAGATTATCTTCCAAATAATAAAGGTTAATGAATGATAACAGCAACAACAGCAACACCAATAATAATAATTTAACATAGGAGCTGCTCGAGCTTATGTAGCTAGCCAGACGAGGAAATAATAATAATAATTTTCTAGCGCGGGAAAAAAAAAAAACGGCCACAGCTTCTATACTCATGAATATAAACTTCGCTAGAAATAGCAATACACGAATTAGGAGCTGTCGTCAAGGGAAACAGGCACACACATACACACACACAGGCCGAGTTGTACTTGCAACGTGTGTACCCCCCCTCCCCTTTTTTCCTCTTCCCCTCTCTCGCGCATGCGCAGAGGGCTGAGAGTAAACTGACCCACATATTCCAGTGAGAAAGATCGCGGGGGAAAACAGTTGTCATCTGGGGGAGATATTGTTTACATAAGGTTGCCATTCTCATGTTAAATGTTGTCACTCTTTTCAGGAACTGGCGACACACACACACAAACACACACAGGGAGAGAGAGAGAGAGAGAGATTGAGAGTCCTCTATAAACTGCCGAGTTAGAAACACACATTTGGGAGTTCGAAATTTAATTAAAGTCTGCAGAAAGAGGGCAGTGTTATCCACTTTTCTACACAATCCACCTGGATGCAGGATTCTACTGGATTAAATGTGTTGATGGATTTACATGATGAGGAATATTTCATTTCGCTGAAGGTAATACAGATATAAGTATTCATATGTAATGGTGAGTTGGCTCTTGATGAGAATTATTAATCAAGTTCGTAGATTCATTTTTATTGTGTGTATACACAAACACACGCACGCACACGCGAGGTATATACTATCATCCTGTGCCATCTCCACTGTCGAGATCAGTTCTCAAAGACTCTTTAAAATAAACAAAAGAAGAAAAAAACAATTCAGACATTTCTTATTTGTTGTTTATAAATTGATTGTCTCTTCTTTTCCCTGTTTCTTTGTCCCTGTATGTTTTTATATGATTAAGATTTAAAACAAAACGTTACAGCCGTGTGCTTGTTAATTACTAAAACAGTTCCCACCTTTTTTTTAAAAAAGAACTTTATTTTCAAAAAGTCAGTAGATGGCAGTTTCATAAAAACAATTTGACATGCGCTCGTAGTAAAAAAAAAAGTAAAGGTAATCCTGTCATGCCATAGAGGCACATAGGGATATGGTGTTAGTGCCCATATTTTCCTTGTCCTGTCAGCACACTAGAGGGTGATATGGTCAGTATCACGCCTGGCCGCCTTTCCTTTCCCAACTCCAGAAGAAGTCGGGTACCCATTTCTACAGCTGGGTGACTGGGGTGCCGCCGGCCGGATTCGAACCCCCGACCTTCGCCATGAGAGACCAGTGCACTAACCACTTCGCCACTCAGACACCCCATGCGCTCGTAGTAATGATGGCCAAATAACGTGTTGTGAGGATGAAGGTGATCTGTTATGAGTTTTACAATGCCACGATGGAAGTTTTGCTGAAAACAAGATCTAAGACTGATGAGGCCAGAATGAAGAAAAAAAAGCCAGACATCCTACGATTACAGTCTTACCACACCAGACAGTTGCTGCCCGAATACTAATTTGACACGAGCATCAATTTTTGTTGAAAGATATACAAAAAAATTCTTCTGCTTAAAAAAAAAAACAAACCTGTTTTCAAACATTGGCTTTATTTCTGCATAACCAAACAAGATACCTAAATTCTGTCTGGAAAATGCTGAACTTCGCTTGTCTGTCTGTTTCTGTTCGAGGGGATGGTGTTCAACATGATTGCTCTATACGTATCTACTTTCTCTGTTGTTCTTGTTGCTATCTCTTGAGCCAAGAGTTTTAAAGCTAAAGAAACAGTTTTAGACTCAAAGAAGATGTGTTCTTCTGTTTCTTGTGTGTTTGTTCTACAGTCTACATCTGATAAGTCTGTTTGATCTGCGAGCGACTTGTGTGGTCGGTATGATGTTGAACAATAGTCTGCAAGTTATTTCTGGTAGCCTTTGTGTGATTCTTGTCCCGTGTAGGTTTTGAAATGTTTGTATCTTGTCTGTGATGAAGTATTTGTTCCTACTTTTATTTTGTATACTTTTAACGTTTCGTAATCACAGCTTTACTCCAAGTGACAAAACGTTAAGGATGGAAAGAAAAAAAGCAACCGATTATACAGCGGAAAAGACAAACATCTGGAGAAGGACAGAAAGTAGAGTCCAAGATGTATCATCATAGATTGACGCACGTCTTGGACTCTACTTTCTGTCCTTCTCCAGATGTTTGTCTTTTCCGCTGTATAATCGGTTGCTTTTTTTCTTTCCATCCTTAACGTTTTTCAGAACATTGTTTCGACATTGTCTAGTTTAGTTTGTCCCCCCCCCCCCCCCCCCCCGTTCCTTCCCCCCCCCTTTTTTTAAAGGTTATCGCCCTTCCCTTTCTAGTCCCTGCATGTTCCTGAGTCTTTCTACTTTCTGCCCGTTGACCAAATTTTCCCTTCAGCTTTCCACATGTCCTAAACTATGAGGGGGGGGGGGGGGGAGAGGGCCAGAGTTACACTGTGCATTTGGGACTTGGACAATAAACAAATTAAACATTAAGCAGACTCGCCGGGTTGACAACATGACAGCGAACCAGGCCTCTCACCTTCCTCTGGGCCGACGTCTGGAACTTCTTGTGATACTAATGGCATAACCAGACGTAAGGAGGAGGAGGAGGAGGAGAAGAAGAGAAGGAGGAGGAGAAGAAGAAGAAGAAGAAGAAAAAGGAGGAAGAGAAGAAGAAGAAGAAAAAGGAGGAGGAGGAGAAGAAGAAGAAGAAGAAGAAGAAAAAGGAGGAAGAGAAGAAGAAGAAAAAGGAGGAGAAGAAGAAGAAGAAGAAAAAGGAGGAGGAGGAGGAGGAGAAGAAGAAGAAGAAGAAAAAGGAGGAAGAGAAGAAGAAGAAAAAGGAGGAGAAGAAGAAGAAGAAAAAGGAGGAAGAGAAGAAGAAGAAAAAGGAGGAGAAGAAGAAGAAGAAAAAGGAGGAGGAGGAGAAGAAGAAGAAGAAGAAGAAGAAAAAGGAGGAAGAGAAGAAGAAGAAAAAGGAGGAGGATGAGGAGAAGAAGAAGAAGAAGAAAAAGGAGGAGGAGAAGAAGAAGAAGAAGAAAAAGGAGGAGGAGGAGAAGAAGAAAAGGAGGAGGAGAAGAAGAAGAAGAAAAAGGAGGAGGAGGAGAAGAAGAAGAAGAAGAAGAAGAAAAAGGAGGAGAAGGAGAAGAAGAAGAAGAAGAAGAAAAAGGAGGAGGAGGAGGAGAAGAAGAAGAAGAAGAAAAAGGAGGAAGAGAAGAAGAAGAAAAAGGAGAAGAAGAAGAAGAAGAAAAAGGAGGAGGAGGAGGAGAAGAAGAAGAAGAAAAAGGAGGAGGAGGAGAAGAAGAAGAAGAAAAAGGAGGAGGAGAAGAAGAAGAAGAAGAAGAAAAGAAAAAGGAGGAGGAGAAGAAGAAGAAGAAGAAGAAGAAGAAAAGAAAAAGGAGGAGGAGGAGAAGAAGAAGAAGAAGAAGAAGAAGGAGAAGAAAAAGGAAGAGGAGGAGAAGAAGAAGAAGAAAAAGGAGGAAGAGAAGAAGAAGAAGAAAAAGGAGGAGGAGGAGAAGAAGAAGAAGAAGAAGAAAAAGGAGGAGGAGAAGAAGAAGAAGAAGAAGAAGAAGACGAAGAAGAAAAAGGAGGAGGAGAAGAAGAAGAAGAAGAAAAAGGAGGAGGAGAAGAAGAAGAAGAAGAAAAAGGAGGAGAAGAAGAAGAAGAAGAAGAAGAAAAAGGAGGAAGAGAAGAAGAAGAAAAAGGAGGAGAAGAAGAAGAAGAAGAAAAAGGAGGAGGAGGAGGAGAAGAAGAAGAAGACACAAAGTAGTGGGATGTTTTTTAATCCTCTAATTTTTGTTTCTTTACGATATCTTCTCGCGACCTTACTTCAGACCCCTCGTGACCATACTCTTGGTCGCGACCTGAGAATGAGAATTTTCGTTTCCATTGTTTTCCGGGTCTAGAGTGCGCAGCTAAGCTCACAAACTACAGAACCTGATATCGCTCCCTCTTTAAACCTGTCGTCACATTCTAGTGTATAATTTATGTACTGTACATCATTTACTGAATGCCAACATTGAGTGCATACGGGGACGAGTTAGTTAATAAATATTTAACTGGGGCAAATACGAGGCTTTTTAACATTAATTTTTAAGCACTACTGAAGTTGGCGAGCCATAGCTGGGAAGACCTCTCGTGTCACATCAGCCTGATATTACGCATGCTGACTGGCTTGGAAGGCTACTAAGAATTCCGTTTCTTAGGTCTTTTCCATTAAGTAAGTTGTAAGCGAGCATCACCGCCAGCTCCCAGTTTGACTAATACTTGTCGTCAAGATCTTCAGCAAAGCACCCATGAACTGACGTTGGCAGAGACGCAAGATCATCATCCTAGCTAGTGCGACTTCTACTTAAGTTTTTTTTTCAAAGTGTAGGAGAAAGCCAGAGTGGGAGGGATGTGGCACACGATGAGCCTGGAACGTTAATCGCAGGCTTGCTTTTATCATTTACTCGCACATTCGCCATTCGCTTGTTTCCCGAAAATAAATGTTTATCAGCGAACATTTCTAACGTTATTCATAATTCAATTGTTTATCTTACTATGTTTTCAAGTGATCAAAAGAGGAGAGCCTCCAAACACTGACTCTGAGGGGGCCATCTCGTTCCATGAGTATGTAAGAGACGGTAAGAAAAACAGGACATAGTGAGCATTTCCCCCCCCCCCCCCTTTTTTTTTGAATAGGATATTTGATGAGTAATTCCTTCATGTTCTGTTCTCTTCTGGCTAGAGAGCCAGTTGTTTCACTAGGGTCATGGGTTTGATTTCCAGTCTGTGCTAGTTTCATCTGTCAGACATTGCTTGTTTTTACCTGTCAGTGTTAGTTTCATCTTTTATTTAATGTTGTTTTCACCTGTCGGTTAGCGCTGATCTCACCTGTCAGTTAGTGCTGGTTTCACCTGTCAGTTAGTGCTGGTTTCACCTGTCAGTTAGTGCTGGTTACACGTATCAGTCAGTGCTGGTTTCACCTGTCAGTGCTGGTTTCACCTGTCAGTTAGTGCTGGTTTCACCTGTCAGTTAGTGCTGGTTTCACCTGTCAGTTAGTGCTGGTTTCACCTTTCAGTAGTGCTGGTTTCACCTGTCAGTTAGTGCTGGTTTCACCTATCAGTGCTGGTTTCACCTGTCAGTTAGTGCTGGTTTCACCTTTCACTTAGTGCTGGTTTCACTTGTCAGTTAGTGCTGGCTTCACCTGTCAGTTAGTGCTGGTTTCACCTGTCAGTTAGTGCTGGCTTCACCTTTCAGTTAGTGCTGGCTTCACCTGTCAGTTAGTGCTGGCTTCACCTGTCAGTTAGTGCTGGCTTCACCTTTCAGTTAGTGCTGGCTTCACCTGTCAGTCAGTGTTGGTTTTACCTGTCAGTTAGTGCTGGCTTCACCTATTAGTTAATGCTGGTCTCGCCTGTCAGCTGATGCTGGTGCAATTAATCACGATATATAGTTTCTTAAATCCTACAAAAGTCCTAATGTATATCAAGCATAGGTTTGTTAATAGCGCTTGATATAGCTTTATTAGAGGTTCACTGGAGATGTCTTTCGTTATACAAAAGCCGCCCATGCTAAGACTACACGCCGAGGCTTTATATCAGTCCTACTTTCGTATCAACAGCTCCACCAGTGGCTCCATTATCTGAGAACGTTGCAGTGGTTGGGGCTTTATAGCATATCTCAGTTTAAAGAAAGCTGAGAGGATGGCTATAACATCACAACCTGCAGTTTTGAGGATGGAAATCGATGCTGGCTCTGCTGGTAGAGCAGCGAATACACCGCCATGTCGCAGTGACAAGACTCCCAAAGCATGCACCGTAAGATCGGCAAAGACATGCTTGACAGGGAGAGTGTCAACGTTCTCACGAGCTCCCAAGTGGCAGAGCTCACGTTGATTTACTGTCCCGGGGGACATGCAAATGTTCATGATAATAAAGGTCCCACGCCTGGTGTTCTGAAACTGGACAGTTCGAACGTCTAGAAAACTGTTATGAGCAAACTGTGTGTGGAAGAAGATATTGGAATGGGAGAATAACCCCATACATCAACAGAACGAAGAAACTGAGGTTCGAGGCAAAGAATAGAAGGGATAAACTCCCTTTGTAGACTAAAGCGACGAACCCGCAATAAGCGAGTGACAGTGACAACCAGTATACACTCCTTACAATGGTTACTGGAAAAGGAGGCGGAGCAAATATAGGAATGTCCTGGTTCGGTGATGCTATCTCTTTAAGATCATTCAATCAATCAATCACTAGAACTTTGACATTTGGACAAAATTTTCCTGGCCGGGCAGAATGAACAATGACCTGAGATTTTTTTTTTTATTTCAAAGATTCACATCTGTCATTTGTTGCACAGACAGACAGACAGACAGACAGACAGACAGACATGCAGGCAGGCAGGCAGGCAGGCAGGCAGGCAGGCAGACGGACATACATACTTTATAAATACAAAATACATAAATGCATTCTGTATACGCTCATAGTATGCTTACACGTATAAACTATTTGCTTACATGCACATAGATATTTCAATGATATTTGATACACTACAATTCTTACACTCGCCTACAAAAACACATATCCCTTGAACTTCTGACTTCTCATTTTATTTTTTTTTTCTATTTCGTTATGTCTCTGATTCCCATCCCGACACACCCCTTACGTCACATCTGCTCTCTCTGAGTACATAGATCTGAGCTGCGCTGTCTACAGAAACGAGACAAGAGCCTCTCCTAAGCCATCCTCCTCCTCCTCGCCCCCCCCCCCCCGGGAAAAATAAGAGGGCTGTTCACAAAGTTCCTGGATTTAATTTTTTTTCTCCCACTAAAATAAGTATACTTACCGGTTTCTTGGTATAGTCTCCTTCAAAGTAGTCTCCTGGTGATTTTTTAAAATTATTCCAGCTGTCCTCCGATTTGTGGAATCAACGCTGGAGGTCAGTATGTGAGATAGCCCTTATTTGTCTCTACGAGTTTGTTTGTTTGAATCGCTATAAATTCGGTGGCAGAACTTTGCGAACAGCCCTCGTATAATCTAAGCAGAGCGGAAAACGAGGTGACACCTGGTTTTATGTCTTTAATGAATAGTTAAAGTTACATTTTAGACAGTAAAGTAGCCCAGTGCTGTTTAGTTTAAAATAAAAACCTTCACTTGTTCAAAGTGGCACACTGAAGAATTGGCTTCAGATGTTATAAGCGTTGTTTTCATGTCAGGTTAGTTGTATTTGCAGTTTATATTCTAGCTATGATATTACAGGTAATGAAATTAACACTTTCTTTGGCTGCATGAAACTAATCCTTTGACTGAATGAAACTAATCCTTTCTATGGCTATATGAAAGTAACATTTTCTTTGGCTGTGTGAAACTAACCTTTTCTTTGGCTGTTTGACAATTTCCTTGTTACCTGAATAATTCATTAGTTCTTTAATATTTTTTGGGGGCGACATTTTGGTCTGTTTCAAGGAAGTAAATTCCTTTCTATGCCATTTCTCCTCTCTCTCTCTCTTCTCTCTCTCTTTCCCTCTTTCTGTCCTTCTCTCTTTCTCTCACTCTCTGTCTATCTCTTTCTGTCTCTGACTCTCTCTTTTTTCTGTCTATTTATCTCTTCTCTCTCTGTCTCTTTCTTTTACTCTGTCTCTCTTTCTTCTTCTCTCTCTTCTTTCCTCTTTTTCTTTCTCTCTGTCTGTCTGTCTCTCTGACTTTCTATTTCTCTCTCACT
This sequence comes from Achatina immaculata, assembly GCA_009760885.1. Taxonomy (NCBI): domain Eukaryota; kingdom Metazoa; phylum Mollusca; class Gastropoda; order Stylommatophora; family Achatinidae; genus Lissachatina; species Lissachatina immaculata. The sequence goes on along the minus strand of CM019718.1, from coordinate 36,873,503 downwards.
CAATGTCTCCCTCTCTCTATTTCTCTATTTCTTGGGCCTGCGTGCCCAATTCTTAACCATTTTGAAATAAAGATCAATCAATCAATCAATCTATCTATCTATCTATCTATCTATCTATCTATCTATCTATCTATCTATCTATCTATCTATCTATCTATCTATCTATCTATCTATCTATCTATCTATCTATCTATCTATCTATCTATCTATCTATCTATCTATCTATCTATCTATCTATCTATCTATCTATCTATCTATCTATCTATCTGCCTGCCTGCCTGCCTGCCTGCCTGCCTGCCTGCCTGCCTGCCTGCCTGCCTGCCTGCCTGCCTGCCTGCCTGCCTGCCTGCCTGCCTGCCTGCCTGCCTGCCTGCCTGCCTGTCTGTCTGTCTGTCTGTCTGTCTGTCTGTCTGTCTGTCTGTCTGTCTGTCTGTCTGTCTGTCTGTCTGTCTGTCTAATTTACACTTACATAACGTTCATTGCATTTTTTATTTTTGTACTTTTTTCCTGTATTTGTCAGTGAGTAAGTCTGTCTGACCAGTTATTTTATTTTTACTGAAATATAATATTTCTCACATTGTTATAAAATGACTCAGAAAGCGAAGGAATGGCTGCGACACGATGGCCTACGTGTTGGCCACTTAAATGTTTATCACTTGTTAGGAAAACTCCATGAAGTTACACATATACTTCAACAACATTTTCATATTTTTGGTTTCGCTGAAAGCAGATTACATAAAAACATCACAGACAATGATATACGAATAGATGGTTTTAATTTGATCAGGCGCGACCCAACTAGGAAGTTAGAGACAGGTCTAGTCGTTTACATTTCTAACACAATTAAATTTTGTAGAAGAGAAGGTCTGGAAACATCAGAGGTTGAATGTATTATGTTAGAAATCAAAATATCAAATCTTAGTCAAATTCTAATTAGTTTTATATACCGAAATCCAAATGCTTCAGCCGAGTGGTATGATCACTTTGCGACCATGATGGATGATGCTCTAACTTATAAATTCACGGACATAATCATTCTAGGTGACTTCAGTATAGATCTTAATCAGCCAAATCCTACATGGAAGAACATTTTAACATCCTACAACTTCTCCCAAATTGTTAACAAACCTACTAGGGTAACTGAATCATCATCAACACTAATAGATCATATTTATGTAGCTCATCCAGGAAACATTACTGAATGTACTGTCCCTCATGTGTCGCTGAGTGATCACTTTACCGGTCTACTGTACGTGGTCACATAAGGGGTATAAAATGCCCAAAACACAAACATACCAGCATCAAATATAGGAACTTTAAAAACTTTAACTTGGAATTATTTTTAACTGATCTAAAAGCTTCTCCTCTTACGTACGTTTTCCAGTTAACAAATCCAGATGAGGCTATCGAATACTGGATCAAGATATTTCGAAATATTTTTGACAAGCATGTCCCCATCAAAGAAATGAGAGTAAAACACGTAACAAAATCCCCATGGATTACTCCTGATATATTGCAACTCATGAGGAAACGGGATGAAGCTCACAAAAGCAGAAATTTCGGTAGCTATCGTTCACTTAGGAATAAGGTGCAGTATTTAATTAGGCAGGAAAAGAAAAATTACTTCAGAAATTTAGTGAAAGACAAAACTGATAGTAAATCAATTTGGAAAGCGATTAATTCTCTTGTAAATAAAAGGAAGCAATCTGATCCACAAACACTTAATGGTGAACATACTTGCACTAACTTCAGTGAACATTTTAGGGAAGAAATTAGTATTCTAAAATCTTCATTACCGACCCCTAATTGCGATCTGAGCGTGCTGAAAACTTTCAGCGACAGTAAATGTGTAAAGCTAAAACAAATTAATATTTCTTTCCTCACAGTCGGTGAGGTTTATAACTACATCCGGTCCTTAAAGAACACTAACTCAGCAGGATGTGATGACATTAGTAACAAGATACTACGCTACGCTGCACCAGTTATCACAGACACACTAACATACTTATACAATTTGTGCATTGACAAACATTATTTCCCTGACGCTTTTAAACTCGCCAAAGTTTTTCCTCTTTTTAAATCTGGACAGACTAGTGACCTCTGAAACTATAGACCCATATCCATTCTGTCATCATTATCTAAACCTCTTGAAAAGCATATACAAAAGTTAACACTGCTCCACATGCAAGAAAACAATCTACTAATAGACAGTCAGTCAGGTTTTAGACCAAATTACTCCTGCCACACAGCATTAACTAAAATGACAGAAAGCTGGCTGTCTAATATAAATGATGACAAATTGTGTGGTGCTGTGTTTGTTGATTTCAAGAAAGCCTTCGATATGACTGATCATGAAATTCTTGCAAAAAAGCTGGAAGGTTATAGATTACACCCTGACCTAACAAAATTTATTACATCTTTTCTCTCAGGTAGAAAACAATTAGTTTGCTTTAGAAACAAAATATCTGACTCGTCTGTGGTTGATACTGGTATTCCGCAAGGCTCCATTCTTGGTCCTCTTCTCTTTGCTACCTATATTAACGACTTATCACTACATTTAAAGCACTCTTCATGTGATCTTTTTGCTGATGACTGTACTGTTTACAGTAGTGACTATGACATCAATAAACTACAGACAACGCTCCAAAATGATATAAACAGTTTGATTAAATGGAGTAATAAAAAAAGTATGTTGATAAACACCAACAAAACAAAATCCATGCTCATCACTACAAGACAGAAACTGCAGAATGCAACAAAAACTTCACTACAGCTTTGTGCTGGAACTAAGGCAATAGAAAATGTTCATGAACATAAAACTCTAGGACTCATCATTGATCAGCATTTAACTTGGAATTCTCACGTACATAACCTAACAAACTTGATTGCATAGAAAGTTTACCATTTAGCCAAAATTAAACACTTTATCGACAGAGACACAAGAAAGATATACTACATATCACACATACAAACAACACTTAGATTACTGTTCCACAATCTGGGATGGATGCTCAGTCTCAAATACAAAAAGGCTCTACTCACTTCACACACGAGCATTAAATCTGATTTGTGACAAACACCCAGTATAGACTGTAGATCAACACAAAGAACTCAAAATTCTACCCCTCAAAAATAGAATCATTTTTTAACAAAGTTAAGTTTGTTCACAGAATTCTGTCGCACAATACTCCGCCTTACTTGTGGTCACTGTTTACGTATAACACTAAACATAGCCAGCGTTTAAAAAAACTGTCTTCTTCCTAAACCCAGGATTGATCTGTACAAGAAAAGCCTTGCATACTCTGCAGTACAGCTCTGGAACACCCTCCCCTACAATTTAAAATCCATTGGTAATACTTCATCCCTTAACTCAAACCTGTTTCATTATTTACTTGCTTGTAATTATATACCTCCATAAAATTACCAGCAATCTCTCAACACATGACTCGCCAACCATCAAGTACTATAATGACATAGTTCGAAAAGTAACTTGTTAGATATTGTTAGAAATTATTTTAATGTTCTTTAAAAAACATATGTTAGAAGATCTGTATTTACAATGTATTTTTGTTTATGTATAATGTCTGTGTGTGTATGTGTGCGTGAGAGCTATTTTATTAGGTTAATTACTTCTTCTCTTTTACTTTGAATGTAGTAGTTAAATCTTACACTCTTTTGATATGTTTTTTCGTAATTTAATTTGTATATCTGTACTAAATCAAGTGTGCGGGAAGAATGAAAGATGGAGTGATGAAGGGCAGAATGTAGGAAGGGCCCCCGTGCCCAATTCTTTTCCCTTTAAAAGTAAAGATTATTCATTCATTCATTCATTCTGTCTGTCTGTCTGTCCTGTCTGTAAAGACTATTCATTCATTCATTCTGTCTGTCTGTCTGTCCTGTCTGTCTGTTTGATTCCTCACTTAAACATTTAATGTCTTCTTCTGTTCTATCTTGATGACTGATACCTTGTTTTATCCTAATAATGAGTTGACTGTTTTCTTTCACACTGAAGCGAAGGAGAGACAGAGAGATAGACAGATAGACAGAGAGAGGGAGGCATAGTAGTGGACTGAAGGTCAGGAGTCTGCTATTCATCAATGATGGATGACACAGGGCTACCAGGCATTCGTCCAGAGTCGTTCTATCCACCACCTTCACCGACTGCCGCGTCGATATCTACTTTTTTATATTCAGCGAATCTTCTGTCGCCTTCATGTCCAGCCATTTCCCAGATCCAGCCACTTCATGGCGCAGCGCCCTCTAGGGCTGACATTTTGCCGGAAGTTGAGAAGAAAACGTCAACAGTTACTACTTCTAGTGGTTCAACAGCAACCACATCTATTACTACTTGTGGCACAACAGCAACCACAGTGACTACTACTGGTGGCACAACAACAAACACGATGACCACTACTTCTGACTCAACAGCAACCACGATGAATATTACTGGTGGCACAACAGCAGCTACAGTGAACACTACTGGTGGTTCAGCAGCAGCCACTGTGATTACTATTGACAGCACAACAGCAACTACAACGACTACCAGTGGTGGCACAACAGCCACGGTGACGACGTTTCCGATTAGGGCAGCTTCATTAGAGAAGCTTATAAAAACGTGTGTGGAGTCTTTCAGTAAGTCACTGGTGTACATTTTTCAGTAAATCATTGGTATACATCTTTCAGTAAGTCATTGGTGTACACCTTTCAATAAGTCATTGGTGTACACCTTTCAGTAAGTCAATGGTGTACATCTTTCAATAACTCATTGGTGTACATCTTTCAGTAAGTCAATGGTGTACATTTTTCAGTAAGTCATTGGTATACATCTTTCAGTAAGTCATTGGTGTACTTTTTCAGTAAATCATTGGTGTACATCTTTCAGTAAGTCAGTGGTGGACATCTTTCAATAAGTCATTGGTGTACATCTTTCAATAAGTCATTGGTGTACATCTTTCAATAAGTCATTGGTGTACATCTTTCAATAAGTCATTGGTGTACATCTTTCAGTAAGTCATTGGTATACATCTTTCAGTAAATCATTGGTGTACATCTTTCAATAAGTCGTTGGTGTACATCTTTCAATAAGTCATTGGTGTACATCTTTCAATAAGTCATTGGTGTACATCTTTCAATAAGTCATTGGTGTACATCTTTCAATAAGTCATTGGTGTACATCTTTCAATAAGTCATTGGTGTACATCTTTCAGTAAGACAATGGTGTACATCTTTCAGTAAATCATTGGTGTACATCTTTCAATAAGTCGTTGGTGTACATCTTTCAGAGATCGTTGGTATACATCATTCAGTAAGTCATGGCGTACATATTTCAGTAAATCATTGGTGTACATCATTCAGTAAGTCATAGTGTACATCATTCAGCAAGTCATGATGTACATCTTTCAGTAAATCATTGGTGTACATCATTCAGTAAGTCATGGTGTACATCATTCAGTAAGTCATGGTGTACATCATTCAGTAAGTCATTGTGTACATCTTTCAGTAAGTCATTGGTGTACACCATTCAGTAAGTCGTTGGTGTACATCATTTAGTAAGTCATGGTGTACATCAGTGTTTCCCAGGCTTGTTCGGGCTGTTCTCCCTCTCCTCTTTTTCTCCCAGGTCACATACTCAACGTTCCCCCCCGCCCCATGAATTATTCATACAATGACCTATTAAACCAGGATATGGTTACACAGCTAAAAACTTCAGCAAGCAAACCAGTTTAACGATATGAAAGAGTACATTTATAACTGGCCTACTACACTATTTTCTGAACTTTTAATGTGATGGGTGAGTTTCATGTAGGGCACAAATTTCTCGATATCAGTTTGAAAGTGCTAAGAATGGAGGTGCTACTGCCCCTGTCTGCTGCTTTGTTTTCCCTGACTGCCCCTCCCCCTTTCTGACCTTTTTCTCTCCCCCCTCCCCGGTCCTTTCCAAAGCCTACGGGGGGGGGGGGGGGGGTTATCGCCTACTTTATGAAACACTGATGTACATATTTCAGTAAGTCTTTGGTGGACATCTTTCAGTAAGTCATTGGTGGATATCTTTCGGTAAGTCATTGGTGGATATCTTTCGGTAAGTCATTGGTGGACATCTTTCAGTAAGTCATTGGTGGACATCTTTCAGTAAGTCATTGGTGGACATCTTTCAGTAAGTCATTGGTGTGCTTCTTCAGTTTTCTATTTTTCTGCTCCATTCTGACTTGAAAACCTACCAGTCAGTTCCGACCTTCATCTTCGCTTGGAAACCCGTGTCCCCCTGGCCACATGCGTCCCACGGAACCTTTACTTGTTGCCTGGGAACGGAAAGCTTCGAAAAAAATATTTTTTTAAATATTGAATTATTTTAATGCTGCAATTAAATTACGGGGGGGGGGGGAAGGTCTGGAATTGCCCTATGAAAAGTTAGCCATACATCTGCTCGAAGGGCGCAGATCCGTGCAGCAGGAAAGCTTGGGCCCTCATCAACCATCACAGAAAAAAGAAGAGTCAGTTCTCTGATTAACTAATTCTTTCATTACTATCACATTGTAAAGAAGGCTACTTAAAAATGCACGAGTAATGCAGCTGATATCTTCCTTTTAAAAGACTCCCAATTTTACAAAACAAAGTTATTCAGAAACAACTCTCCAGTGAAGCATTTTCAAGTCAAAAAAATCAAAAATAATCACGCTATAATAAAATACATGGAACAAAACTGCATTTTAAAGGGTTTTTTTTTTTTTTTGGTGTCCCCACAAATGTTCCTTTTGATGCTGCTTCAGAACTCGTTATTTAAGACTTATTTATTGTGTAGCCAGGAACGTTCAGTAGATTTTCAAATAGGCCTGCCACTTCCAGAAAGTTGAGCGACCTTGAAGTACACTATTTCCTAATACATCAGTTTGGCAGTATCAGTTACAACCGATTGTTTCAGCACTTATATTTCGTCATTTGATCATTTACCACCCATTGTTTCAACACTTGTATATTGCCATCTGGGAACTTCTTGCAGCAAGTCTTTGCCGTGCTTTTGACTTTATTTATCGACTCTGCAATGACATCCTCACCATCTACATCCTCACCATCTATATCATCACCTTCTACATCCTCAGCTGTCAACTTGCCACTGACTGACCCATCATTCATATTTCCACTTGTGAACTCACCACTGACTGCGTGACCGCTTTAATCCTCATGAGACAACTCACCACTGACATCTTATCTACTAGCAAACCATCTAGTTTACGTATTCTTATGACAGTCTGGCACTGACTGCTTTCTTGAACCCATATTCACCATTTGATAAAAAATTGATTCACAACACACACGGTCCGCGTCAGTCTTCCAGCTTCGTTTACTTCCTCTACTAGTCTCAGCTAGGCCTTCGTTACTAAAACCTCTTTGTTTTCTTTGACTGCTAAATGTATGCCTGCCAATGAAAGTCTGTCAATCTATCTTGTCATGGTGAAATAAGCTTCATTATAAGTCTAGATTTTTTGGACAAATTGTCTCTGATATTTGTAAAATAGAATAAGCTGTTCCCTCCCCTCCTCCCCTCCCCACTTATTAACTTCTTTACCTCCGTATCTCATGTATGGAAAAAATGAAAAAAAGAAGGAAGGAAGAAAGGAAGGAAAAGAGGAAGGAAGGAAGGAAGGAAGGAAGGAAGGAGGGAGGAAGAAAGGAAGGAGGGAGGGAGGGAGTAAGTAAGTAAGGAAGGAAGTAAGAAGGAAGGAAGGAAGTGATAAGCATACTATTCAGTTATTTTAGAAATAAGTCTCACTTACGTTATGAAAAATATCATCATCATCATCATCTTCTTCTTCTTCTTCTGCTTCTTTTTCTCCCCCATATTCATAATAACAGACATATGTATGTCCCGTAGAAGATGATATCGGCCCTGACAAGAACCAGGAGGAGTACCTCACAGTCTTCTTCCAGATGCACCAGTGGTTCATGAGTTCGAAAGATCTGGCCCAGGAGTTCATCGATCTGTATCCTGGCTGCACACAGCCCCTCGTTATTTGAGAGCAAATTTCTCTCGGAGTTTAGTCAACTTCCATGCGGCCTCTGAGCTCTGTTTAAAAGGATTTTTTATATGTTACTTTATACACCTAGAATATTACCCTCATTATACGTTTTTATTGATTATCAATACTGCGATATCTTCCTAGGACATTTACTACCACTAGATCAGGGATCGGCAACCCTTGTCCACAAAGAGACTGGGTACACATATATCAATGGTCGACTGAGCACATTCATGTCTACATCTAGTAAATTAATCTTCTTCTTCTTCTGAGTTCAAGGTTGTTGGTCGCGTCAGATCCTGATCCCTGTCGACATGGCAAAGCTTCCTGATAGGAGCCCCAAAGCTTTTGGTCCAAACTTGTGTCCCCTGTCCATGTCTCGCGTCTCAGGTCCGCATGGTTTGTCCACTCTCGAAGGATATGTTGTGGAACCTGGACTCCACTGCCACGTGGACACTCGTCTGTGTGAAACATTTTTAGTCGATGTAGGTGGCTCAGTAGTCTGCAGTCTCATGTCCTTAGGCGAAAGAGGATGGTTTGCTGATGTCTTTGTAGTCGGTGTATTGTATCTGGTTCATTGGTGCATTTCAGTTGTTTCTTTCATTCAGATCTGCACTGGTTACGGATTATAGTTTTCGCTTCTTTGTAGTTTACTGGATGATTTGTTTGATCTTGATTGCTGCCAGCTTTGGGTAGGGCGTCAGCTATTTCACTGCCAGCTATTATATAGTGGGATGAAAGTAATAATAACAAAGATTAGAAAACTCTGAATAATAGTTATTTTAACTTATGTAATTTTATACCACAGCCACACGTGGATCAGTGTGAGTCTTGGCGCTGGTTATTTGCTTGAAAGTCTCTCAGTATTTGGCCACAGGTTGGATGAATCCAGGCCTGAAAGGTCACCTAAACGGCCATCAGTTAACTGGGCCCTTAACTGGCTTTTCCTACGTTTTTGTTTCAGAAAAGAGTTACTCATGCATGCAAGTGCTATCGAATATAGATGCCTTTTTTTCGTGATATTTGAAGTCAGTATAGTTCTCATATTCCAAGAGAAAGTTATATTATTTTTATAACAAAACTTTTTATTATAATTATAAATATTATTGAGTTGTAAAACATTACCGAAGAGGTCAAAAGACGAAAATGGAAATAGCTGGGCCACATACTACGAATGGAAAGAACAAGACACCCCAATACTGCCTTGACTTGGACACCTCAAGGGAAAAGAAAGAGGGGCAGGCCACTGAGGACTCCTAGACGCACAAGACAGGAAGAACTAAAGGAAGCGGGAAAGACATGGTTCAAGATATCCCGACTTGCTCAAGACAGGACTGGCTGGAGAACCTTTGTTGATGTCTTATGCTCCATTGGGAGTACAGAGGACTGATGATGATGGTGACTCCTTAGCTGAAACGCAGTTCCCAGCAAGCTGCAGGAAAAGTGGACAAGTTGCAGGAAAAGTGGAAAAGCTGCAGGAAAAGTGGACAAGTTGTAGGAAAAGAGGACAAGCTGCAGGAAAAGTGGACAAGCTGCAGGAAAAGTTTACAAGCTGTAGGAAAAGTGGACAAGCTGTAGGGAAAGTAGACAAGCTGCAGGAAAAGTGGAAATTTACCTTCCTGTAAGTTCTGGGTTGTGCTCTATTTTCAATTTTTATTTTTTAAAAAATGTTTATTTATTATACATCTCATATAAAATTAACGTAAAAAAACTTTATTAGAAGGCATGTTTTGTTATAGTTGTTACATATTTTGCTCAGAATTTGTTACACCCTACAGTACTGCGACAGCTCTCGTTTATGATCACGAGAGAGCAGGGTAATTACTATATTTCTGAGGGGCCGTCGAGCCGGATAGTTTGATATGGCAGGCCTGATCCCGCCCTTGGGCCGTAGGTTGCTGACCCCTGCATTAGAGTAACGAAATGTTATAATAATAATAATGGCCTTTTGTGTCCTGTAAGAATTTTCTAGAACAGGTTGATGTTAGTTATTGAGCAGTTGTTTTTTTTTCGTAGCTGCTGATTCTGCCAACACTTGATTGATATAATCAGCTACAGCAAAAGCAAGACGTATGTGTACTGCAGGATTCAGACTCTTTGTGTTTATATATCTCCTGCTTTTTAATTGGCCCTGTTTGTTCCTTAAATTACATTGCTTCTTGGCAGGGTCCGTATCCATGTGCCACGACTTTTGCTAGTTCTTCCCAGAGATTGTGTGAATAATTGAAAGATCTCTTGTAGATTTGTTTGCTCTTCCCAGAGATTGTGTGAATAATTGAAAGATCTCTTGTAGATTTGTTTGCTCTTCCCAGAGATTGTGTGAATAATGGAAAAAAAAGTCTGTCACATAAGCTCTTTCCAGAAATTGTGGGTAATAGAAAGATCTCTCATAAATTCCTCACAGATAATTTGGTATCTCAGTTTTGGTGACCGTCCTTCTCCAGAAGTTAACGGTCTCACATCTGATAGTTGACAAGAAAGATACTGGATATGTCCTAGCTCTTTTGCTGGTCTGAGAGAACTGCTTCTTTACACTCTGGACACGCCCATAAGTGTTCTGCATTCAACATCAGGATTTCCTTTAGTTCTCTGGCTGATATAATACCAGTATTGTGTTAGTATTATATATATATCGCAACATATGCCTGTGAGACCTGGACACTTAACAAAACACACGAGAAACACATAAATGCATTTGAATGTAAATGCTACAGAATAGTTTTTCAAATATCATGGACACAGAAAAGAACAAATATATCCATACTCAAGAACTTAATATTGAAGAAGGTTAACTAGTAAAGAGGATTAAAGAGAGAAAACTTAAATATTTTGGACACATTAAATGTCATGAGAATTTAGAGAAGACCGTCTTGGAAGGGTGTATAATAGGAAAAAGGAAGAGAGGAAGACCATTGCAAAGATGGCTGCAAGATATCGTTGATAATCTGCAAATGGACGCATCAGCAGCAGGGCATCTTGCTTACAACTGAGAGGCCCACAGGAAAGTTGTTAGAGAGGGAAAGTTCCTCAAGGGACATGCAAATGACTGACTGGCTGTGTTGGTTGTAAATGACTCGTGTTCTATCGCACAACTGGGATTTGCTTCCACTTCCTCTGAGGACAGAAAGATGACAATGATAACAATGGAAACGATCACTGAGACGGGCGTAGTGTGAACTTTTGAGGAAAGTTTCTTGTGCAGATTCTTCGATTCGCTGCTTGAAAGATCGATACATGTCTTGCTTGTCCAAACTGATGTTTCATAGTAGGTTAGCCCTTGCTGCCGGTTGATCAGGTTTCTCGCTGCCAGCACGCCGGAGTGCCCCCGCAAGTAGCCATGTGATGTTTTTGAATTAACGTTTTGTAAAGTATGCTCAACCATTCTCTTCTAAGGGTACAGTGTTCTATCTTTCTTAATAGAAAGTTAGCAATCAGTCAGTCAGTCATTTTGCATGTCCCTTGAGGAACTTTGCCTCCCTTGTAGCTCTCCTGTAGGCCTCTCGGTTGTAAGCAAGATGCCCTGCTGCTGATGCATCCATTCGCAGATCATTAACGATGTCTTGCAGTCATCTTAACCTTGGTCTTCCTCTCTTTCTTTTTCCTATTATGTACCCTAACTTGACGGTCTTCTCTAAATTATCATGACGTTTAAAGTGTCCAAAATGTTTAAGGTTTTCTCTGTTTAATCTTCCTTACTAGCCAACCCTCTTCAATATTAAGTTCTTGTAGTATGGATATATTTGTTATTTTTTGTGTTTGCAATCAAAACTTTCATATTTTAAAAGCTCAGGGAAGTAACTGCGTTTACTCAGACTAGTTGTTTCTGCTACCTAACTACATTTGCCTGGTTGGCTGAGTGGTTAGGCGCTCGGTTTACTAATCCGGTGGTACTGGGTTCAATCCCAGCAATGGGTGTTTTTTTTCTGGTACACACCAGAAAGGCCATGGGGTCACCCAGCCTCTAAAAATGGGTACCGGAGAAATCTGGGAAGGTAAAGGCATGATACTGAACATATCACACTTTCATGTGCCGAAGGTCATGGAAAATACGGGCCTAACACCGTATTCCCCAATATGCCTTAATGGCATGGGAACGGGGATTTTCCCTTTACCTTTTTAACTACATGTGAACTATGTACGCACAGAACCGTTTCTATAAGCGTAGATCTAGAGGACTGTATGGTTCCCACTGGAACAAGTCGAGGTCAGGCCCAGAGCTTCAATCTCAGTCGTGCCTGAAGTTTCTAGGGGTAGGAGTCGGGTGGATCAGTGACATGGCAATCTGTGAGAGAAGAAGCTAATGACAGTGAAAGGAGAGTAAAGAAACAAATATGACAAACAGACGACAGCAGGTCCTTATAGGGAAAAAAAAAAGATCACCAAACAAGATCAATTTAGCTAGTGGTCGCAGTTATAAGAAGTAAAGCATGAAAGATCTGGAGTTGTGAAATATTTATAAATCAGGACACAAATATAGCATATATTGCGTTTTTTCCATTCTGAACGATTGATTATTATTCCTCACCTTTAATAACCTCCCTTGATGCTTAAATACTCTCCTTTGATACTTTATCTTGCTTGTTCTTCCATCATTCACAACGTGACGTGCGATAGGAGTTGACAATCATGTTTCTCCTTTCTGTGCGGGTCTTGACCCAATCAATCCTTTTCGTTGCCCTTTAAATTCCAGTGTCACTTGATCACTTGGTTAATTTTGTTTGTTTCTTTTTTTCTGTCCCCTCTTTATATGTTTATTTATTTACTTATATTTTCCAGTGATTAGCAGGTTCTGTAGTTATGTCTTACATTTCTTAATCTCCCATCCAGCAGTCAAACCAGATAGTTTACTTCCAGAAGTCTTCCCAGATAGTTTACTTCCAGAAGTCTTCCTTTATAGTTTAATTTCAGTAGTCTCTTCCGACAGTTTATCGTAGAAGTCTCCCCAAATAGTTTAATCTTAGCAGTCTCCTCAGATAGTTTAATTCCCACAGTCAAGGCTGCGATGAGTCAGTCACTTGCACAGCCACGGCCTGCCAACACCAGCCTCTGAGCTCTGACTGTGCTGTCCAGAACTACAAGAAAATGGTCTGCCAAGCTGTCAGGTTAGTAAATGTGTTATCGTTTATATCTTGTCACATCATGCAAAATAAACGTTTAAGAAGTTAACAGTCGCATTGCAACCAGACAGTTAAAATATTTTGACCACATTTTTAAAAAAGCATAATAAATATATACATTAGGAAAAAATCGAAGTTAAAAAAACAAAAAGGACAACAACGATTTAGAAAAAAATTAGACTATTTTTAAATAGAGAATTAGGAAGAGCAGTATCCATTAATGGAGCAGGCAGTTCAGAATCTCAAACTGCGACCTTTAAAGGTGCACTCGTATTGACAAGACCAAGAGGTAGACCAGACGTAGGTTCGGAACCTTCGGTCTCAAATGCTCATTATTTTGGCACTGCCAGACAAGATTGTATTCTGTTCAAGTCTAGTCTGTAGAGGCCCCAGAACTTACGCAGGGAATTTTCAGAGACATTTCCTCTGCAGATGTGTGCCATTACTGTCTTCATTCTCCTACTCCTCCTCCTCTTCCTTCTTCTTCTCCTTCTTCTGGCTCCTCCTCCTCCTCTTCTTCTTCTCCTTCTTCTGGCTCTTCCTCCTCTTCTTCTTTTTCTCCTTCTGGCTCCTCCTCCTCTTCTTCTTCTTCTTCTCCTTCGTCTGGCTCCTCCTCCTCTTCTTCTTCTTCTCCTTCTTCTGGCTCCTCCTCCTCCTCCCCTTCTTCTTCCTCTTCCTCCTCATTCTACCTCCTCCTCCTATTCTTCTTCGTCCTCTTCTTCTTCTTTCTCCTCTTCCTCTTCTTTTCCCTCTTCCTCCTCCTCCTCTTCTTCTTCTTCCTTTTCCTACTCCTCCACTTCTTTTTCTTCCTCCTTCTTCCTCCTCCTCTTCTTCTTCCTCCTCCTCCTCCTCTTCTGCTTCCTCTTCCTCCTCTTCTTCTTCCTCATCCTCCTCCTCTTCTTCTTCCTCCACCTCTTCTTCTTCCTCCTCCTTCTCCTCTTCTTCGTCTTCCTCCTCCTCTCCTCCTCTTCGTCTTCTTCCTTTTCCTCCTCTTCTTCTTTTTCTTCTTCTTCCTCCTCCTCTTCTTCTTCTTCTTCTTCCTCCTCTTCTTCTTTTTCCTCCTCCGCTTCTTCTTCCTCATTCTCCTCTTCTTTTTCCTCTTCTTCCTCCTCCTGGTCTTCTTCTTCCTCGTCCTCTTATACTTCCTCCTCTTCTTCTTCCTCCTCTTCCTCCTTCTCCTCTTCTTCTTCCTCCTCCTCCTATTATTCTTCCTCCTGCTCTTCTTCCTTCTCCTCCTCTTATTCTTCCTCCTCTTCTTCTTCTTCCTTCTCCTCCTCTTCTTCTTCTTCCTCCTCCTCCTCCTTCTTCTTCTTCTTCTTCAATCTCCCTGGAACTACGAGATGGTTTTCCTTGCAGCCGATGAGATGAAGATGATGAGACATCGGATAGGGAGTGGGTTATGACGGCCATTTTTTTTTCAATGAGTGGAGCTAAAAAAAGCAGGGGCATGCAGTACTTCTTCAGCAGACTCCACCATCATGGGGACTATGGCCATCCCTGCCCTATTAGCCAGCCTAGACTTGTTACTGGGAGCACCAAAAGAGAAGCAGGACAGGGTCTTGGTCCACTTAATGCCAGCATATCAGCTTTGGGTAGCTGACTGCCAAATGAGACAACGTCTTGCTCCTCCCCCCCCCCCCAAAAAAAAATTCCTACATGATTGACATTCCTTCGTTAGCTTGCGCTTCAAGACGTCCCAGCCTCTTCCAGCCATCTCAGAGATTGCTTAACACTCGCAGCCCTGCGCCATTCTTGCTTATTCTGATAGCCGAAACAGCCGAGTTTAGTTTGAGCTGCAGCGAAAGGCAGAAAATGCTCGCTGGTACGTCTAACCTTGACCTGTGGAGATCATGACTGCATATGCCAGATTGGTAAAAGCTGTCTAAAAACTCTTGAAACAACGTCAATGTTTGCTTTACCTCCGAGACTCCGACACCATTCTGCAAACTGTGGGGGACTTAGCTTCTCCCTTATTTGGGTTCACACCACTTCAGTCAGGGTAAGTAACCTGGTGAACCAACCGTTAAGTGGATTATCTCCCCTGCTGTGTGTCATCATACTCTCAAAATTTCCAAGCATGCCGACCCCTTGTCTCCAAGTTCATATTTATTTATTTACCCCTACCGTCCTCCAACCCTCCCTCATCCAACATTCGGTTGGTTCCGATGTCCCCTGTCTGTCAGGTACTGCAACCTAAATCTTCCCAAATCAAAGGGGACTCGGTAATGCCAACTTTGGGAGTCACTGGCTTTAGTGCATCTTTAATACGGTATAACTGTGTCAAAGCTACAGAAAGACGGGGCATGTTGGCTGTAAAAGATAAACGATGCAAACCGATAGAAACAAATATTGGGACTTCATTTTGATTGTAGGTATGACAATCATCCTCCCGACTTACTCCGCGAGTGGGGCATGAGGGTGGGTGGTTCCTGCAGTAAGTCGACTTGGTCATATGTCGGTCGAGGGGAGAGGGGGAGGGAGAGTCAGAAAGTAAGTACAGTTAACTACTATAACATGTTACAAGATGAATAGACATGTTTGCCACCAATTTAAAACACTAACAGAACGTAGCTTAACACGGTAACTGTGTGGGAAAACTAAATAGAAAACGTGAATCACAACACGTTAAGTAAAGAATAGTACAGTAATAGCTTTTCAGTGACTGATAAAATGTACACATACACAACATAGATACATTTTCTGTGTTTGTTCCTCCCCTGCGTTTGTCTTGTGGTGAATTTATGGTGCACGTAGAGAAGCAAATGTTCGGAAATTAATCACAGAAAGAATCATAATATTAAGCAGTCCCGTGGGACATCGGCCGTAAGTACTAACTAACGACCGCTACTTGGTCGGCCGTAAGTTAGAGGCAGTCATTTTTAACATGGTCTTCTACTGTATCCTGCTGATTTCATGCACTGCCTTTTGGACTAGTTCCCTTGAATAAAGTTACTTCCCTTCAAGTGCTTCTCAACCGATCTGAATCTTAACAGTACCACACGCGGAATAGAGCATTAGGATATGGCAGATACTGGAGACATAGGAAGACCAGTAGCATTAGGATATGGCAGATACTGGAGACATAGGAAGACCAATAGCATTAGGATATGGCAGATACTGGAAACATAGGAAGACCAATAGCATTAGGATATGGCAGATACTGGAGACATAGGAAGACCAATAGCATTAGGATATGGCAGATACTGGAAACATAGGAAGACCAGTAGCATTAGGGTATGGCAGATACTGGAGACATAGGAAGACCAATAGCATTAGGATATGGCAGATACTGGAAACATAGGAAGACCAATAGCATTAGGATATGGCAGATACTGGAAACATAGGAAGACCAGTAGCATTAGGATATGGTAGATGCTGGAGACACCGGAAGACCAGTAGCATTAGGATATGGCAGATGCTGGAAACATAGGAAGACCAATAGCATTAGGATATGGCAGATACTGGAGACATAGGAAGACCAGTAGCATTAGGATATGGTAGATGCTGGAGACACCGGAAGACCAGTAGCATTAGGATATGGCAGATACTGGAGACATAGGAAGACCAGTAGCATTAGGATATGGCAGATGCTGGAGACACAGGAAGACCAGTAGCATTAGGATATGGCAGATGCTGGAAACATAGGAAGACCAGTAGCATTAGGATATGGCAGATGCTGGAAACATAGGAAGACCAGTAGCATTAGGATATGGTAGATACTGCAGACATAGGAAGACCAGTAGCATTAGGATATGGCAGATACTGGAGACACAGGAAGACCAGTAGCATTAGGATATGGCAGATACTGGAGACACAGGAAGACCAGTAGCATTAGGATATGGCAGATACTGGAGACACAGGAAGACCAGTAGCATTAGGGTATGGCAGATACTGGAGACATAAGAAGACCAGTAGCATTAGGATATGGCAGATGCTGGAGACACAGGAAGACCAGTTTATATGCTTGTCAAAACCCTCATACTTACGGTACTTGGACAGAATGTTATATTGTAACAATATGGCACTTCTGAATAGCTGACGATTTTACTTCCTGCTGTTAAGAGGTTTCTTTTTTGGAGAAGTAGTCCACGGCGGAATAGTTGTTATAGAGCTATTAGTTCAGGAAAATCTGCCACCACCACCACCACCACCACCACCATCATCTTCTTCTTCGTCTTGTCTTGAAACATTTGGATAAGACTCTTGTATTGCCTGGTTGGCTGGATAAAATTTCTTTTTTGTCCGGTTGGCTGGAAAAGAATTTCTGTAATGCCTCGTTGGCTGGATAAGAATTTCTTTATTTCCTGGTTGCCTTTGGTTGACTAAGATTTCTCTGGTTGACTAAGATTTCCGTATCGCCTGGCTGGCTGATATAAGAAAAATGTCACGCCCATGTTGCACACCACACTTCGCCCCTTTCCCCCTATATTCTACTGATCAGTTTGCTAGAAAAAGAAACCTCAGCCACAGAAAGGCCCAGAAGATGAGAGTGAAAGAACCTCTCATCAGTGTATAAACTAGGAAAAAAGTAGGAACATTTCTGACACAGCGTCGGACAAGCCACATCCTCTTACAGTTACAGATAAGTGCTCTATTCATTATTAATTTTCGTTTTTTACTATAGCATTCACGTGAACCTATACTTTATCTCCTCTCTCTATTTCTTCACCCGTTATGTTTTATGATTAAGGTTCACGCCGAAACGTCACAACTTTATAGTTGTTAAGTAATAAAGCTGCTCCTACTTTTTCCCTAGTTTATACATTCTGGTATTACAGCTTTGTTGCAGTGCTTCGTGTATAGTTATATACTTATACACTAATTATTGTCAGTTACTCTCTTATCAGTGGTCCTAGGAGCCATCCTTCTGGATTTTCAGCTGCATTTACTCTGTTATCATTAAACTCTACCAGACTGACTGCTTATCTATTGATTTGACTGCCACAAGTAGCCTTCCATCATCTCACGTGGAATCAAGGGTGTGTGACGTGATGTTAAAATCACTCCCAAATAACTAAATTTGTTTGATTTTGTGGCAAGCTCTTAAAGCGACTGTTAATTTGTACTGTTATGTGGTAACGAACAGCATAGTACTTTTGTACTGTTTATTCCTTTTACTGTACCAGGTACTGGATACGCAAGTTTCCCCTGCACTTTGACATGGACAGCGCAGCTACTGCAGAAGTCAAGAGGCTGAGTTCCTTGTTACAGGCCGAAGGGAACTTCAAGCTCAGGGACCTGATAGATGTGTCAAAAGTGTGAGTGTTTGGCTTTATCTATTTATTTTGTTCTGAACATATTAAAAATGTAACAGTATATTATAGAAGGGGATATAACTCATGGGACAGAGCTGTCGCTCTGAGTAGGATTGGTTACTCCCCTTTTGAAATCTTTCCGAAAGGTCACTTTTGGTACATATCAAGCAGACACAGACAGAGCAGTGGTTCCCAACTGGTGGTCTGCTGAACCTACCGTGGAGGTCCGTGACAAAAATTTCAGATCCTTTTTTAAAAATTATTTTCACTGTGAAAATGTGTTTCAGCAAATGTTGTGTGGAAGAAAGAACTTTTTTCACGATTAAAAATAGGAAATATTGAACCAGATGTGGAAACCATTGTTCAGAATGAAAAGAGACAAGATTTCTCTCAAAAATATTTAGGTTGGTTAGCTGTCACACATTTCATAATCTGTTCATTTATCAGAACAAGTAGGATTTGCTATTTTTTTCTTAACTACATTATTGTCATTTTGAAAATTCATCAAGTTTGTACTTTTTTTTCAGTGTTGTGTTGTGTTTATTCATTAAAGGTTATCCCCATTTTCTCTCTCTCTCACACACACACACACACATGCACGTTCACACACACAAACACACACACACTACATTTAAAGCACATAGCTACCATACAGATATTAAACTTTTCCAAAGTATGGGGGTCCATGGCTTGGATTTTGTTTTATGAAACTGGGAACCATTGCGATAAAGCAGATGGTATGAGCAGATGGTAAGAGCATACACAAAGAAGGGGTCTCCAAGAGCAGATGTGAGAGATGGCAGACAAGACTTCAAGATGGAGGAAACTGATGGTGAAACTTATGGGAACTGGCAAAGATAAGAAGCTCTACAAAAGGTGTACAAAATCTTAAGGAGACCAGGGCAATGTGCAGCCATTCTGGTTGTAGCAGATGAGAATTGTCACCAATGTCCATTATCTAGTTTGAAATATGTAACAGTCAAGAAAACCTTCCATGAGCTGAAACAGGAATACTCGATCACGAGATTCACGGTGAGGTATAACTGAAGTAGAACAGCTTCATTGACAATATTTAATCAGTCATAGATTAATTATTAGCAGAAATGCAGATGAAACCACTGACAACAATTATTGAGGAAAGACGATGGCGATGGTTGGGACATGTGCTCCGAATGACTGACAACTCACTACCAAAAATAGCACTAAGATGGACACCACAGGGGAGCAGAAGTAAGGGTAGACCAAAAGAGACATGGAGAAGAACAACAGAAAGGATGTTGAGCAATAGAGGGCTCACCTGGGCAAGAGCAGAAAAAAAGGCGAAGGACAGGCATTTGTGGAAAACCCTTGCGGAAGCCCCATGTGCCCTGGGCACTTAAGGTTCAGAGAGAGAGAGAGAGATTAATTGTGCTTACTGCAGTTCATAGACAGAATTAGCCAAAGGCAATATTGTATATGTTATTTATAAGATCTCACTGGTTCATCTTCCTTGATTTCATCGGTCGCCATTGAAGGTTTCCATTCAGTAATGTTCCTATGTTAATACTGAAGGCTGGACTTATACAGTTTTGTAAAATTCCAGCCTTCAGTATTAACATATATTAATATTAACATTATACAATGTCAGTTTGAAGTTCTGTATGTAACTCAACCTGTGAGAGCCTTCTAAAATAATAAACAATTTCAGAATAACTGTTGCTAAGGCACGGAAAATTATTGCTGCAGAACCAAGATACAGATCATCTCCTAAATGGCCTCATGAGTGGGAACCTGTAGTCATCTACATAAGTGGATCCCAACCTGGGGTATGCTTACCCCTGGGGGTACGTGGCAGGATGTTTAGGGGTACGAGAGAAAGGTTTGATAATTGCGAAAACAGATAATAAACAGCAACTATAATGGTAACAAATGATTGTGCATATATGAAGGGGTACCATTTATGGAAACAGGCTGCCAAGAGGTATACAAGCGGAAGATTGTTGGAAATCAATGATCACGCCGTCTATACAGTGATATCTATAAGGCTACAAAAAGGCTGCAAGGAACATTGTTTTTGACAACTGGATGAGTTTCTGGGTAAAGGACTGACAGTTTATCATACAGTCCAGACACGTATTAGCATTACTCCATGTAGCAGTTCTAAGTGCAGACCTGTAGGTAAACCCCAACAGCCACTGGAAGGCAAGACAGTCTCTAACCTGCTGGCCACTCCAAAGTACCATTATAGCTTCTTATATGGAACATTTTGAGGATAACTTTGTACCATTATAGCTTCTTATGTGAAACATTTTGAGGATAAGCTTTGAACCATTATGGCTTCTTATGTGGACCATTTTGAGGATAACTTTGTACCATTATGGCTTCTTATGTGAAACATTTTGAGGATAAGCTTTGAACCATTATGGCTTCTTATGTGGAACATTTTGAGGATAACTTTGTACCATTATGGCTTCTTATGTGGAACATTTTGAGGATAAGCTTTGAACCATTATGGCTTCTTATGTGGAACATTTTGAGGATAACTTTGTACCATTATGGCTTCTTATGTGGAACATTTTGAGGATAAGCTTTGAACTATTATGGCTTCTTATGTGGAACATTTTGAGGATAAGCTTTGAACCATTATGGCTTCTTATGTGGAACATTTTGAGGATAACTTTGTACCATTATGGCTTCTTATGTGGAACATTTTGAGGATAAGCTTTGAACCATTATAGCTTCTTATGTGGAACATTTTGAGAATAACTTTGATTTTCAGGCATTAATGATAGTGCTATCTCTTACACAATCAGTTCGTCTCCTATGTCACAATCAGTTCATTTCCTATGTCACAATCACTTTATCTCCTATGTCACAATCACTTCATCTCCTATGTCACAATCACTTCATCTCCTATGTCACAATCACTTCGTCTCCTATGTCACAATCACTTTGTCTCCTATGTCTTGCAGATACATCATTTTAAAAGAGAAATGGTCATGGAATAATGTACTTTTACTGTTGAAGAAGTGAAGAAGATTGGGTAAAATATATTTGTGAACATTCGCTAACATCCATTATGAGTTTTGTTGAAATAAATATCATATCTTTTGTTGTATCACAGTCCCTCATATGACTGGATGCGGAACATGTCTGTACGGAACACAGTGAACAGAAAACTTTCTAGAAAAGTGTCTCTAGTCTTCAATCATCTGGAACCTAAAGAACTGGCAGAACAACTGACCTTTTTAGAATACAAAGCTTTCAGGAGAGTCCATGTAGGTATCCCAGTATAATAGTAGGTACCCCAATGTATAATAGTAGGTACCCCAATATAATAGTAGGTACCCCAGTATAATAGTAGGTACCCCAGTATAATAGTAGGTTCATTCATTCCTTTGCTTGTCCCTTGCGGAACTTTGCCTCCCAAACAGCACTCCTGTAGGCCTCTCGGTTGTGAGCAAGATGGCCTGCTGCTGCTGCATCCATTTCCAGATCATCAACGATGTCCTGCAGCCATCTTCGTCTCGGTCTTCCTCTTTTTCTTTTTCCCACCATGTATCCTTCCAATACGGTCTTCTCCAAAGTATCATGACGTTTAATGTGGCCAAAATATTTAAGTTTTCTCTCTTTAATCCTCTTCACTAGCCAGCCTTCTTCAATATTAAGCTCCTGTAGTATAGATATATTTGTTCTTTTTTGTGTCCACGATATTTGGAGAACTCTTCTATAGCATTTACATTCAAAGGCATTTATGTGCTTCTCAGCTGTTTTGTTAAGTGTCCAGGTCTCACAGGCATATGTTGCGATGGGAAAGATGCATGCCCTTAAAAATCTTATTTTTGTGATTCTGTCTGCTCCTCTCCACATATTCTTTATTTGTTTTACTTTCTGAAGAGCAATAGATGTCCTCCTTTTAATTTCCCGCATTGTATCTCCATTATTAGTTAGTAGTGATCCAAGATATTCAAAACTCTCCACTTCTTCCAGTTTTTCCCCACTGATACATATTTCAGTTGCCTTGTCTGTTTTGTCAGTTGTCATCACTTTAGTTTTCTTTGCATTAAGATAGAGGTTCTGCTCTTCGCTGTTCTTGCGGACTGACATAATTAGTTTTTCCATTCCTTCTTGTGTTGTGGACAGCAATACTGTGTCATCAGCATATCTAATCTCTGGTATTTCATAACCTCCAACTGTTATGGCATCGTAATATTCTTTGTCTACATCTTCTCTAACATTCCTCATTATATTTTCAGTATACAAGTTAAATAAGTAGGGTGACAATATGCACCCCTGACGGACCCCTTGTTTTATGTCAAACCAAGTTGTTGTTTCACCATTTATTCTTACTGCTGCTTGTTGGTCTAAATACAGCAGTGATGTTAATTGTATCAAATGTGTTGGAAATCCCATTTTTTCCATTATTTCCCAAAGTTTCTGGTGTTGTACACAATCAAATGCCTTTGAGTAGTCTATAAAGGATAAATATAGATTCACATTAAACTCCCTGCATAATAGTAGGTACCCCAATATAATAGTAGGTACCCCAATATAATAGTAGGTATCCCAATATAATAGTAGGTACCCCAATATAATAGTAGGTATCCCAATATAATAGTAGGTACCCCAATATAATAGTAGGTACCCCAATATAATAGTAGGTATCCCAATATAATAGTAGGTACCCCAATATAATAGTAGGTATCCCAATATAATAGGTAAATAACTTAATCATTTAGTATTTAATATCATTAGTTTTCCCAATACAAGGCAAGTTGAGAGTGGACAATGAGGACATTTTGAAGGCTGTTTTAGATAGACTTTGGGAGGATGAGGAGAGGGAGTGGGTGGATAGACAGTGTGCTTAAAGAGGATTGATGACATTAGGATGGAGGAGGGGTGCTGGTAGAAAATCTGAACTTCATGGGAGACAATATATAACTGACAACCAACATTTGACAGGAACCATTAGTAGACAAACACTTCAGTGGATGTGCCGGGGTACATGGTGAAGAATGGATGGGAATATCCTGATTGTGCTGATGCCGGTTTCTGATTTATGAGTTAATTCCCCCTAAAGACATGTTGTTAGTGCCCATACCTTCCTTACCCTGTCTGCACTAGAGGGTGATGTGGCCAGCATCACATTTTACATCTGGACTTGTATAAGTATGCTCATTTTTTATGTACTTGAACCATAAGTTTCTTTGTCTTTATCAGTATTCACCCTCAAGAGGATGTTGGTTGTGTCACTGGTGTGTTCCTGTCAACACTACAGGTCTGGCTTTGGCCTGTTTTATTTTAAGGACTGGATTTTTTTGCTTCTGATTTTGATCTGTATTCACTTGGCCAGACTACTTTCTGTTTTAGAGGGGGGGGGGGGGAACACACCACTGGGAGGCAGAGTAGGGTTTTGATCAGTTGTGGTTTGCCATCCTTTATGCAAGCAGTCAGCTATAGGTTGCCGATGACTATCTCATTCAATTTTATACCAGAGACATGACTTTGTTCTTGAGGTATGATCATTGAGATGAGAAGTGTGAATATGTTGTTTTTTTTAAAATATGCCTGAAGTTCTTCTTGTGACCACAAAGGAACTGCAAACTTTTGAGGTCTGCAGTGGATGCTGTGGTGTTGTTGGAACTTTGGCATAAGCTGGAAAGTAAGAAGATGTAATCTAGTAGCATGAAGTTGGACAGTAAGTAGATAACTATGTGACCTAGTAGAAATAAGTTGGACAGTAAGTAGATAACCGTGTGACCTAGTAGAAATAAGTTGGACAGTAAGTAGATAACTGTGTGACCTAGTAGAAATAAGTTGGACAGTAAGTAGATAACCGTGTGACCTAGTAGAAATAAGTTGGACAGTAAGTAGATAACTGTGTGACCTAGTAGAAATAAGTTGAACAGTAAGTAGATTACAATGTAACCTAATAGCATTAAGATAGACAGTAAATAGATTACAATGTAATCTAGTAGCATACAAATGCATGTACTTCATGAATTATATGAGATGTAAGCTTCATGGGAGCTTTCACCAGAATGGGAGCCATGACAAGCCACACCCAGTTTTCCAGATTGAAGGCACACATCAACCCACGACTAAGAACATGTCAAAGATGTGCTCACACATAATTATAATTATGACACCACACTAGCATAGTTATCTCTGCTTTCTGCATGTGTCGGTTCAGTTGTATCATATGTAATATGATGTGATGGCAGTGATGATGTTGTTAGAAGAAATATAATTCTCTTTGTATCCTCCCAAGTTTTCAGACTACAAAAATTATGCCATAACAGCACGTCTGAAGGACCAACCAAAGTTAGAGAGATCCATTGCTTTGTTCAATGGGTTGTCACAGTGGGTCCAGTGCATGGTTCTAAGTAGGACAACTCCACAGCAGCGAGCCAAAGTAATCTGCACCTTTATTGATGTATCTAAGGTATAAATACTCATTTATTTTGATTCATTTTCAAGGTGGCATTTGATAAAAATATGTAAAGTATGTGATTATTGTTATAAATATTGTTAACATTAAATATTTACTGGCTGAGATGTTTATTTTCAACATTTTATGTTTTATATGTATTTTCAACAATTTGTGTTTTATATGTATTGTCAGTTTTTAAAAAAAAATCTCTATTCACTTGCTATGGACTCCCACTTGGGAACTACACTGTATTGATAATTTTTGCAAACTGATAGATGTGTCTAAAGCATAAACTCATGTATCTCACACTGCTGGCAGATATTCTGTGCTTTCCAGAGACTGTTTTCCCCAACGCAGACGCTTTCTGCGCCAATTTTTGACAGCTTGTAGACCTCATGACATCAGAGGCAGGTCTCCGAACTGAAGCCCTCAGTTGTGAAAATAATTCACTATTTGTTGTATTACTATCTGTTCTTCCTTAATTACTTTGTAACATCTGTAACAGATTTATAATCTACATTTCTATTTTTCAGTCCCTGTCAATCCTTTACTAACTATCAATTCCTTGGACAAGAGATTGAAGGCAGTAGACTAGAGGCAGGCCAGAGCAAAAGGTGCAAGAAGACCTACTGGGAGCCATTTAGTTGCCATAGCTCCATTATTTGGTTCCAATACTCTCAGTGGAGTATACTTTAAACAAAATACTCCGTATATAATGGAACAATTTAAGACTAATGCAGAGATAAAGAGGTCAACCACATGAAACTCTAAAGTGGACATTGTTAAGAGAGGCCAAATTAGTAGGCATAAAATCCCTAGATCAGTTTGAAAAGCTTATCGAAAACTGGAAAACTTGGCAAACCACCATGCAACCCCTATGTGATGTTTAACGGCACGGGAAGGATGTAAAATGTAAGAGATAAGGAAGATGAGCACACAACAACTGTCTCATCTG
Source organism: Achatina immaculata (assembly GCA_009760885.1). Classification (NCBI taxonomy): domain Eukaryota; kingdom Metazoa; phylum Mollusca; class Gastropoda; order Stylommatophora; family Achatinidae; genus Lissachatina; species Lissachatina immaculata. Next base: position 36,847,749 of record CM019718.1, on the reverse strand, counting down.
TGATTAAGAAAAAAAAGGAGATGGACATATATCGGCCACAGGAAGAGATGAAACAATCAGAGAATCCCATAACAAGCTATCGAGTAGAACACAACAGGACAAAGAAAAAGAGGTCGACTACTTGAAACTAAAGATGACACTGCCAAGAAAGGCTAAATTAGCGGGTATAAGATTTCTTGATGAGGTTGAAAAATCCCCAAAAGCAGAAAAACCGTAGTGAACTACAATGCAAGCCCTATGTAACATTTAACAGCAAAGGAAGGATGTAAGAAGAAGATAATTCAAAGGGGTATGGATACCTGGGATTAAGAATCCCCAATATGAGAAACAGATGCACCTGGATAATGAATCCAAGGGATTTGCAAATAGACGCTGTTCATGTATCTCCTTCTAAACTTAGTTTAGACAGATTTATTGTGTATGATGTTTATATGCTGGTACCTGCAACAGAATCTTGCCAGTAAAGCATTTATGAGACTAAATAAAATCATCATCAATATCTGTGGATGTACAAACATAAAATCAATGTGTGTATCTGAAATTTATGAAACTTCGACTTAATGAATTTGAATAATCTGTATTCACTGTACTAAGCAGAAAAATATGCTTGATGTAATCAGAATAACAGGATTCCAATGAAATTAAACATAATCAAGAAATTGAAGATCCAGTTTTATTTATTTATTTATTTTTTACTGTAGCATCTAAGAATGCTGCAAAATTTCAACACGTTAATGGCCATTGTTGGAGGTCTGTCCCACAGCGCTTTGGCACGGCTCAACAAAACTGTCTCATGTCTGCCAACAGAGTATCAGAAAGTAAGATCTGTGGATTGACTCTCCTTCATGTGTGTTTGAGTGTAACAAATATATGTTCACTTTTATGAGATGACTGGATTGTGGATAATGTCTAGTACACATGGAATGTATAATGATCAGGGAAAGGCAATCAGTGGAAAAAATGTGTACTTGTTGAAGTGTGTGATATATAAGGTGTAGTGTAGCTGTGTAGTGTAATGTTTCTTAGGAGAAGCATTTAATATAATATTTTGTGAATGTTGTCTGTATGCTCATATGCAAATATATAGGCATGCATGAATGTCGTTCTGTGGAAAGAAAACATTTGAGAACATTTTTTACACAACAAAGGCTCTTGTTTTATGAGACAAAGTTGTAGTAATGATGATCATTACATTACATTATGTTATATCCTTTGTTAACATTTATTATTTCCCTATTTAAAAAATATAAGTTATTCCAAGTGTGTGTGCTCAAAAAACATAAAATATATTTTTTATATTCATTTACTAATGATTAGTTTTTGTTGTTGCTGCTTGTTGGACACAGACGTTGATGGAGCTGGCAGAGTTGCTGTCCTCGAATAACAACTTCAGCAACTACCGTAAAGTTTATCATCAGTGTATGGGGTTTAAGATTCCCATATTGTAAGTTTTGTTTTGTTAACTAATGTAGATGAAGTTTTAACTAATCTGTAATAAAATTCAGTAACAAAGATGTGCATGATGTGGTCAGTTTTTTTAGTTATTACCTTCTAAAAATAATATTATTGTGAATGTTGTGTTGTAAAATTCTGTGAAAGTGATGGTGTTCTTATGTACACTTTGCTTCACATGCATGTTTTTTTTTTAAAAAATCCATTTACAAGAAATAACTGAAAAATATTATAGCACTTCATACAGCAAAACAATATTAAATATTAACATTACCTGTTAATTGTCAGGAACAGTGATATAAGGAAACAAAAGAAATCACCTAGATAACATTTCAGGCTTTTCACATATTTCAGAAATAAGCGGTGACATACTTGTTGTTAGTTTACTTGCATACCATAAAAGTTTTGTACAAACTGGCCATTATAAATAAGTATGAACATTGTTGACTTTCAATTGATTTTTTTTTTTTTTTGAGAAATGAAACTGAAGTTCAGTGATAAAATGTCCAAATGTTATTATGAATTGAGTTAATATTTACTGAAGTGCTGCTTTATTTTCTAGATTTTGAAATAAAATACTCACACAGTTAACTGAAAGGAAAGGCATTCTAGTTGAATGACTAATCTGTTTGTACTTCTTCTTTGTTTATCAGTATCAGCAGTTCATTCATTCATTTGCATGTCCCTTGTGGAACTTTGCCTCCCTAACAGCAATCATTTATGCCTCTCAGTTGTGAGCAAGATGGCCTGCTGCTGAAGCATACATTTGCAGATCATCAACTATGTCTTGTAGCCACCTTTGCCTTGGTCTTCCTCTCTTTCTTTTTCCCATTATGTACCCTTCCAAGATGGTTTTCTCTAGATTATCATGATGTTTAATGTGTCCAAAATATTTAAGTTTTCTCTGTTTAATCTTCCTTACTAGCCAGCCTTCTTCAATATTTAGTATGGATATATATTTGTTCTTTTTTTGTGTCCATGATATTTGAAGAACTCTTCTATAGCATTTACATTCAAAGGCATTTATGTGTTTCTCAGCTGTTTTGTTAAGTGTCCAGGTCTCACAGGCATACGTTGCAATGGGAAAGATACATGCCCTTAAAAATCTTGTTTTTGTAGTTCTGTCTGTTCCTCTCCACAGATTCTTTAGTTGTTTTACTTTCTGAAGAGCAATAGATGTCCTCCTTTTAATTTCCTTCATTGTATCTCCATTATTAGTTAGCAGTGATCCAAAATATTAAAAACTCTCCACTTCTTTCAGTTTTTCCTAATTGATATATATATCAGCTGCCTTGTTATCAGCTGTACAGTTTTTTTTTCATCCTGTGTTTGCGCTTTGTTGCTAACTGTAACAGATAACATGTATTAGTATGGAAAAAAAAAATATATATACATATATAAGTGGAACGAATTCAAGACAATGCAGAGATAAGATAGATGACTGAACAGCAACCAGTCTCATGGGTGATCAGGAAAAGGAGATGGACATATGTTGGTCACTTGATGAGAAGAAATGAGCAGAGAATCCCAAAACAAGCTATCAAGTGGAACACAACAGGCCGAAGAAAAAGGGGCAGACCGCGTGAAACTCTGAAGAGGACATTGTTAAGAGAGGCCAAGTTAACAGGCATAAAATCCTTTGTTGAGGTTGAAAGACTCGCCGAAGACAGGAAATATTGGCGAACTACTTTGCGAGCCCTATGTGACGTCTAACGGCACGGGAAGGATATAAGATATACATATATATATATATATATATAGAGAGAGAGATAGAGAGCATGCACACACACACACACACATACATGTACACACACAGAGAGTGAGAGATACTATATATATATATATATGCTTATGGGGATACCATTTCTTGCACTAAACTTAAAGTTGCAGAAAAAAAAATGGTTGAAAAGTGCCCAGAATTGGGTTGGGTGGAGAGTTTTTGTCTGCTCTGAAAACTCCAGGAACAAGGGGAGCAAAAGCCACCAGGCATGGCATTGACCACATCACTCTCTAGTGTGCTGACATGTCATTTAAGCTGCCAGGTGTGACCCTGATGAAATCACCCTCTAGTGTGTTGACATGTCATTTAAGCTGCCAGATGTGACCCTGCTCACATCACCATCTAGTATGTTTTTACAAGATCCCAAGTATGCCACAGTGGCTGGAATAGGACTCCCATACTCCCCTCAAATTAATGATCATCACTACATTATGTTATATCCTTTGTTAACATTTATTATTTCCCTATTTAAAAAATATAAGTTGTTCCAATTTTGAAAATCAGCTTTAATAAATAAATAGTTTGTCATTTCATTTACACAGTACTATAGAAGTCCATAGTTTTTTTGTGTATCATTTCTTTTCTAGAGGAGTTCATCTCAAAGACCTCATCTCTCTTCACACTGCCCTTCCAGACCGAGTTGATGGTAACTTACTCAACTTCCGCAAGATGACTCAGCTAGCTGTCATTTTGAAAGAGCTGACCAGGTTGCAGGGTCAAGACAACATCCCAGTGGAGGCCAATATGGACCTGGTCAACACACTCAGAGTACAGACAAAGTGCTTTGTTTATTTTGTGTGTTCTGGTTGTCATGGCATTTTTTTGATAATGCATACATTAACAGAGTGAGAGTGAAGGTAACTGTAACAGTGGTTGTTGTGATAACAGAGGTGGCTATTACAAGTGTAGTAAATCTAAAGGAAGATGAAAAATGCAAAGAAATGACAGGATCATCAAGAAGAAGATTCAATTTAAAGATTTGCTAATGCAATCTGTAATGAGATTCAGTTTAAACAGGATTTGATAGGATAATCTAAAAAGAAGATTTAAAGAAGATTTGCTAATATAATCTATGAGAAAATTTAGTTTAAAGAGGATTTGAAAGGATAATTTGTAAAAAGATTCAGTTTAAAGAGGATTTGATAGGATAATCTAAAAAGAAGATTTACTAGCATAATCTATAAGAAAATTTAGTTTAAAGAAGATTTGAAGGGATAATTTAATCAACAAGAATACATTTTGAAAAAAAAGACAGAGATAATTTTATTCTTATTCTTATATCCTTCCCATACCATTAAACGTCACATAGGGCTCACAAGGTAGTTCACCAATTTTTCCTGTTTTCGGCGAGCTTTTCAACCTCATCAAGAGATTTTATGCCTATTAATTTGGCCTCTCTTAAAAATGTCCTCTTCAGAGTTTCACATGGTCTGCCTCTTTTTCTTTGGTCTGTTGTGTTCCACTTGATAGCTTATTTTGGGATTCTCTGATTGTTTCTTCTAATCACGTGACCAACACATGTCCATCTCCTTTTCCTGATCACCCATGAGACAGGTTGTTGTTCAGTCATCTGTCTTATCTCTGCATTGTTCTTGAATTCGTTCCATTTGATGCCAAGTATTTTACTTAGGCATTTGTTTTCAAGAGTCTAATTTATTATCTATTTCTTTAGTTGTTTTCCAGCTTTTCCATGCATAAATTAGGGTGGATATTACATTTGAATTGAATAGTCTTAACTTAGTTTTTGTGCTTATAACTTTTGAATTCCATATGTTCTCAAGATTCTTGAAAGTCGACACTGCTTTCGCAATTCTAATTTTAATTTCCTTTCTGTTGTTACCATCCTGGTCTATGTAGCTGCCAAGTATGCAAATTGACTGACGTCTTCAACATCTGTCCCATCTACGTGTATTTTTATAGATAATTTCATCTTTTTATAGATAATTTTATTGATGATGGTGAAATGAGTTTATTTTAAATGAACAGAGACAGAGAGGAAAAGAGATTCTGTTGTGGACAGGAAAATATAAATACTCTTAAGTTTAGAAAATAGTTGACAATATTTATATTTTTGTGTCTGTTGGAAGCTTTCTTTGGATTTGTTCCACACCGAGGATGAAATCTATGAGCTCTCTCTAGCCAGGGAACCACGTGGATCATTACCTTCTGTAAGTATCAGATTACTTATTTACCTTCCCTGTGAAATTTCCCACTGTATTTATGAGCTGAACAATACACAAGTCAATGAAGAAAAAAACTTTGAAAGCAACAGAAATATATTCAAACAGAAAGCTGCAACATAGAAGTTTCTAGATGCCAGTCAGTCAGTCATTTGCATATCCCTTGCGAAACTTTGCCTCCCTAACAGCTCTCCTGTAGGCCTCTCAGTTGAAAGTAAGATGCCCTGCTGCTGATGCATCCATTTGCAGATCATCAACGATGTCCTGTAGCCATCTTCACCTTCATCTTCCTTTCTTTCTTTATCCCATTATACACCCTTCCAAGACTGTCTTTTCTAAATTCTCATGATGTTTAATATGTCCAAAATTTTAAAATTTTCTGTGTTTAATCTTCCTTACTAGCCAGCCTTCTTCAATATTAAGTTCTTGTAGTATAGACATATTTGTTCTTTTTTGTGTCCATGATATTTGAAGAACTCTTCTGTAGCATTTACATTCAAAGGCATTTATGTGTTTTTCAGCTGTTTTGTGAAGTGTCCAGGTCTCACAGGCATGTGTTGCGATGGGAAAGATGCATGCCCTTAAAAATCTTATTTTTGTAGCTCTGTCTGTTCATCTCCACAGCTTCTTTAGTTGTTTTATTTTTTGAAAAGTGATAGATGTCCTCCTTTTAATTTCCCTCATTGTATCTCCATTATTAGTTAGAAGTAATCGAAGATATTCAAAACTTTCCACCTCTTCCAGTTTTTCCTCGTTGATACATATATCAGCTGCCACAGAAAGAAAGTTCTCACATAAGCTACAGAACATTAAAAATACATTAAAAAACCAATATTTACAAGACAAAATTTTTTTGAAATTTCCTGAGAAGACAGAAATTAGGAAACCTGACTGTCACTGAAAAACTCAGAAGAAAGCAGAAGACTGGAAATGAAAAACAAGCCGCCTGAATAACATGACCATGAAGTCATGGACAAGAAATGAAAGCAATTTGTTTAAAAGAAGCAAAGTCTAAACAGAACAGAGAAGCACACATTTAACAGCTGTTGGCGTGGTACACCATGAATGAATGAATGTTAACAAAAAGTGAACTTGACATGAACTGTAAATATTTCTACAAATAGGAAATATATGATAGAACTTGATAAAATCATAGACAAAGCAATTTTAGGTGCAACAGAAAGAAAAATGACAAGAGAACTATCTGGACTTGAACCATGGACTCTGGTAGGACTAGCAAGCATCTAGCCACGAGAGAACACTGTATTAATCAATGTAGCAAAATAGGTTCAAGTCCCAGATAATTTTCTTGTCAGTTTTCTTTCACTCCCATTTAAAAGTGATTTGTCTATGATTTTTTTACTTCTGACAATACAATACTGTGTTCTATTACTTTACGATGAGGTAACTATGAAAAATGTAACTGATGTCAATGATGGAAAATCAAATATTTGTGCCAACAGTTTGCATGAAATGAAGGTTAACTGTATATTACTAGCTTTGAGCAATTATATACTTTTTAATCTGTTTCATTTCTGGGAAATAATTCTGTATACAATAATTGTTTTTCTTGTTTTGTTGGATATCAAAGGTAGAGTGATTATACTTTACTGAAATCTGGACAGAAAAAGATAATGGCGGTCACTATTATTGTGAAAAATGTTACTTCACAAACTGTATAATATTTTTTAAAAGTATTTTTTATTGGTGTATTCATTTTCAAGAATCATTTGTATGTTTAAAATATATCTTCTTCTTCTTCTGCGTCTTCTTTTTCAGCTGTCTGAGCCATTAAGGCTCATTGATCCAGATAAAGTTCACCTTCATTCTTTTCTATTCCTAATCTTCTCTCTCCAGTTGGTGACACCAATTTCTTTTATATCCTCTTCTATGTTGTCTTTCTATCTCTGTCTTGGTCTACTCCTTGGTCTTGCTTCCCTCATCTCTTGTACATACATCATTTTCGTTTGTCTGTTCTCTTCCATTTTTTTCTACGTTGCCCAGCCAGGGTAGTCTGTTCAGTTTCAAGACATTTATAATTCTTTCGATTTAAATAAGCTGTTCTCTTTCTAGCTCTCTATTCTCTGCTGCTGGTATCAGTTATTGGCCCAAAGATTCTTCTTATGATCTTGTTCTCAAAGATCTGCAATTGTTGTTCATCTTTCTTTGTTGTGTAGAGACACACACATATACATATGTGTATATATATGTATCTTAAAACATAAGCATACTACACTGAGAATTTCTTTACTGTTGAAAGTTTATCACCGATTCAAACATTAACCAGTACAAGAACTATTGTAAATATACTTTTATCTTGTAAACATTTATTTACTCATGTCCTGTTTCTTGTGTTTTTCCAATAGCCAGTATCTCCGAACAAGCCAGTTGTATTTGCTGACTGGTTGTCAGGCGTTGGCCCTCCAGATCCTGACACCATTAACAAGCATGTCCATGACATGGTGGAGGTTTGTCCAGACTTTCAGTGTTTCTATTTCTTTTTGTAAATGTTGTATAATGGGTTTTTTATTCCGGGAACCACCCCCACCCCCCCCCCCCCCCCCCCCCCAACAAATGAGAATTTTCGTTCAGACACGGATTGTAAATGGGGCATAATCCATGATAATACGTGGCGATATATTGGGCGCTAGGTTGCCTCTCTTGAGTTCTCCCACATCTTGTCACACGTCGCGATTTAAGAAGAGCCCACAGTGTTAGAATTGTTGCTGTATGGAGGTAGCTCAATTGACCATCTCCACCGTGTCACAATGCAGTAGTGTAGTGCTGTTGCACGCACCATTCATAACATTGGTCAATGGTTTGATCCCATTCTAAAGTGCACCAGCCAAGCAAGCTCTTTTTGGAACTATGGAAAGAATAAAGGCCAGGAGTGATTATTGATAAAATCATTTCCGAATTTATGAACAGATTTAAAAAATATATATATAGGTTCTAATACTTTATCCTGTATGTGTCTCAGTGGGAAACTCAGCAGGCTCCACTACTATGAAGAACAAAGGCAAGCCCTGTCTCATTAGCTAAGCTTAGCTTGTTACTAGATGTACCAGTGGAGAGATGGTACCAAGCTTTGCCCAGCCTTTCTTCACTGGCCTTGATAACTGTACCATCAGTGCTAGCAGTCATCAAGCTTTCATAAAAACCAATTATCCTCAGTATTACTTATAATTTTCTTAACTTCTAATGTCAGAAATTAATACATTTTTTCACATCAAAATAGGACTTGAAATTAACAAGGACAAAACAAAAATAATGAAAATTCCCATCAATCAAAATGGAAAAATACACATAGAAGGGACAGATATTGAAGAAGTCAATCAATTTGCATACCTTGGCAGCTACATAGATCAGGATGGTGACACTAGAAAGGAAGTTAGGATCAGAATTGCAAAAGCAGCATCAATCTTCAAGAATCTTGAGAACATATGGAATTCAAAAGTTATAAGCACAAAAACCAAGTTAAGACTATTCAATTCAAATGTAATATCCACCCCTATTTATGCATGCGAAAGCTGGAAAACAACTAAAGAAATAGAAAAGAAATTAGACTCTTTTGAAAACAAATGCCTAAGGAAAATACTCTGCATCAAGTGGAATGAATTCAAGAACAATGCAGAGATAAGACAGATGACTGAACAACAACCAGTCTCATGGGTGATCAGGAAAAGGAGATGGACATATGTTGGTCACTTGATGAGAAGAAACGATCAGAGAATCCCAAAACAAGCTATCAGGTGGAACACAACAGGCCGAAGAAAAAGGGGCAGACCGCGTGAAACTCTGAAGAGGACATTATTAAGAGAGGCCAAGTTAACAGGCATAAAATCCTTTGATGAGGGTGAAAGACTCGCCGAAGACAGGAAAAATTGGCGAACTACTTTGCGAGCCCTATGTGACGTCTAACGGCACGGGAAGGATATAAGATATTATTAGTATGGTGGCATGTTTGACTGAGTGGTTAGGAACTCGGTCTACTAATCTGGTGGTACTGGGTTCAAGTCTCAGCAGTGGGGATTTTTTTCTGGTACCACCAAACCACTGACCTCTGCCTCACAATCTTCCCCAGTGTTAAAATTAGATCTATCTGGCCTGGGGGACTAACCACCAGATCTTTTTCCTATTTGACTTTCCATGATTTTTTTTTTTCTGGTACCACCAAACCAGATGCAACAGCAGCAGGCCATCTTGCTCACAACTGAGAGGCCTACAGGAGTGCTGTTTGGGAGGCAAAGTTCCGCAAGGGACATGCAAATGAATGAATGAATGAATGAATGAACCACCAAACCAGAAAGGCACCGGGGTCCACCTAGCCACTGAAAATGTGTACCAGAAAAACCTGGGAAGGTGAATGCAGTCAGGCGTGATAGTGACCACATCAGACTTTCATGTGTCGAAGGTCTTGGAAATACGGGCCTAACACCATGTCCCTAATATGTCTTAATGGCTTGGAAATGGAGTTTTTTTTTACATGATTAGTATGTGAAAGTAATATATAGATATTTAACAATGGCAAGAATATTTTAATTTGAAAAATCTTGACCCAGAACAATATAATCACAACATCAGCTGCAGGGAACAAGTTAACAATTCCAGAGAGATCAGAAGCAGAACAAGGAAAAAAATGGTTCATAGTGTTTTCTCTGTTGTGAAAGGGATTACTCAGAGTGCTGAGTCAACAGTAGATTAGTGTCAGGCAGGTCTCTGTCTTAGATATATGTCAGGCAGGTCTCTGTCTTAGATATATGTCAGGCAGGTCTCTGTCTTAGATATATGTCAGGCAGGTCTCTGTCTTAGATATATGTCAGGCAGGTCTCTGTCTTAGATATATGTCAGGCAGGTCTCTGTCTTAGATATATGTCAGGCAGGTCTCTGTCTTAGATATATGTCAGGCTGTTTTCTTTTTCAGTGTAGCATGTAAGGCTTAAGACATGGAAGGAGTTTGGGTGGGGGGGGGGGGTGTAGAGGACTAATGATGGAGTAACCATCACTCAAGCTCTGAGCCCAGAATTAGTAAGGGCCCCCACCCCCTCCTGTCTTTACACCCCATCTCCTGTTGTTTAGCCTGATTCCCTTCTAATTACAGTCTCAGTTATTACTGCATAACTTTGTATTGTACAGACCAAAAATAGCGGATACATGAGTCTTTTGGATAATATAACATGTTAGTGCAGCAATAATAATTATAAATGATTGTCACATGAAACAATAATCTATTTGCAGAGGCTTCCCCCCCCCCCCCTTAATTCCGGGCCCCTTGCTGTTTGGGCCCCTAGGCTTTTGTCTGTTCAGAATAATGGCTAACTTGCTGTCAGTGGGGGCCATCATAATAGGAAATAAGTCAGTCTTTCACTATAAACTTCAAAATTTATAAATATAAGAAAAAGATTAAATTTTTATTAAATACAAAAAATTGTGGGCAAAAATTTTGACACAGGAAAGAAGATGTCAAAGAAAAAATGTTGACAGAATTAATTGAGAGAATATGCTACATGAGGGACTGAAAAAAAATAACACAATAATGGCATCAGTTCATCAGCCTTCAGAAACTGTTGTTCTTCTTATACATGCTTCTTGTTACATTACTTTCTACAGGCTGTGTTCAAGAATTATGACCATGACAAAGATGGATTTATTTCCCATGAAGAGTTTGAATCCATAGCAGGGAACTTTCCATTTATTGACTCATTTTGTGTTCTTGATGCTGATAAGTAAGTTCTAGCATTTGCATACATGTATCATTTTAGTAACAATGTGATCTTTGGTTTATAATGATGGTTTTTTGGTTTTGTATACTCTTATTCTGAAGAAAGTGCTGATTTTAGCTTTGTATCTGACACTGCATTTATTTTTAATGAGGGCTTGAACAAACATCATTAAAGGCATCATCAAGGCTGGCAATACTGACAACTTCAACATGCAAAATTACATGGGATTTCTGCAAAAGATGAAAAAGCTGAGAGCAAAATTTTATAATGAACATTTTGTAAAAGACACAACAAGGACAGTAAATCAACAGATGGAAAGTTGCTGTGTGTATGGAAATACAGAAACACACACAAGGCCATGACAGTTAAGCTGTGACAACATCATGTATCCCCCTCCCCCCCTTTTCCAAGACAAACTTTCCTGGCTTTCTTCTCCATGTTTCTGTAACGCTCCAGTTTTTTTTAAAGGGAACAGGTCGTTGGCATATTCCCCGTACCTCCTTAATTCCCCCTTATTTCATATGTGGAAGGTGGCAGTGGTCCTATTCTTTTCTCTCTAGATCTGGGCCTCAGTAACTACATATGCGAACATCATGTATGAGGGGCATTCAGAAAGTAATGCATCACATCATTTTTTTCAGCTAATAATGAAGATATAAGAGTGAAATTTTGCATGCTTTAAATATAGCATGTGATGATTGTGTGAACCAAATTGCACTGCAACTAGCCAAAGAATATGGCTGCCCTAACCATTGAAATTGAGTGTGTTAGCAATTTGTGGTATAAACAGTGAAATGTGATAGAATTTCTCATTGCAGAGAAGGAAACTGTTGTGAACATTCACAAGCATCTATGTGATGTGTATGGAAGTTTTGCAGTCGACAGGAGTACAGTCAGTCACTGGATTCAGAGAATCAAAGAATCAATAAGTGGAGATAAGGAGTTGCATGATCGGCCACGCTGTGAACGTCCTGCCACAGCCACCATGCAGAAATGTTGCACTGAGGGCATTATTCTTACTGATAGGCTATCACTACTCAACAATTGGCCTTAAAGCTGTCAGTCAGCAATGGTAGTGCAAATGCAGTTATAAAAGCTCTTGGATTTTCTAAAGTTTGCGCAAGATGGGTTCCTCGAAGTCTCACAAATGACCATTGACTGCAAAGGAAAGCAATTTCTTCTGAATTGTTGGAGCATTTCAGTGCTGAGGTAGAGAACTTTTTGGCTAAGATCATAACAGGTGACGAAACCTGGGCACTTCATTTTGAACCTGAAACAAAAAGACAATCAATGGAGTGGCATCATCTGCAGTCACCACGAAGAAAGAAATTCAAGACAACTCCTTCAGCTGGAAAAGTCATGATCACTGTCTTTTGGGACGTTGAAAGTGTGATTCTTGTGAATGTTATGCCAAAAGGAGAGACAAACAGTTTGCAAGCTTACATTAAAACATTGAAAAAACTCAATCAACGTTTGTGCAGAGTTCGGCAGCACAAGAATCCAGCAACCCTGCTTTTCCTTCACGACAGTGGGTGCCCTCCCACAAGTCTGGCAACACGGGAAGCAATCACCAAATTAAGTTGGACTGTACTACCCCATCCACCCTACAGTCCTTATTTGGCACACTCTGATTTCCATCTGTTTGGTCCACTTAAGGATGCACTCCAAGGGGTAAGATTTAAAGATGACGAAGGAGTGATTCGTGCAGCGAAGAAATGGCTACATAATCAAGAGAAAATCTGGTACAGGATAGGAATACATGCACTTGTTTCGCGCTGACATAAAACCATACAAGTTGATGGGGATTATATTGAATAATACCAATGTTTACAAGATATATCCATGTATACTGTGTATAAATTTCATGCTTTTTGAGTAAACACCTCCTGAGAAAAACAATGTGGTGCATTATTTTCTGAACGCCTCTCATATATATATATATAATACTAAATTATCATACATGTAAATTTAGCAGTGATGGTGTTAACCAACAATTGCAGGCAAATTACCAGTTAAAAAGAGCAAAATTGAATCTTGTGGAGGTCATTGGTTACTGTAACTCGTTTATATATTAAAGACCTAGTAAAAAGAACTAGCAAAATCAGCTGGAGAATAACCGGACCAGCAGACTAATGATTCTCAGTGTGTGTGAAGGAGAATCGGCCAATTTTGACTTTGGGTCAGCTTGTGAGCTTTTTGTAAAGCTGTGATGTCACTAATAAGATAAGAAAAAAAAAGTTAACACAAATATTTACTTTATGCTGATATATTTTAATTTTACACTTAAAAAGCTGTAAGGTACCAAATGTTGCATTGAGAAAACTGGTATTTTGGAAGGTACTGCAATTTGTCTGAAGAGCAACAGTGATGTTTTTAATGTAACTTGTACTTCCAAATTATGTAGCTTTCTGTCAGTGTTGCTTCAGTTGTGTTTTGTCTGAGCTATAGTAGCGTTTGTGTTTGTCATTGTAACTGTGTAGATAAGCTCTCCTTATTGGTTGACCTCAAGGTTAAGGACAGCGTGTAGTATGGTTTACCTTGTTTTTGTTTTTGAACTAGTGATATGCAGAATTCTTGACTGTGTGTATAGCATCTACAGTTACACAGTTAGTTTCAACAGGAATCCATTTCCAGCTTGACAGGGTAATTTATTTTATTCTAGTCTGATAACACATGTTGAAAATAATTTAAATCTGGCTTCATGAGAAATCACAAGTAGAAAGTTGATTTAGACATCAGTTTACAGACTCCAAAGCAGTCTTGATTCCTTACATTTAGCTCATCATCATCATGACAAGATACTTTCATCTGACCATGTGCTTTGAATACAGGTTTCTCACTCAGAGTGGCTCTAAGTCATGATAAAGTATTGGTTTTTTTTTCTGATAAAGCCTGCACACTCTGGGGTCACTGTTCCAGGTAAGTGGCCTTAACCCTCAGCTTTATTCCTGAGACCCTGAAAGTCACTGTAATCCACTCCCTAGCCATCTTCAGTATCATCTTGGAGTCAGTCACATAAAACAGAAGCCCACAGTTCCATCAGAACAAAACCATAGACAAGTTTAGTGTGTGTTGGAGGCTCTATGTCACTTTGCCTTGAAATTTTCGGCTTTCTTGTTAAAGTTTCTCATTTTTACAAATTTTAAACCATTGGTTTTTTTTTCTCTTCTTCATGTTAGAGATGGAATGATCAGCAAACGAGAAATGAAGACATATTTTATCCGTGCCAACAGTCATGCATTGAGAAACAGTTTCAAGCATGCATTCCATGAAACAACGTACTTCAAGCCAACATTCTGTATTCACTGCACGGGTTTGGTAGGAGTATTAAATTCTGAAATGGTTTTTTTTTTAAAAATATTTTAAATTGGAGATTATTAAAAATAAATTATTAAAGATGTAAAAAAAAATTAAGGATTTATTATCGTTCCTGTAAAAATATTAATATTCATTGTTGACTTAACTCTTTCCGTGCCAGGCGTCAAATTTTTTACGCTTCCGGTATACCTGTTGCTTACCAACGATAAAAAAAATTGATCATGGTTTGTTTCAATAAAACAACCGGTCTAACATTTCATTCATTCATTCCTTTGCTTGTCCCTTGCGGAACTTTGCCTCCCAAACAGCACTCCTGTAGGCCTCTCGGTTGTGAGCAAGATGGCCTGCTGCTGCTGCATCCATTTCCAGATCATCAACGATGTCTTGCAGCCATCTTCGTTTCTTGTTAAAGTTTCTCATTTTTACAAATTTTAAACCATTGGTTTTTTTTTTCTCTTCTTCATGTTAGAGATGGAATGATCAGCAAACGAGAAATGACATTTAGATTGTACATATTTCATCCACGTTTCTGGTGACACTTTTCAAAATGGTGAAAGAGTCCTTAGATACGAGCGATGCCGAGCGAGAAAAAGGAAGAGAAACATGGAAAATTTTCAATTTTTGATGATGTATATAGGGGTATGGACATGGCCTGTGACCACCCCACTGCTCTTGAATGTATCCCAAGTAGATCAAGACATATTTAGACAACTGGAGAAGTAGTTAGGAGGTTATTTCAGACATTAATTTAGTGAGAATGCAACACAGAATCAGAATATGAGATCAACAAGTAGATCTAGACATCTCAGATGGTAAGCAGTGTAGATCTAGACCTCGCCAATGGTGAGCTGGCCACAATCATTGTCTAAAAACATCACATTACTTCTTTTTTTCCTAAAAAAAACTCTGCATTTATGAAATTTTCATACATTTAGTTATACTCTGAAACATAATAAGTACACGGAAGTACATGGAAATACTGTTTTCCATTCCATTTTACAACTATACCCCCTAACATATCAAGACCCTTGCTTTTACTCTGGTAAGCAACTGAACGTCCGTTTTCCTTCCTGTGGCACGGGAAGAGTTAACTTTCTTTGTGTTACATTTCTGATTTAAAAAATAAATGCTGAAAATGGTGCTTAGACACTGTGATGACCCTGCCCACTCATTAATATTAATTAAGCAATTCCCATAATTATTTTTAGAAGCTTGAGCTCATTTCATTCACTAGATGGCAGCAAAGTACTAACCTGAATATTATTTGGGCTTAACACAGTGTTACAGTGTTAGGGGTCAAAACCAGGTTAGTCTGTATAGCTTACAGGGCTAAAAATTTTAGCACTGAAATTCTGGCCTTATGCATTGTAAAGAGTTAATGTCAAGGAAGTTAATGACAATCTTGTAGAGAAGAGAATGGGCAAAGATGAGATTTGCAAGAGCTACATTAGACAGGCTGCGCATGAGATTGGGGTGGGGGACATCATACACATCAAAAAGACGGCTGAGTTTGGATAGGAGAAGGGAAGTGGTTGTCATTCAAAACTGAGTGTTACAGCATGCTTTACCCACAACAAGTGTGGGAACAGTTTCATAAGCACACATGCATCTCATTGTATGTCAGAACAGAAGGCTAGCATTGTATGGTGGCTCTCTGAATGTGAGGATGCCAGTCTGTGATTAAGATTAAGACTGTAGAGAAGAGGGCATTAAAGATAGATATTTGTGGAGTATCTCTAAAAGACTGTTCCTTTTGGGTCCACTCTGGAAAACTGCTGTAATCCATTCTTCACCCAGTACAGTATAATCACAACATCGGCTGCAAGGAACAAGTTCCAGGGAGATCAGAAACAGAAGGGAAAACAAAATGGTTTTTGGTGTTTTTTTCTGTCATGAAGGAGATTTTTTCAAAGTGCTGAATCAACAGTAGATTAGTGTCAGGCAGTTTTCTGTCTTAGATATATGTCAGGCAGTTTTCTGTCTTAGATATATGTTAGGCTGTTTTCTGTCTTAGATATATGTTAGGCAGTTTTCTGTCTTAGATATATGTTAGGCAGTTTTCTGTCTTAGATATATGTTAGGCAGTTTTCTGTCTTAGATATATGTTAGGCAGTTTTCTGTCTTAGATATATGTTAGGCAGTTTTCTGTCTTAGATATATGTTAGGCTGTTTTCTGTCTTAGATATATGTTAGGCAGTTTTCTGTCTTAGATATATGTTAGGCAGTTTTCTGTCTTAGATATATGTTAGGCAGTTTTCTGTCTTAAGTATATGTCAGGCAGTTTTCTGTCTTAGGTAAATGTTGACAGTTTTCTGTCTTAGGTAAATGTTGACAATTTTCTGTCTTAGGTAAATATTGACAGTTTTCTGTCTTAGATAAATGTCAGGCAGTTTTCCGTCTTTGATAAATGTCAGGCAGTTGGACATAGAAAAATGTGTGTGTCAGGCTGTTTTCTGTCTTAGGTAAATGTTGACAGTTTTCTGTCTTAGATAAATGTTGATAGTTTTTTGTCTTAGATCTTCTTCTTCTCCTTCGTTTGTTTCTACCACTAAGATCACCCCGTGATCCTACTGACTTTACTCCTGTGGTCCTTGATTGGTCCTGTGGTCCACATGTGGTCCCTGAGAGGGCCATAAGAGATGCCCAAGAGGATCACATGAGGTTCAAAGTATCGTGAGGCTTGGGCCTGTATTCTCAGTGGGTCGCAGATGCGGGATTGCGTGACACTGTGGTTTTCGTTGCACCAGTTTAATCTAGAGTTGGACTTTCTCACCAGAAAACCCAACGTGTTTTGGATATCAGTATATCCCCACCAGGTAAGAGGTGGCAGCCCATCCAGCCCAGAGTTGGACTTTCTCACCGGAAAACCTCAGCATTTTTTAGATATCTTTTTATTCCCACTGAATGAGAGGTGGTTCCCATCTAGTCCAGCTTTGGACTTTCTCACTGGAAAACTTCAGTGTGATTAGGATACGCATATAGCCCCGTTGGGTGAGAGGTGGTTGCCTATCTAGTCTGTACTGGTCCAGTGTCTCTGACTTCACCATTTTGTGGTCATGGCCGCTACCCTTCCTAATTGTGACTAGGACAGAGCTTTTTGTCCAGAAGAATGAATCCTCAGCACTAGTGAGTTTCACCTCTGGGTTAAGCTGGTTTAGGCGTATTATCCCAGTATGGGGTCGTTTAGGACACGTTCGACCTTTAGAGTGAAGGTACTATGACATGAGTAGTCATCAAGTTTCACCCTAGGGTTAAGCTGGTTTAGGCATATTTCACCAGTATGGGTGTATATCAGACGTGGCTGGCCTCTAGAGCAGAGATGCCTTGGTATGAGTAGCTCTCGTCGCGAGACTACTGGACATACTGATTAATCTTCACTTTATCCTTTTCTTCACTTTTTCACAGCAGCGCTGCTTGACAACCCTATTCACATTTTCTTCACTGGCCGGGAGGAGTTTTACACTACACATGGCAGACGAAGAATCTCGCCAGCAGTGTCTTAGTTTAACCCCTAGGTTAAGCCGGTTCAGGCAGTTCACCTGGTATGGGTGCACATAGGACATAGCCGACCTCCAGAGCAGAGGTGCCATGATTTGAGCAGCCCTGACCTCGAGACTACTGATTACTTCACTTAATCCTTTCCTTTACCTTGTCCATGGTGGCACCACGTGGCCACCCCATTTGCAACTTTCTTCACTGGGCGAGAGGCGCCCCACTCCATGCATGGCAGCTGAAGAATCTCGCCAGCAGCATTCATTTCCTTTAACCACCAGCGGCGGTGACAGTGGCCTGCTCTCTCTGCTCTAACGAACGAGAAGAAAGCGTGGCACTGAAACCAACGCATATTACATACTGCAGACCCAATACTCTTTGCGAGAGGCGGGCCAATTTCGAGACCACTGGTCGACAAAACCATAGTACACCACTGACGCGTTAGCACAAACCTGACTGGCTAGCCATTTATAGGCTTCACTCGATGGACAAACCACTCTCTTCTGCATCAAAACACCTTAACTCTCGCCATCCAGGAAGGGAGCAAAAACCTTTCTCCCCATGCATGGAACTCGTGAGGGCTTTTTCACCAAAAGAACAGTCGGCCTGAGCAACAGCAGTCCTCACTGTGCAGCTCGGTGTGGCTCTGCACGGCTGACTCTGTCTTAGATAAATGTCAGGCAATTTTTTGCCTTAGGTAAATGTTGACAGTTTTCTGTCCTAGGTAAATGTTGACAGTTTTCTGTCTTAGATAAATGTCAGGCTGTTTCTTTTTTCTTATTTATCTTAGGTACTGTCTTCTATTTTAGATAAAAATTATGCTGCTGTTTATCTTGAATAAATGCAATCCTATTTTCTATCTCTGTATTTCAGTTATGGGGGCTTATCAAGCAAGGCTGGAAGTGTAAAGGTTGGTATATGGATGCTATTACTTGAACTTCACATTTCATTTCCTCAGCAATAGTTCAGGAGATCGCCCTTGATATTACATGTATCACATTCAACATCATTTATTGTCTTTGTTCTCTAATTACCAGGTTTTTTTTCAATTATTATTTTAAAGTTGCACTTCTTTACTCCAGAGCTGAAAGAGTTCCAGTATGCTGGAAAATTTGAGGTGTATTATTTCTGTCTCCTCAGATTGTGGAATCAATGCTCACAAACACTGCAAGGATCTGGTGGTGATGGAGTGCCGGAGTAAGGGAACCAAGAGGACTGAATCCATGTCAAATGGTGAGATTAATCTCCCTTGGTTTATAACAGGCATTCATCAGCACTGTCATATCCGTTAGTCACTGTTAAGTGGTTTAGCCATGTCCAGATTAGAAGGAAGTAATAACAAAACAATGACAAGAAAACAGAGTGTGATTGCTAGACCAACAGTGTAACCACATTGATATAGAAGTATCTTTTAAACAGGGATTAATGATTAATTATTGTTTCAACAGTTGGCAAATCAAAGATTTGGTAAAGATATTATTTTACTTCCTCTCAGTTCTCCTGTTAAAAGACTGTTCTAATATTACACACTAGCCAATGGGGGTAGAGATTAATGCATTTCCTTTCTACAGCATTTCTGGTTATGGTCACCAATCTCTGATGGTAGGCAGATGATCTCAAAGTAGGGACAATGGCTATGATCACTGACTAGTACAATCACTGCCTGAAAGGAAAGTAATGGTAAACTATCTTTTGGAAATATACCAAGAAACCCAAAATGGATGCATCAACAGCAGGCCATCTTGCTCACAACCGAGAGGCCTACAGGAGTGCTGTTAGGGAAGCAAAGTTCCACAAGGGACATGCAAATGAATGAATGAATGAATGGTATTTCTGAGACATCTTTTTTCTAATATTCACCTGGTCATAATCTAACTGGATTATCACCCAGCTGTAGAAATGGGTACCCAGGCTGGGGAAGGAAAGGCGACCAGGTATGATACTGACCATATCACCCTCTAGTGTGCAGACAGGTCAAGGAAAAATATGGGCACTAACACCATATCCTTATGTTCCTCTAAGGCATGACAGGATTACCTTTATCTTTACATAATAGACTGCTCCCAATTAGATCTGACTACTTTATTCTAGCACCTTCACTGAAACATCCTGTGAACATCAAGTTTGTTTTCACTAAGATATCCTATAAGGAGGGATCCTTAAATTTTAGCCAAGAGTAATTAGAGAGTGACAAGAAGTATTTATGAAAACTATAGATAAGGGGTAAAAACTGGAGATTCTCCTCACTAGTTTGTAATAGTAGTTTGTCTAAAATCTCAGTTTGTCTAAAGTCTAGTTATTAGAGCTTTAAGATGTGAAAGGGAAATAATATGAAAAAAAAATGGAAAATAAAAACTGTTGCTGTCATTTATGAGTTAATAAAAGCATTGAAATGTGTGTGATGAACTATCCATAATTTGATGTTAAAATAAAAAATTTCTAGTGGCTGCACTTTTCAAATTTTGATAATGATTTTTTTCTTCAATTAGGATTTTTTAAAATTATGTATTACTAGTTTAGAGTCTTTCAAACAAAAGGAAAATGTATTTCGGAATGTTTTATGTTAATTATCAAAGGTTTATGTTAGTTTTACCATCTTCATCAGGTGCCATTGTTGGCAGATTGAGCATTGATGCTTCTTCAGATGGCAGTGTGTGATGCTATCCATTATTTTAAAGAGTTATTCTTATCGTATAGCTTTTATTATTTTTTTTCTTATTCCTTTCACTGTTTTTCCCCATATATCTTTCCTGTTCTTATTTTTTTCTTCTTATTACTTTCAATGTTTTTCCCCATATATCTTTCCTGTTTTTATTTTTTTCTTCTTATTACTTTCAATGTTTTTCCCCATATATCTTTCCTGTTCTTATTTTTTCTTCTTATTACTTTCACTGTTTTTCCCCATATATCTTTCCTGTTCTTATTTTTTCTTCTTATTACTTTCAATGTTTTTCCCCATATATCTTTCCTGTTCTTATTTTTTCTTCTTATTACTTTCACTGTTTTTCCCCATATATCTTTCCTGTTCTTATTTTTTCTTCTTATTACTTTCAATGTTTTTCCCCATATATCTTTCCTGTTCTTATTTTTTCTTCTTATTACTTTCACTGTTTTCCCACATATCTTTCCTGTTCTTAATAGTTTGTCCCCTTCATTACACATCTTCAGTTATGATATCCCAGATTTCAAATAATGTCTGAAATAACCTTCTAACTACTTCTCCAGTCATTGAATATGTCTAGATCTACTTGGTATACATTTAAGAACAGTGGTCTGGTCACTGGGCATGTCCATATCCCTTTCTACATCACCAAAAATTGAAATTTCTCGATAAAAAAAACTTCATTTTTCTCGCTCAACATCACTCTTAACTAAGCACTCTTCCACCATAATGAAAGGGGTCACTGGACATGGGCGAATAAAATGTGTACAACTAAAAAGTTACACCGTTTTTGTAGAAACAAAACAGGTATAAAAAAAAAGTCACACAGCACAGAACACACATACCAGAAGTGACCAATTTTAGTCATAAGACAGGGAAGAGTTAATTTATTAATCTACACACTGTATAATATTTTCCATTTTCTTGAATGCACTTTTAATTTGTTAATGAGTTTCTGTTTACTATGTAGCACAGGAAGAACAAGAAAATAAAATATTTCTTTGCTGTCTGCCTTGAACTTAACTGCTTTCTGGCTATGACTTTGAAAGACATGAGTTTCTCTTCACCACTAGATACAGGACCAAATGATCTAACAATGGCTGCCAAGTGGAAAATGTCACAACGAGATCACAGGAGATCATCACCCTCACAGTCTTGTCAGCAGTCAACGCAGACAGAGGCAGTTTTCATGAGGCGATCTAACAGTCTAAAGATTGCTAAGAGTGACAATAAACACATCTATCGTGACTGTACAAGCGTTGACATGGAGTATATTGAAGAGCAGGCCCTACTTTATGAGAGACTGTTGAAGGCAGAGGAGGTGAGTGTTGGTGTGATTTGTTTACAGAAATGATTACTTCTTTTCTGTTTTTTGCTGACAATATATGCTGCAGATCTGAAAAAAAATTCTCTTCACACGAACAAGCAAAAATGCAAAACGCAAGCTGAATGAGACGATGGTCAGTGACCCACAGCTGACTGTCTGCATCAGGGTCAGCAAATCATAGCTGACCAGGGGACCCTATTCCACCTCCCAGTGGTGGACCACCTGGAAACAGACACTTGCCCGGCTGAGCGAACAGGAACCACAACAGGAAGGAAAACCTGGTTCTAACATTATGCTGACCTATAGTTGGATGTCAGGCCTTGCAAGGGGCATGGTTACACAAGGCATCTGATGCTCTTTTGAGGGCAGAAACTGAAAAAAAAAAAAAAAGATCTTCATGTGAAATGACATTTGATAGTGGCTGAATAAGAATGAAGCAATGGAAGCTTACTGTCTGGGCTGGAACTTCACCAACATCATATTAACAGGCTTACGGAGGATGGGAGTGGCTGAATTAACAATGACAGTGTCACAGACCAGTAACAGTGGGATTCATTCTCTCTGCTAACACCTTTAAATCTTCTCAGATGCAAAAAATGAGTACCTGACACACGATGCTCAGGAATTCACTGTCTTCCTACATGGCAGGGCATATTGGATTACAATGCACATTCACATGACTGTCTGTGGATGAAGAAAACACAGTGTATGGTATGCAACACAGTATCATGATTTGGACATCATCAAGTCCACAACAGGTGAACAAAAAAAAGGTGGGGGGTGTGCATGATTTAATGGTAAAAATGACGGTGTTTTAAAGTATTGACTACAGTTATCAGGACCTGTAAAGTCATTGGTGATCAAAACATGTCCTTTCTTCTCATGGTGTTCCTATGGTTAAACTGTTGTATTATTTCATGCTGGCCAGTGCGTTTATGATATACATATTGCCATAGTCTCCTCTCAGACTGATCTGATGAATGTTTTAAAGATCTGAACATAGGCATCTTTTGCCCTTAACTCAAGTTTGTAGATCACTGGCCTTCCATTTAGAAATATAGGCTGGAGAAGGTCTTGGCCATTTTTGGATTGATAGCCTAGATAATTTGTGATCCAGCCTTCTCAGATATAGAATAACATCACTAGGAATATACCAGAAAGAACAAGGATGAGAAACTCTGCTTCTGAAATAACATCAAGAGATGAACTGGAATCAGACCAGGTGGGTGCACTGTGAAATCATGGGTTAGAAGAAGCTGGAGAGTCACTGCAGCTAGTCTTCCCTGGAGAGACAGCAGAAGCTGATGATGCTTTTGAAGCAAGTTTTATGAGTTTTGATTGACTTCTGGCATTCATAAATAACAGAAATGCAGGAAGGTAAAAGCAAAATTCTACTAGATATTTTGTTTTTTCTATTTAAAGTACACTCTTAAAACAATTAAGCATGCAATTTCATGGAGTGCATGATATTAGCTGCTTCATTTTTCTCTGCTGATTGAGCTGAGAAGTACTGCAGCAAATAGTGAGCTGACTTCTAGATGTGTAAAGAAGTGTGTTTTAAGCTAGGTCATATGTAAGGGAGTCTTATCAGATCAAACTGTACACAGCGTGCCTTTTTTAAAAAAAACCAGATGTCTATGAAATTCATTTAATTTATAGCTTAATTTACAAAATTTGTGTGTATTTAGTGATGATTTTCACTGTATATTTTTATATAAATATATATTTTTATTTCATATAAATTTTGTATAAATATTTTTATATATATCTTTATATTTTGATTGTATTCTTTCTATTTTGATTGCTCTTTGAAATACAAAAAAAAAAAGACAATTTAATACAAGAAGATAATTTAACACACAAACACACATAATCTAGCACAAAAAGGATATTTTTTGTGTGATAAAGTATCTTTTTCATGTTAAAGACAATTTAGCACACACAAAAAAGTAACTAACTATAAAAAATGATAAATAACTAAAAAAAATATCTTTCTGTGCTGTACAGTTCAGAATCAAATTTGTTCTTGATATGAGATACATGTCCGAGAAAACTTGGTTACATGACTGAATCACCAAAAATGGTTTGTCTATGAAACTATGAAGTCTCTGATAAACAACTTGAAAGACTTAAGGAAAAGAGTAATATACAACAACCGAAAGATCACACTCATCAGCCCCAGGTATGTGACAAAGATTAGATTCTGGAACGTAAGAACAATGGCTGCACCATCAAAAACTGTTCAGGTAATCTAAGAAATGGATGGATATCATCTAGACGTACTGGGCATCAGTGAAATGTGATGGCCAGAAGCAGGGAAAAGATTGGCCAAAAACCATAAGTTAATCATACATTCAGGCAGAGACAATGGGAAATATCAAGAAGGAATAGGTATAATTATGTCAACTGCAGCAACAAAGAGCCTTACAGATTGGGAACCAGTCAACAGTTGTATATTAAGAGCACAATTCCAAATAAGACATGGAAGAATGACAATCATACAATGCTATGCACCCATGAACGATGAAATAAAAGACAATTTTTATCACCAACTACAACTCATTAACAAAGCCCCTAAACACGACATCTTAGTTGTCATGGGAGACTTCAATGCCAAGGTAGGAAAAGATAACATCGATGTCGAAAAAGTAATGGGGAAAGAAGGGATTGATACGATAAATCGAAATGGAGAAAGATTAATTGAATTATGTCTAACAGAGAGCATGGTCATTGGAGGGACAATATTTCTACACAAAGAGATACATAAAACAACATGGATACCTCCAGATGATAGAACCAGAAATCAGATAAGTCATTTTTGTATTAGAAAGCAATTCAGAATATCTCTTGATAGATGTAAGAGCATATGGGGGGTGCAGACATCAACAGTGATCACAATCTGTGTATAGAGAAAATAAGGCTAAAACTAAAAAGCCAACCCAAGAAAGCATTACTCAAAAAGATAAATAGTCATAGTCTACAGAGTGAAAATACTAAGAGTAATTTTAATCTGGAACTTACCAAGCAGTTTCCTGCATTCAATGAGGTTGAGGAGACAGATATAGATGAATTATGGCATTCTTACAGCACAGTCATAATTACAGCAGCCAGAACAAGTGCTGGACTGCAAACAACAAGTAGAAAAGCATGGTTATCAGATTCATTCATTCGTTCATTTACATGTCCCTTGTGGAACTTTGCCTCCCTAACAGCACTCCTTTAGGCCTCTCGGTTATGAGCAAGATGACCTACTGCTGATGCATCCATTTGCAGATCATCAATGATGTCTTGCAGCCATCTTCGCCTTGGTCTTCCTCTCTTTCTTTTTCCCATTATGTACCCTTCCAAAACTGTCTTCTCTAGAATTTACATTCAAAGGCATTTATGTGTTTCTCAGCTGTTTTGTTAAATGTCCAAGTCTCACAGGCATATGTTGCGATGGGAAAGATGCATGCCCTTAAAAATCTTATTTTTGTAGTTCCGTCTGTTCCTTTCCACAGATTCTTTAGTTGTTTTACTTTCTGAAGAGCGATAGATGTCCTCCTTTTCTTCTTTTAATTTCCCTCATTGTATCTCCATTATTAGTTAGTAGCGATCCAAGATATTCAAAACTCTTCACTTCTTCCAATTTTTCCTCATTGATACATATTTCAGCTGCCTTGTTTGTTTTGTCAGTTGTCATCAATTTAGTTTTCTTTCCATTAAGATAGAGGTTTTGCTCTTCGCTGTTCTTACAGACTGACATAATTAGTTTTTCCATTCCTTTTTGTGTTGTGAACAGTAATACTGTGTCATTAGCCTATCTAATCTCTGGTATTTCATAACCTTCAATTGTTATGGCATCGTAATATTCTTTGTCTACATCTTCTCTAATATTCATCATTATATTTTCAGTATACAAGTTAAATAAGTAAGGCAACAATATACACCTTTGACGAACCCCTTGTTTTATGTCAAACCAAGTTGTTGTTTCACCATTTATTCTTACTGCTTCTGGATATCCATGCATGAAAGACGAGCAGCCAGATTAGCCATGTTGAATGTAAAGACAGATCTTGGAAGAGATTTGGCAAAAGCAACATACAAAGAACTAGACAATAAAGTAAAAAGTTCAGCTAGAAGGGATAAAAGAGAATACATGGACAATATGGCACTTGAAGCATAGAAGGCAGCAAAACTCTATATAACATACAAAAGAGGCTAACTATTGCATCCAAAGAAAGACCAATCCTCAGCAAAACTGGCACACTGTTAACATCAAGTAAAGACCAAAAGCAAAGATGGGCTGAACACTTCCAAGAAATACTTAATCGACCACACCAAAAAGACTTGATATACCTTGAAACTGACTTACCATTCCCACAGATAAATGTTAACCTGGATGAAATTACATTACATGAAATTGAAACAGCAGTGAATCTAATGGTTAACAACAAAGCTGCAAATGAAGATGAAATAACAGCTGAAATGTTAAAAGCTAATAACAGTGACAACATGAACCAACTACGGAGAATGTTTAATAAAGTTTAGAAAGAAGAAAAGGTCCTTTCTAAATGGAAAAAAGAATAATTGTTAAAATACCGAAAAAAGGCAAACTTAGCGATTGCAATAATTGGAGAGGAGTAACCTTACTATCAGTTGTGCCAAAAGTATTTTGCAAAGTTATTCTTAATATATTTAAAGATATAGTGGACACTGCAATGAGAGAAGAACAAGCAAGATTTCAAAAAAGGAGAAGCTGTCTCTACCAGATCTTTACTCTAAGAATAATACTTGAAGAACATATTGAAAAGCAAAGACCATTAATCCTGAACTTCATAGATTTTAAAAAGGCATTTGATAGCATACACTGAGATTCATTGGGAGAATTTTAAGAATATATGGAAAACCATCTAAGATTGTCAACATCATTAGAGACCTCTACAATGGTTATGTCTGTGCAGTCAAGACAGAAGAAGGAATGAGTGAATGGTTCCAGATTGAAACAGGCATGAAACAGGGATGTATATTATCTCCCTTGCTTTTTGGAATTGCCATAGACTTTATAATGAAAAAAGCTGCACAGGTAAAACAGGCACTGATTGGTTATATGAGACCCAACTTGAAGATCTTGATTTTACAAATGACATAACTCTTATCAGTGACAATGTGAAATCAGTGCAAGTAAAAACAGATATCCTGTCTTCAATGGCTAGTAAAATAGGACTTGAAATTAACAAGGATAAAACAAAAATAATGAAATTTAACCACAAAGGACAAATATACGTAGAAGGAACAGCTGTTGAAGAAGTAAACCATTTTGCATATCTCGGCAGCTACATAGACCAGGATGGTGACACCAGAAAGGAAGTTAGAATTCAAACTGCAAAAGCAGCACTGACCTTCAAGAATCTCGAAAACATATGGCATTCAAAAGTTATAAGCACAAAAACCAAGTTAAGATTATTCAGTTCAAATGTAATATCCACCCTCATTTATGCATGTGAAAGCTGGAAAACAACTAAAGAAACAGACAAGAAATTAGACTCAAAACAAATGCCTAAGGAAAATACTCAGCATAAAGTGGAACGAATCCAAGAACAACGCAGAGATTAGACAGTTGAGCAAACAACAACCTGTCTCATGGGAGATCAGAAAAAGAAGATGGACATATGTCGGTCATGTGATGACAAGGAACAATCAGAGAATCCCCAAACAAGCTATCAAGTGGAACACAACAGGCCGAAGAAAAAGAGGTCGACCATGTGAAACTCTAAGGAGCATATTGTTAAGAGAGGCCAGTTCACTGAGCATAACATCCCTTGATGAGATTGAAAAACTCGCTGAAGGCAAGTAATCTTGGCGAACTACCATGCTATGTGACGTTTAGCAGCACGGGAAGGATGTAAGTTGTAAGATGTATGTATATATGATCATATACTCTATCTTATCTTGGTTAATGATCAAGCCCACTTTTAGTGCCACATCTCTTAGGTGTATGCAGGTATTGATGACTTGCATATTTTCCCCCACTAGGTCGATGCCATCTCATCCAATTTCGAGGCTTCTCTATCCGTTAAAATAAAAAATCCTGTCCCAAAACACCAAAATAACATTCTACAAAACTATGATAAGACCAGCCTTCATGTATGGATCAGATTTTTGAGAACAAGATCCTGAGAAAAATCTTTTGGCCCATAAAGGATACCAATAGTGGAGAATGGAGAGCTGGAAAGAACACTGAACTGAAAAGCTTATTTAAATCCAAATGAATTATAAATGTTTTGAAACTGAACAGACTATGCTGGCTGGGCAATGTAGAAAGAATGGAAGAGAACAGACAAATGAAAATGATGTATGCATAAGAGATGAAGGAAACACAACCAAAGGGTAGACCAAGACAGAGATGGAAAGACAGTATAGAAGAGGATATAAAATAAATTAAGTGTCACCAACTGGAGAGAGAAGATTAGGAACAGAGAGGAATGGAGGTGAACTTTATCTGCAGCAGTGAGCCTTAATGGCTTAGAAAGCTGAAGAAGAAAAAGACATCCTTGTATATAATTTTTGTTCTCAGTGCACACGGAACTTTACACGATCTCATTGCACATAATGTATAAACTAGGAAGAAGGTAGGAACAGCTTTATTATTTTAACGATAACAAACTTGTAATGTTTCGAGCCCTTCTCAAACAAAAATAAACAGGACGAAGAATTAGAGAGAAGAGACAAGTACGGATTACATCAAACTAATGTAAGCGAAATAACAAACAATGAAAAAATGAAAAAAAAATAGTAATGAAATGAAAACCTATCTCAGTTCTTGTAAAGCACAAAAAAGGCTTGTGTGTATCAAGGAACATAAGCAATATGTCTTCACAAAAAAGGCTTTTTGGTATCACAGCTTTACTGCATTGCTTTGTGTTTAGTTGTATGACTATACACTAATTAATTAAACTCACTGCACATAGAACTGTACTAGGTCACAATGAACACTTGGATCTGCACTTGGTCCCCATTGCATATGCAGCTATACTAGGTTCCACTGTAAATAGAACTATAGTAGATCCCATTTACATATAGGCCTATACTTCTAAGTTGCACATGGAACTCTGTATGTGTGTGTGTATATATATATAGATATATCTACTAGGTCCCAATTCACTTGCACGCAAAGCAATTTTTAAAAAAAAATAAAATCTCTCTGCAGGACTGTGAAAAGCTGACTGTGGAGAACTGTGTTCTGAGATCAAAACTTGGGCTGGCTTTTGACCAAATCTCTTTACTGAAGTCACATGTTGGTGCCATCAGGCAGAATACAATTGCTTTCATACTGGAGCAGATGGATGCCCTGCACCTGCAGCGTGACACAGAAGTTTGATGTGCCCGTTCTGTCCTCACCTGGCAGATAAGAGATCAGTATTTCTTATGTGATAAATGTCCAGCGATTGCTAAAGTATGACGACTGAAACTACAGAGTAAAGGGATGACACTGATCACGTGTCATCCGATGGCTCAGGTTGACTTCATGTCATCTAGCGGCTGATGTCAACCACAAGTTACTCAATGACTTAACTTGATCACATACAGTTTGGTAACTCAAGTCATCATCCATTATCGTCCAGTACTGTAAGTCAACCATAGGTAATCCAAAGGCTTAAGTTCACCACATATCATCCAGTGATTTACATTGATGACTTAACTAACCTACTTACTATCAACTGACTCAACTTAACCACTTGTCATCCAGTTTTGATATTTTGCCCTCAACTGATTTTTTTAGAATTTTGCAAGCTACATATTCTTCAGTTTAGTCTGCTAATTCAGCATTACTGGGTCCAAGTTCCAGCAGTTGGAATTTTTTCCAGTACTACTGGACCAAAAAAGGCTTCCAGAGTCCACCCACCCTCTAAAAGTGGGTACCAGAGAAACCTGGGAAGGTAAATGCTGCCAGGTGTGATACTGACCACATCAGACTTTCATGTGCTGAAGGTCTTGGGAATACAGGCCTGATATCTTATACCGAACATGTCTTAACGACATAGAAAAAAGGAATTTTACCTTTTCTTTTTTTTTAAACCTTTTTACAAACTCTTCATATGGAATAGTTCCCTGAAAATATTTCATGAACAATACTACACTGTGTATGACTGTTCTTATTAAATATCTTGAAACATGTTTTGTACTCTGATGGAGGATGTTCCTTCTTAACTAACGAACTAATTACTGACTTATATACTGTATTTAAATTGATGTTGAATGTTTGTGACAGTGTGAAAGTTGAGATATGAAAGACAGAGTGTTACATGAGCCTGTGAGGCAGTTCTTCACTCTCTGAAAATAAAAGTTTCTTTGTATGCTTGTCTCCATTGGTGATCTGTTTAGAATTAGTTCTTGGATGAAATATATCAGCGATTCCCAAAGCGGCCATTAATGCCCTGCCCCAACTCCCTAGGCATTGTGATGATCTAAGGGGCAGTGGGGGGGGGGGGGAATGAGGGGGTGTGGGGAATGGAATGGCAGGTGATGTCACAACAGACTGAGGGGGAAAAAAAGAAAAAATGTTTTTGTGGGTGCTGGGATGTGGGGGTGAACAGCGCAGAAAAGTGTAGGAACCACTGAACTACATTACCACATTGCTTTCTGCAGCACCAGCAAGGGTCCAGAGAGTCTGACTTAAAGAATTATTTTACAGGATGAGCAGGCATTTATGGTGTGCCATTGTTTGTACAAACGTATGGGATATGTTCACTATTTTGAGGATTCCTTACATGATCTTTCAGGATATTTCCTTAATTCTGAAGTCTCTGTCAGTGACTTTAGGTTTAGCAGTGGGTCACTTTGTCAGCATTTGACACATGTGGCACATGTGGCAAAGTGATCATGCCCTAGTAACACTATTAATAGGATAATATAACACAACAATAAAAAATGAAAAAATTAATGAAAAACTGCAAATGATAAAGGCTCCCACTGAAACATCACAACTGTGTAATCATTAAATAATAAAGCTGTTCCTACTTTTTTTCCTAGTTTATACATTTTGGTGATCATGCCTGTGCGGGGAATTCAAGATTTCTATATAACTGGCCCCACAATTAAATGTTTCTTTAATTTTCATGAAAGTGTGTTCTCAAGAAGAATGCTGAAGGTACCATGGACAGTGAGAAAATCAAATGAGGAAGCTCTGAAAGAGGCACAAGAAACAAGGAAAGTTATAACAAAGATCAGAAATCCAAACTCGTGGGGTATATTTGGAGGAGAGACGGGCTAGAGCATCTAATGGCAACAGGTAAGATTAAAGGTAGAAGAGACAGAGATAAAAATGTTTGATGGTTTGACATCCTGGCACAGGAAATGCTCAGTGACAAGCCTGTTGAGATGCACAAGGGATCCAAGGTTATGGAAGGTCATGATGTCCTACACCTGTCAGCAGGGACCTTGAGAGAGTGTTCTAGTCGTAAATTAATGTCTTAAACAGAAATCCTGGAGTGCTTGAAGCAATGGTTCCTAAGCTTTTTTTTCAGGTCAAGGACCCTCTTTCTACCAGTTGTGGACTCCTCATTGAAAATGAAAAAGTAAATAGAACCAAATGATGCTAAGATTTTTTTTAAAACCAGGTACTGGCACCTAAAATATTAAAGCATGGCTAAGTCATGAGAACATGTTTAAAGAAGCAAGTAGGAAATTGTTTGAAAGAGTACCAGTACAGATTAAAAAAATATTCCATGAATTAAAAATGTTAATAAAAAAGGCTTTTAAAACATTCATAAAATATGGAAACTATGCATTCTGAAAAATCACAAAATTACTAATCTCCATATGAAAGTGAAGAGAATTAAGAACATGGAAATTGTTGTCTCCGCCTTTAGATATCAGCTTGTCTACACTGTTGCCTGTCACAAGTGGGTCTACTCGTATTCGGAGCTGGTTTCATCATCATCATCATCATCATCATCACCTTTCACTCCCTTGAGAGCATAGGCCACGGATAAAAACTCTCCAGTCATCCCTGTTCTTGGAATTATTCTCTGTTTCCTTCCATGTGTATCCCTTGTCCTGAACATTGTCATAATTTCTCTTCTCCGAGTAAGTCTAGGTCTTCCTCATTTTTTATTTCCTTGGGGATTCCATGTCAGTGCCTGTCTTGCTATCCTGGTGTTGGGTTTCCTCAGGGTGTTGCCAATCTACCTCCATTTCCTAAACATGATTTGTAGGTTCATAAGTTCTTGTCCTGCCCTTTCCCAGACCTCCTCGTTCCTGATCTTGTCCTGTCATTTAATGTTTAAAATCCTCATCAAGTAGTAGTTCATGGATGTTTGTATCCTCTTTTGTATTATCTTGGTCATAACCCATGTCTCTGAACCATATAGCAGGGCAATCTTTAGGTTTGTATTGAAAAGCCTAAGTTTGGTTCTTGTTTTGATGTTCTTAGATGACCATATTTTTTTTAAGCTGGATAAATACTGTCCTGGCCTTTATTATTGTAGCTTTAACATCCTTTTCCATTCCCCCGTATTTATCCACTATGCTACTAAATATGTGAAATATTCTATTTCCTCAGTTGTCACTCCTTTAGTTACAATGAGGCTATAGCTTTCACAATTACTTTGCATTATTTTTTTTCCTGTTAATACGAGTATATAGTCTCAGGTAAGCTGAATTCTTGCTTAAAATCTGGAGTTTCTCTCGGATTTGTTTGATTATGTTTTATTACAGTTCCAAGTAGTATATGGTATCAGTTTGTGGGAACGAGGTACCCGCTTTTACTGGAAGAACCGGTTCCTAAATCGGTTCCTGCCCATTTTTACTTCCCGAGCGTATTGGCACTATCCTGCCGCTTCCGGTTTCAATGCTGAGAGCGTATTGTCAGGATCGTGACAATTGTTTGTTTCATTAAAACAAGCGGTGTAACATTTAGATTGTACATATTTCGTCCGCGATTCCGGTGACACTTTCAAAATGGCGAATGCGTGCCTAGTTACGAGCGATGCCGAGCGAGAACAAGGACACGAAGCATGGAAATTTTTCAATTTTTGACGACGTAGATAGGGGTATGGACATAGCCTATGGCCACCCCGCTGCTCTTGAGTGTTTTCTAAGTAGATTTAGACATATTTAGACGACTAGAGAAGTAGTTAGGAGGTTATTTCAGACATTCATTCAGCGAAAATGCCATACAGAGTCACAATACGAGATCGATAAGTAGATCTACACATCTTAGATGGTAAATAGAGGTAAGAAGCGCGAATCTAGACCTCGCCGATGGTGAGCTGGCCACAATCAGTGTCTAAAAACATCACATTACTTCTTTTTTTCCTAAAAAACTCTGCATTTATGAAATTTTCATTCATTTAGCTACACTTTGACACATATTATGTATACGGAAGTAAATGGAAATACTGTTTTCCATCCCATTTTACAACTAGACCCCCTTACAGACAAGACCCGCGTTTTTACTCCCGCACGCAACGACACGTCCGTGTTTCTTCCTCCAGCACGGAAAGAGCTAGGATGAAGGAGAATCTGAGTTCTACCTTTTAGGTCTGAGTTGTTGAGTGGGCTCCCCTGTTTTTCTCCTTTTAGAAACAAAATTCAGAAGAAAAAAACACACCGTAGACCGGTAGACAGAATAATCATCACAACACTTTAGTGTAGAAAACAACTAATGATTAAATAAAAACTTATAAGTATGTTTATGAGAGTTACTTCCCATGTTTGGATAGGTCACCAGATAGTAACTGACACAGAGGATTGAACTTTGTCACTTCTCGTGGTTGCTGGAAGACAAAATCTGAAACAAGTATGCGAGGTTTTGTTGAACAAATCCTTTCATGAATAATTCTGTCAATGCTGGTTTTGTATGACAGGTCACAATAACATTAGTGTTTGCTTTGCTAGCAACAGTCGCATGCATGTGTCTTCATATTTGGCCCTTGTTTCTTGTACAGATGATAAAAGATTCTTTCGCACAGTTGCATCTTCAAGCGAGTTATCATTTCTGACACAAGGGTAAAAAGTATTACATACGTGTAATATGAAAACATCCTTCCCAAGCCGTCAGGCGTCACACAAGGCTTGCAGTGCATGACCATGAGTCTCTGTTCTCAGAGAGCTTCTCATCAAGGAATTTGACCCTTTCCATCTTAGCCTCTTCTGTCAGTGTTCTTTGTAAAGGGAAGCAACTAAAACAAAATCACCTCAAGGGGGAAGATATCAATGGAAATAGATACTGTGAATAATAAACGGAACATTTGATGGTGTATGCAATGAATGACGCTTCTAGCACATATTATTCACGTAATTCAGACAAACCTGCAGAAAGTCTGTTGTCTAGTGATGGTGGTAAGAGAATGTTCAAGGTTTTAATGTTCCAAGTTTTGCCAGCGTCTGTGAAGTACTTAGCTTTTTTTTTTTTAAACAGCGCATGGTGCTGCTCGAGGTGGTGAGGATTTTTAGATTAAAATCTTAGCCTGGACGGAAAGACCACCTTGTTGGTCATTGTACCTTCCGTGCCAGGTAATTATCCTACTTTTACGTTGTCCAGAATGGCTGCTTGTTCTTGGAAGCATTTTGTCGTGTTTGCATGCTGACAGTACGTGATCCAATGTTGTACTTATATTGCAGAGAGGCCAAAGTATAAAGTGTGAAAACAACGTAATAGAATTAAGTATAACCTGACTATAGCAGACTTGTTATAATAAAATTAGCTGTAGGGATCACAGAACAGACATTTAATTCATCATGTGGTCAGTCAGTTGAAACAGGAAGAAGTGGAGAGTTTTGAATATCTTGGATCACTACTAACTAATAATGGAGATACAATGAGGGAAATTGAAAGGAGGACATCTATCACTCTTCAGAAAGTAAAACAACTAAAGAATCTGTGGAGAGTAACAGACAGAAATACAAAAATAATATTTTTAAGGGGATGCATCTTTCCCATCGCAACATATGCCTGTGAGACCTGGACACTTAACAAAACAGGTGAGAAACACATAAATGCCTTTGAATGTAAATGCTACAGAAGAGTTCTCCAAATACCGTGGACACAAAAAGGAACAAATATATCCATACTACAAGAACTTAATATTGAAGAAGGCTGGCTAGTAAGGAAGTTTAAACAGAGAAAACTTAAATATTTTGGACATATTAAACGTCATGAGAATTTAGAGGTCTTTGAAGGGTACATAATGTGAAAAAGAAAGAGAGGAAGACCAAGCGAAGATGGCTTCAAGACATCGTTGATAATCTGCAAATGGATGCATCAGTAACAGGGCATCTTACAACCGAGAGACCTACAGGAGAGCTGTTAGGGAGGCCAAGTTCCGCAAGGGACATGCAAATGACTGACTGACTGAGATATATTTAAGTTGAATTTTTCAAAATCTTTCTTACCCCTTTTTTTTTGGCTAATGGAACTTAACTATCCTGTAAGACAGCAATCCTGCAAGACAGCAATCCTGTAAGACAGCCAGTCAAGACAGAAGTAACTTTTGACGCTACCAGCTGACCAGAAGACCTGTACTCTAAAAGGAGGAGAGGGAGGGGAGATAACGTGGGAGACAAGTTTAAAGATAAACAATGTTAAAAACTCGGACACAAACAGCGACAATAAAGATAACATTGGTCAACGACGCCTTCAGTACTTTTATCCACTCCCCCACCCCTCAGGAAGAATAAAATGTTCTCGAAACGTTTACCTGTTGCAAGTGTGCTATTTAAGTTATCTAACAAATGTTTAATGTCTTGATGTTGGCTGCCTATGCCTTTGTGTAACCAGAAAATTAAGTCCACCCCTTTTGTTATAAAAAGAAGTGTTCACTTCATGTACACCATTATTATCTTTATCATACACATCACTGTCATCTCATGATTTGAAAACGCCCACCATTTCATTATTTCATCTCACGGACAATCATCCCCATTTCACGTCATTTCACACTGAATTTGAAATTGTTACTTGTTGGATGTAAATAAACTTTTTAAAAAAATCCCATAATACCCACAAACACGGTGGAACCAGGCACGCGCGCGCGCCCGCGCACACACACACACACACACACACACACACACACACAACGTAGGGATACAACGCTATAAACCTGAGACAGTCAAACAAGTCATTTATGATAAAGATCGACACAGTGGGATAAATCCACACGGCATCTCTACGCTTATATTTGTGTGGTATCTTCTTCTTCTTCTTCTGCTTCTTCTTCTTCTTCTTCTTCTTCTATCTCCCTGTGACTCCGAGCTGGTGTTCTTTTTTGCAGCCGGTGCTGTGTAGGTGTTGAGGCACAGCATCGTGTCCGCTTGGGAGCGTGGTAATTCAGTAGATACCTCTACATCGCACTACGTGCAGAAACAAGATGAGATCAAGAAACTATGAGAAAGACAAGTTTTATAATGTACAGTATATGAAATGGCTTGGCAGTACTTAGAAACAGGACTTAGAGAACACTCTCCATAGTAGATCGAGAACACGTGTTAAGACTAAACAGAGAGGATTAGACATGGGTCTGTTTAGATAAATGTGGAACCTACAACGCTAACAGGCAACAAAGTAACCATCGGTCACGTGCGCCCGAACAGCGACTGGTGGGTCACTACTTTGACGAAGGAAATGTCGCCACTGCCTGTGCCGGGCCCTGCTGGCATTATAATCCACAAATATAGTTACTCACGTGATGGCGTGTGTCATGTGACATCAAAAGGATGATCTAATGTAAGATCCATCTTTCTAAAACGTGCTATAATGACCACGTGACCAAGGAAACTGGTTGTTTGCTGCAGGATAAGTTCCCAAAACTTAGGGTCTTCTTGGTTTTTCCCTTCCCTCGAGTCTAGCCAAGGGGAAGTGTTTGTGCTTGGGCCCTTCAGAGAAGTGAAATTGGCGAAATTTTATACTGCACTATCATCCCATAGCAACACCATCTTCGTGTACTATCAGCCGCTATACGCGCGATGTATTTTGTGATATAACCATTCGATAGTACCACCACGCTATCGGCCATGTTGGGGTATCCCTCTATTAGGAATTAATAAACGGAGATGTACTGGACTGATGGTTTTGTGTTGACAATGTTCTTCGATATCAGTCTTGCCTCAACCATATCTGGGTTACTCAACCTCTGCCATACCTGGGTTACTCAACCTCCACACCGGAGTTGCCTTCTACAGAACAACTTCTACCATGCCTTGGTTACTCAACCTCTGCCATACCTGGGTTACTCAACTTCTACCATACCTGGGTTACTCAACCTCTACCATACCTAAGTTACTCAACCTCCACCATACCTAAGTTACTCAACCTCCACCATACCTAAGTTACTCAACCTATGCCATATCTTGGTTACTAAACCTCCACCATACCTAAGTTACTCAACCTCTGCCATATCTTGGTTACTAAACCTCCACCATACCTAAGTTACTCAACCTCTGCCATATCTTGGTTACTAAACCTATGCCATATCTGGGCTATTCAACCTATGCCATATCTGGGTTACTCAACCTCTACCATACCTGGGTTACTCAACCTATGCCACACCTGGGTTACTCATTCTCTGCTATACCTGGGTTAGTCATCCTCTACCATACCTGAGTTACTCAACTTCTACCATCCCTGTGTTAGTCAACCTCTACCATATTTGGGTTACTCATCTTCCACATATGCCCCCCACATACGCCTTCTGCCTTTCTTTTTTTTTTGTGGTCTACATTCCACACATAAAACAAAGCAGCAATGTTTTTTTTTCTCAAGGTCCAGTCTCCTTATGCTTTAAATCTTTTGTCTTCAAATCTGAAATTTGGGCCTTGTTTCCTCCCCAGGTAATATCGCACAGAGACGATCTAGAAGTATAAACTAGGAGAAAAGTAGGAGCAGCTTTATTACTTAACGATTACAAAGTTGTGACCTTTCTGCGTGAGCCTTAATCATACAAAAACATAGTGGACGAAGAAATATATATATATATATATATATATATATATATATAGAGAGAGAGAGAGAATGAATGAATGAATAATCTTTATTTTTAAAGGGTAAAGAATTGGGCATGCAGGCCCGTCTTACATTCTGCCCTTCCGAGAGAGATATAAAGTATAGATTCACACGAATGCTGTTAAAAAAAAATAATGAGCACTGTAAGATGTGGCTTGTTCGACGCTGTGTGTCAGAAATGAGCATTGTAAGGCGTAGAGGCTGTTTAAATGGAGAACTGTGGTGTATGGTCGGTGAGTCGTAACTGGGGGTGGTGGGCAGGGAAACCGTGGAGGGGAGAGTGTACAATGTTAACTTAGCCAAGAGAAGGTGAAACAGATGATTATAGTTAGGGTAGAGGGGTTGTAATATGATGCTGTAAGGAGGTTCTGAACTATCTGTGACAAGCGAGAAAGGAGCGGAGCTTAGTAGAGAGGGATTATAATTGTTGAAGAGGAGAATGCTAGGTGTAGCTGAATAGATAGTTTAACTGTGTGGTTCCAGCGTCCCATAATCCTGAATGTAGCGGTTCTCAAGCGCTAGGCGGCTTGTGTCATCTGTGTGGCATTGTTTGATGGCTGTTACCAGAAAATCAGATTTGCCTCTGCGGTTAAAATGATTAAAATGATTTGGGACTGGTTTCGAAGCATGCTGGGTGATATCGTACAGATGTTTCTGCATGCGGTCCCCTAATCTGAGACAAGTCTCACCAATATACGTTATCCTGCATCTTTTGCATACGATGACATATATCACATTACGGGATTCGCATGTGAATCCTTCATGAAGAGTGAGGATAGTTTTGGGAAAGGTGATCGTTTTCGTTTCCCAGACTACCGGGCAGGTAACGCAGCGGGGGCGGTTACATTTTCTGGTGCCAATATATGTAAGGCTCCGCTTCAAGTGGCTGTGGACGAGGATGTCCTTAAGGTTTGGCTCACGTTTGTATGCCAACAGGGGTGGATCAGAGAAAATGTATCGAGTGTCGGAGTCGAGCTGAATTATTGGCAGATGACGATAAAGAATTTTCTTAACCATCTGACCATGCGGGTGGAAGGCAGTAATAACTTAACTCTGTCCGATGGAGTAACAGGGTTTTTTTTTCTGAATGCGTCTTTGCGGCTCACTAATTGGACTCGGTTGAAGGCTTCACGAAGGACATTTTCTGGGTAGTGGCGATGACGGAAAAATTCTATTAACTTGTTGGACTGATCAACTAAAAGACTCTCTTAGATGTGATTCAACATTTGGTCTGTTCTTTCATGTCCTTGGCATGGTTTGAAACATCTGCCATGAATGACTTACAGACATCTTTATATGTCAGTTCTAGTATGTCGCATGCATTAATTATTTACCAACGATAACAGTGAAATCTCCTATATATATATATATATATATATAATTTCTCTCTTATTTTCTATATCTTTTATTGTATACAAGCGGAGGCATCAGTTGTGGATAAATGGAGAGAGAGAGGAGTTGGCATCGCGGGGTTGTTAACTTTATAAAATAGCTCATAACTCAGTGAATGGAGAGAAGAGAAACGAGATAAAGAAGCACTATATCAAATGAAATTGAAGAGATAGGGGGGAAAAAAGAAAAAGATATAAACCCAGACTGTTAAAATATATATGTCATTTTAAGACTCATAATAATACACTAATACTTTGGTCTGTGCAACAGAGAGAGAGAGAGAGAGAGAGAGAGAAAGAGAGAGAGAGAGGGGGGAATGGAGAGAGAGATAGGGAGAAAGAGCGGAGAGAGGTAAGTTTAGATATGTAGCCGTTATTTCTTGGAACTGTTACAAAGATAATTCCCCAAAGTGTTCCTGTCTAGAGGTCAGTTTTTGTATAAGAAAATCGATAAATAATAAATATCTACAAATATGTAGAGTTATTTTTACGAAATATAGCAAGATTAGATGAAGGGGGTGGGGGGATAAGGAAAGACTGCCGTACGATAACGATACTGACGACATGGGAAGATAAAAGAATTGATAAGTCACATGAGACTTGCACACCGTGATACTACGAGACAGGATAAGATAAAGATTTGTTTACTGCAGCTAACTTACTCTGAGAGACAGCACATGATGATGATGATGATGATGATGATGATGATGAAACTCTAAAGAGACAAAATAAGTTTTCAAGCCCCTAGACAAGTTGCTTCTGTTTACGAAATATATGTTCAAGTAAAATATGACACAAGCTTGGGACAAAAGCTTTGGGGCTCCCATCAGAATCTGGAGAGGACTGTGGGCTTTGCCACGTCGACAGGGATCAGGATCTGGAGAGGACTGCGGGCTTTGCCACGTCGACATGGATCAGGATCTGAAGTGACCAACAACCTCGAACGCATAAGAATAAAAAGAAGAAGATGACAGACGAAAGTAAAATTAATGTTCATTATACAAAATGCACAAGGTAAAAA
Source organism: Achatina immaculata (assembly GCA_009760885.1). NCBI lineage: Eukaryota > Metazoa > Mollusca > Gastropoda > Stylommatophora > Achatinidae > Lissachatina > Lissachatina immaculata. Next base: position 36,807,421 of record CM019718.1, on the reverse strand, counting down.
TCATATCAGATAGTGCTCTGCCGATAGTCGTAGGCGGTCATCTCTCTCCATCTGGCTCGATCCTCCGTGTCTCGAATCAGATCAGTCAGGTCACCCAGATTTTTCTGTCTTCTTCGCCCTCTCTGTCGCTTGCCGTTTATCTTTCCAGCCGTTACCACATTTTTCAGACCTTTGGGGGAAGGGGTGGGGGCTGTACTTCCACCAGGTGCATCCATCGAGTGTCTGATGGTGGAGTGGCTTCTAGATATATTATCACCGTTTCGTGCCATCTCCACAAGGAAGGTTGGCTGCAGTGAATCTTCACTCTGTGTTTCTTGTCCTCGTAGAGCACTCGGCCAAGCGTGTCCCTGTCCATCTCTTGATGTCGTCCACCCATCTGTGTCGCTGTCGTCCTCTTGTGCTCTTCCCCTTCGATCTTTCCCTCAAGAAGACAAGATATAGAAGTTAACTGAGGCTGTATTGAATCGGCAGTCGTGAACAAACCAGGCGATGGTGTCTGAAAGGAGGGGAGTTCACAGTGTGGGGCTGTTAACTTTGTAAACTACCTCATAACTCAGTGATATGACCAAGGCTGTTTAACTTTCTAAAATACCTCATAACTCAGTGATATGACCAGGGATGTTAACTTTCTAAAATACCACATAACTCAGTGATATGACCAGGGATGTTAACTTTATAAACTACCTCATAACTCAGTGATATGACCGGGGCTGTTAACTTTCTACAATACCTTATAACTTAGTGATATGACCAGGTCTGTTAACTTTCTAAAATACCTCATAACTCAGTGATATGACTAAGGCTGTTAACTTTCTAAAATACCCCATAACTCAGTGATATGACCAGGACTGTTAACTTTATAAACTACCTCATAACTCAGTGATATGACCAGGATTGTTAACTTTCTAAATGACCAGGTCTGTTAACTTTCTAAAATACTCACAATTTAGTGATATATGACCGGGACTGTTAACTTTATAAAATATCTTACAAATCAGGGATATGATCATTGGGAATAAGAGGCGCTATAACCTCTCTGACACCCCCCCCCCCCCTCGGCTGCCTTGTGGGTTAGGCACTTTTCAGAATCAAATGCTAGCGGAAATCACCGTACACAACCCGGCGGAAGACAAAAGGTGTAATCCCTGGTTTGTCATGGATCGATATCTCGCAACAAATAAAGTGAACGGCGTCAAGGGAGGGTGTGTCATACTCGCCAGGTAAGATATGTCACACGCGCCAGGTAGGGTATGTCATACGCGCCGTGTAGGGTATGTCATACGCGCCATGTAGGGTATGTTATACGCGCTAGGTAGAGAGTGTCATTCATGCCAGGTAGGGAGTGTCATATGTGCCAGGTAGGTAGTGTCATACGCGCCAGGTAGGGTATGTCATACGCGCCGTGTAGAGTATGTCATACGCGCCATGTAGGGTATGTTATACGCGCCAGGTAGAGAGTGTCATACGCGCCAGGTGACATCAGATCGTCATGCTAATGCACGCAAAAAGCAATAACAAGTTAGAAACTTGGAATATCAGAGCAATGAATACAGCAAGGAAAGTTTAAAACATCCAAGCAGAAATGAGGAGACAGCATTTTAGGAATGATTGAAACAAAATGGCCAAGAGCATGAATAACAGTCAGTCAGTCAGTTAGTAATTCATTTGCATGCCCCTTGCTGAACTTTGCCTCCTTAACAGCTCTCCTGTAGGCCTCTCGGTTGTGAGCAAGATGTCCTGCTGCTGATGCATCATTTCGCAGATCATCAACGATGTCTTGCAGCCATCTTCGCCTTGGTCTTTCTTTTTCCCATTATGTACCCTTCCAAGACTGTCTTCTTTAAATTCTCATTGCGTTTAATATGTCCAAAATATTTAAGTTTTAAGTTTTCTCTGTTTAATCTTCTGTACTAGCCTACCTTTTTCAATATTATTGTCTTGTGTGTATGTATGTATGTATATATATATATACACACAATGTAAAATCACTGAATAAAATTATGTCAGACTAGAATGAACTGAGCACATTAGATCTTCTGGAATATAATGAACGCTACAGTCAACACAAAACACAAATCAGCGTGGAGAACTGATTTAATTCAACATCTGACCACTTCTCCAAGCTGATTTGTGCATTCTCTTATCCCATACTCCCCCCCCCCAATGATTGGTGACATAACTTTAACCCAGCCACCCCTCAAATGATTGGTGATATAATCTTAACCCAACCACCCCCCCCCAATGATTGGTGATATAACCTTAACCCAACCACCCCCCCCAAATGATTGGTGATATAATCTTAACCCAACCACCCCCCCGCAAATGATTGGTGATATAACCTTAACCCAGCCACCCCCCCCGCCCAAATGATTGGTGATATAACCGTAACCCAGCGCCCCCCCAAATGATTGGTGATATAATCTTAACCCAGCCCCCCCCCCAATGATTGGTGACATAACCTTAACCCAGCACCCCTCCCCCAATGATTGGTCAAATAACTTTAACCCAGCCCCCCCCCCCCAATGATTGGTGACATAACCTTAACCCAGTCCCCCAATGATTGGTGACATAACCTTAACCCAGCCCCCCCCCCAATGATTGGTGACATAACCTTAACCCAGCCCCATCAATGATTGGTGACATAACCTTAACCCTGCCCCCTCTCCCCCCAATGATTGGTCAAATAATCTTAACTCAGCCCCGCCCCAATGATTGGTGACATAGCCCCCCCCCCCCCATAATTGTTGACATAATCTTCATGTCAAGAATGAAACATTAATTCCGTAAATTAAATTTGGATACAAGTTTGAAATTTGGTGTCGTTTCTTTTTTTAAATAGTATATATCAGGTAATATACTGATACGGTAAAGAATAATTTCGTTGAAACGTGTTTCATTGCCATCCACAAACGCTCCCTTATGCACGTGAGCTATGACAAGTACACGCTGATTATCAGGGTGAGTGTAAAAATTACGTGCAATAACGTCTTATTGAGCATAGATTTAGGGCATGATTCACACGTCTCGCCAAGCCACTGGGGTAGGAAAGTCGTGCCGACTCGTGATGCAAGTGCAGTATGGACTCCAACTGAACAGCTGTCACTTTCCATTCGTTTTAAAATTGGTGATAAAAGGACACTTTTGGTAGCTGCAAACCTATGCCCCAGAGAAGGAGTCTTAGCACCCGAGAACACGTTCCGGCTATTGCGTGCGTTGAGAATGGCAAATTCGCTCGTCTGTAGGTTCTGGCGATGCCGGTCCGTAAGAAAAGGACCTCTGTAGGGTCTTCTAGCCCAAAGGCGTTTGTGAGTGTCACATTCTACCATTCAAAGACTTTTGGAGAGATTTAGAGGAACCGGAGGAGTAGACGACCGAAACTGATCAGGAAGTCCACGTTGTACGAGCTGGCAGAATGACAGATGTCTCTTGTTGTCTGCCCTTCGCCACAGGACAGTCACCTGTACCACTCTGCCACGTCAGTTGATGAATATTGCGAACAATCCACAATGGCAGTTTGGGGATTCTTGCATGAGTTAGGGCTTGCTTCACGAAAACCAGCAGCCAGAATCCATCACACCCCACCTCATCTCAGATCCCATGTTCTCTGGCGTTGTGAGCACATCAGCTGGACAGGACGTCAGTAGAGTCAAGTCCTCTTTACAGACGAGTCAAGTCCTCTTTATTTCACTCTATTATTTAATGATGACAAGGTTTGTGTTTGTAGTAGGCAAGGAGGGCGTTTTACTGATGGCACAATTTGAGAAGTAGATCGCTGTAGAGAAGGTTTTGTCATGGTCTGGGGTGGGTTCAGTCAACAAGGCAAGACCGCTCTTCATGCCATCCATGTCACACGCTGACTGGCCTAAGGTACCAAGGTGAGATATTGCGAACTCTTATTCAGTCTGCTATGGAGGCCATGGGTGATGTTACAGTCTCGCAGGATGACGATGCTCGACCTCTTCGAGCTCGTTACGTTAACAACTTCATCCAACACCAGGGAATGGTCAGGATGGAGTGGGTGCCTCGTTCACCTGATCTTGTTCCTATTGAACACCTTTGTGACGTCCTTGGACGGAGAGTATCAACTAATCATCCTCTACCAGTTGATGCTGCATAGATGCTTCAGTTTCTTCATCAGGAGTGGCAGGCTATTCTACAGGATGTTCTTAGAACCCTTGTGGACTTCTTGCGTCAAAGATATATCGAAAGCCTGAACGCAGATCGTGGCTATACCAGATTTAGACAGATCAAGCTTAAGAATCTTATCTGGTGACTTTTATGATGACGGATGAGTGGCTTCTCAAGCTTATAACTTTTGTACGGATTATCACATTTGGATAAGAGTTGTATGAATTTTCTGCATGTTAAATTCAGTTAATTCTGATATTAATTTTTCTGACGTTGGCTGCATATTATTTTTCAGGCAACGGTTTTAACAAGAGGCCCCCACCCGACTTCTTCTGGGGTTGGGGAAGGAAAGGCGGCCAGGCGTGATACTGACCATATCACCCTCTAATGTGCTGACAGGTCAAGGAAAATATGGCCACTAACACCATATCCCTATGTGCCTCTAAGGCATGACAGGATTACCTTTACCTTACTTCCCTTAACTTTTGAGCAGTAGTGCATTTCAACTATGACTTCATTATACTGAAGTTAAACTTCTAAGTAAACAGCACTACCTGGAAGTAGATAAGTTTTACCTAAATCTGGAATCTTTGCCATGTAACTTGTGCAATCTTTTCACAGCCGATTTAAGGGTAATAAAATGATTGTTATTATGGTCTGGTTGGCTGAGTGATTAGGCACTTATTCTACTAATCCGATGGTATCGGGTTCAAGTACCGGCAATGGGGATTTTTTTTTTTTCTGGTATCACGACATAAAAAAATGCCCTCGCGGTCCACCCAGCCTCTAAAAATGGGTACCAGAGAAATCTGGGAAAGTAAATACAGCCAGGTGTGATACTAACGACATCACACTTTCATGTGGTGAAGGTCTTGGAAATACGGGCCTAACACCGAGTCCCCTGTATGCCTTAATGGCAAGGAAAGATTTTTATAAGCTTGTTATTACTTTATAGATCTTTTGTTAATACTTTATAGATCTTAGTTTTAAACTGACTAGTACTAGGCGTTGTAAACAGCAAAGACTTCTTTTTAATCATCTTTTTACTTATTTTTGATTAAGGATATTTAACAGGGTTTGACATGTACAATCAGTAACTAACCAGATATACGTGACAGACACTGTCCACGTACACATCAGTGGCAAGTCTTCAAGCAATCTGTTTATGATTAAGAAGAGATGAATTTAGTGGGAGATGCGTGCATGAAACCTGAATGTTATATCTGAGGGATAAAAAAGCGTTTCAGTAACAGCACGGGGCGGAAACAGATCAGATTCCGTGAGCGATGAAAGACACTTTTGTTAATGTGTACAGTGAGCAAACTTAACCACACAAGGTATGCACTTAACACAGGTCCCTCGTCCTCTGTGGGAGAGTGGCTCGAGGGTGTAGGGGAAGGGGGAGAGTTGGGGTTCTGACCTTGGGACCCGGACTGGTGAGGGGGGGGGGGTCCAAAATCCATGTTTTTTTCTTCTCATTTAGACCCAGTTAAGACCAGTGTGCTGCCGTCGTGGTGTAGTGGTTAGCGCACTCGCCTGCCAATCCTGCTTCTGTTTCGCAGTCGGATGGAGTTTTTTTTTTTCGCTCCGACCGGCATCAGGGTCAACCCGGCCTCAGAAAATGGGTGCCTGGGGTTTCCCCGGGAAAGCAAAGACAGAGAGGACAGATGGTGACATGTCTACCCTGAATGTTTTAGTGGCCTAGAAATAACACTTCACAGCTCCCCGCCCTACAAATGCTGAGGGATACAGATGGAAGACCAATGTAAGAAACGATTGTCTCTTCTCTTCGTTTGGAATATTATAACCTTAAGTGAAGAGCTTGGATTTATCGATTCAGATTTGTACCGGCTTTTAAACTAGTCCTTACAGGCTTCGTGCAGAGTGGCTTTAAAGTGCCTAGGGTAATAGATTCCCAAGTAGATGGTAGCAAAAATGTTGACAAATCTCTTTTTCCCGAAGCTTTCCATTTATTTGTTTGTTTGTTTTTTGACTTGTTGCAAATGTCTGGGGTTTTTTTTCCCTGCTTGGGGAAACTTTATTACATTCTGATACTTGACATGGGAAAAACTGGGACTCCGAGACTGTACTAAATTTCAGCCCTGATAAGGACCAGCCATGACAGTCATTGCACATGAAAGAGACAATTTATCGATTGCTTTCTCCCCCGTAGTCTGCTTATAAATGGACATGAAAAGGAAATTATTTATGCATAATTTCTTACTATCAGTTTTTGTACAGAAGCTCTGCGGCACAAATATTGAGGGCAAAAACCCTGTCCATTCTAGTTTGTAGGCTAATCTCTCACGCAGATCTCACACTGTCTGAGAAACATGGCTCCGGGAATTACAAAAATTGGATCAATCTGCCCCGCATAACGAATTTAAATTTCCATAAAAATGGTAACGTTACTGTGGTAATATTTTCTAAAATTGTAACATTGTTTTGTTCAAATCGGTTATTCTTCTTTATCTAAACATGAATGTGCATTTATTACACTGGAATTCTCCTTCTTCTTCTTCTTCTTCTTCTTCTTCCAGTTGCTAATTCAACAGCTTTCCAAGCCATTAGGCTCACTGCTGCAGACAAGACAAGTCTCCATTCCTCTCTGTTCTTGATCTTTTCTTGGCAATTATCGATTCCAAGAGCTAGTATATCTTCTCCTAGGTTGTCTCGTCATCATTGTCTAAGTCTACCTCTTGGTCTGTTCCCTGTAATCACTTCTATATAGGCCATCTTTCTTTTTTTTTTCTTTTTTTTTCTAATGGCTGTTATAAACGGAGAGTCTTGTGTCATTGTCTGTTGTAGTTTATTTCTCAAGAACTGAAAAAAAAAAAAAAAACTTGATTCCTTGCATCTCGCGCAGTAATGGTAATCGTGAAGCACAAGTCCAGAGCCGGATGGGGAGTGAGCCACTGTGATTTATTTTGAAGTCTCTGAGTGGACATAGGTTGTCATCATCATCAGGTGCCGTGCCGACTGGCGTTGGCTTTTATGCTTCTCCAGAGCACACGATCCTTCATACAGGCCATCAGCTCAATTGGTGATCTCCTTTCACACCATCCCGTCAGACTGTCCGGGCTGACGTAGACTGTAGTTAAATATTATTTCGTTGCTTCCCTGCTATGTCAAAACTTTGACTGTTTTAAATGTCGGTGTTGTAATACGCAATATAGAGGGGTCCAAGCGGGGCTCTTTGTGAAAAGTTTTTCTAACACTAGGAACGGCATGTGAAACAGAGACACTGCGCATGTAAAGTGTGGTGGAGACTGCTTTAAGCCCATGGTGCGCCTCCTGGGTACTGGAGCTTGCTAGAAACTCAAGTCTTGCATTCACTCCAGGAGGTGAGTTAGGTCATCATTGCCCTCTCTTCAAAAAATCTGAGTCTTTATTTCCAAGATCTTTACCATACATCAGCAAACAAGATCTTCGTCATACATCAGCAGGCGAGATCTTCACCATACATCAGCAGGCCAGATCTTTACCATACATCAGGAGGCAAGATCTTCACCATACACCAACAGGCAAGATCTTCGTCAAAATGTCAGAAACCAAGATATTCACAAAATCACCAACTGTCATGATCTGCGTCAGAGCATCGCGTATCCAGACCTTTATCATAAAAGGATGTCAACAACTTCACCAGAACATCAGATGTCAAGATCTTCATCAGAACATCAGCTGTTAAGATCTTCACACTTTTTGACTTGACCAAGCGACGCATTAGAAGTTGATGTAGTAACCATCACGCCTGACTGCCTTCATTTCTACAGCTTCAGTAGCAGCCAGGCACCCATTTCTACGACTAAGTACTTGGGACGTCACTGGCCGGATTCGAACCACCTACCCTCGCTATCAGACGACTGACTATTTCTCTACTCAGGCACCAGGCACACGAGGGAGTGAGGTCAGAAAAAGGAACAGCAAGTCGAATGCTTTAAAAGACTTGCTCTTACTTCAATGGTCCTTCACCTAAAAGTCAACAAGTGACTGAAGTTCAAGAGTACCCCTCGGCCACTGCGTCATGGGCTCGGGGACCCACTAACGGCTACCTCCAATGGACCCAGTTATAGAAATGGGTAGCTGCCACACCAGTGTTAGGGAAAAGGGTCTTCCAAGACGGAAACTATATGTCTTTGTGGCGAGACACACACAATGAATTTGCACATCACACTATTCTGTCAGTTATTGAAGAAATAATAGAGTTTCAAGTGAAGTTAGAATATTTAGGAAGAACAAAATTACTTCAAACGTGTGTCTGGTACAGGTGGATATTTTAAATAATTAAGTACATAGAACGTCGATTATCCGAAACGTCAATTATCTGAACCGCCAATTATCCGAACAACTGCGTCACTAATTCATTCATTTATTTGGATTCCCTTGCGGAACTTTGCCTCCCTAACAGCTCTCCTGTAGGCCTCTCGGTTGTAAGCAAGATGTCCTGCTGCTGATGCATCCATTTGCAGATTATCAACGATGTCTTGCAGGCATCTTCGCCTTGGTCTTCTTCTCTTTCTTTTTCCTATTATGTACCCTTCCAAGACGGTTTTCTCTAGATTATCATGACGTTTAATGTGTCCAAAATATTTAAGTTTTGTCTCTTTAATTCTCTTTACTAGCCAGCCTTCTTCAGTATTAAGTTCTTGTAGTATGAATATATTCGTTCTTTTTTGTGTCAATGATATTTGAAGAGCTCTTCTGTAGCATTTACATTCAAAGGCATTTATGTGTTTCTCAGTTGTTTTGTTAAGTCTCACAGGCATATGTTGCGTTGGGAAAGATCATCATCATCATCAGATGCCGTGCCGACTGGCGTTGGCTATTATGCTTTTCCAGAGTACGTGATCCTTCATGCAGGCCATCAGTTCAGTTGGTGATCTCCTCTCACACCATCCCGTCAGACTGTCCAGTATCATTTCTCTTAGTCTTCCTCTTGATCTTCTTCCTTCTATTTTTCCTGTTGTTATAATATTTTCAATGCCCCCTCTTCTCATTGCATGTCATATGAAAGTACATTGTTTCTCTCTTATCTTTTTGACAAAGGTTTTTGTTGGGAAAGATGCATGACCTTAAAAATAATAATAGTAACAACAACAATAATAATAATGTAGCTTTGAATCCAATCCACAAAAAAAATTATGTCTCCTAGTCCAAAAGAGTTGAAATCTTGGAAAGCTAATGTCACAAAAGTTCTAACTCTCTGTGGAGCTTTGGCAGATGTGGTACTAATATTAGGCTTACTTGGGTACGCTCATGTACGTTTAATTATCCGAACTATTCAATTAACCGAACCATTTTGGTCCTAACTTTAGTTCGGATAATCGTATACAAGCAAAATCTGAACTGAAAGTGAAAAAAAAAATCATTCATTTTTTTCAAAAGTGTGTTATTTCTCAGTTATCTCATTTCACATCTATTTTTCGTTTTTTTTTTTCGTAATGTTTCAAGAGTTTCACTTTTTCTTTAAACCAAATGGGAGTAATTTAGTGTATCTGTAATCTGTGTAGGGAAAACACGTCGGGATATTTTCCCATATGTTTTACAACAATTTTTTCTTCTTCTGTTTTTCTTTATCTCGGATTGTTTCCTCACTTCATTTAGAATGTTGTAACTTCTGTGTTTGTCGAACAAGAGGGCTTGGATTATCGATTCAGATTTGAATAGGTTTTTAATGTTGTATGAACGAATTGAGACCCCGGTAGCGAATTGTTTATTTGTCTGTTCATGGCGGGTTGAGACTAACGCGTTTAGGCGTACCGCGATCACGTGACCGCTTCCATGGTTTCGCTTGAGCGCGAGTTGGCGCTGGTGGAGATCAGTCGGCGAACTGGTTCGTCAGGGAGTTGACAAGAGGGTACAATTTGGGGGCAACTATCGTAATTTCAAAGATCTAAAAATTTATTATTATTATTATTAATCAGCCAAGTATAAGACGTATTATCATTTATCTTAACAATCAGATACTTCAGAAAGATCCTGACCCATGCTTAGCTCTGAGCAGAATCTCTTGTTTCTCATCTCACTTCTTCCTGTATTTTAGAATTTTATCTACAAATTTTGACCGCTGATGGTGTTGGCTCTGTCTTTCCTTTCTTATTTGTTTTTTTTTTTCATAAACTATTTAAAATCTTTAGCTTTCAAATAGAACTCTTGACCACTAGATCTCTCTCGAAACAACGAGAGCTATTTTGTTAGGTTAAGTACTTCTTCTCTTATACTGCGAATGTAATAATTTAATTTTACACTCTTTTGATATGTTTTTTCCTCATGTAATTTGTATACTTCTATTAAATCGAGTGTATGGGAAGAATGAAAGATAAAGTGACGAAGGACAGAATGTAAGACGGGCCTGCGTGGCTAATTCTTTACCATTTAAAGTAAAGATCATTCATTCATTCATTCTCCGTTTTATTTTTTACTTCAAAATTTCTGTCACACATTCCAGTAGTTTCTAGCTAGCCTATAAATATTCACAGAATCTCTAAGATTATTGCCAGTATTCTTGCTAATTAATTTGTCAAGGAAAAAAAAAACCCTCTCACTAAACGTTGTCTATATTTTATTTGTTTTTCAGGGTTTCAATTTCACAAATAAGAACTGTTATAGCATGCCTTTATCTGTTTTCCAGGTACCTTTTATGTGTTTTCCAGGTACTTTTTATCTGTTTTCCCGGTACCTTTTATCTGTTTTCCAGATTTCAGTTTCACAACATAGAACTGGTACAAGGTACATCTTATGTGTTCCAGGTTTCAGTTTCACACATAGGAACTATTATAGCGTATGTCTTATTCATTTATCAGATTTCTAGTTTCACAAATAAGAACTATTATAGATTCATCTTATCTATTTATCGGATTTTTAGTTTCATACATAAGAAGTGTTATAGCGCATGTCTTAACTTCTTTATGAGATTTCTAGTTTCACACATAAGAACTGCTATAGCGTACGTCTTAACTTCTTTATCAGATTTCTAGTTTCACACATAAGAGCTACATAGCGTATATTTCATAGACTGCGCGTTTTATAAGAGGTCGAGTTTAATTTTAATATCACGATTTTTTTTTATTTCTACAGATATTACGGGGTACTTTCCTAACAATATCTACAGATATTACGGGGTACTTTCCTGACAATATCTACAGATATTACGGGGTACTTTCCTAACAATATCTACAGATATTACGGGGTACTTTCCTAACAATATCTACAGATATTACGGGGTACTTTCCTAACAATATCTACAGATATTACGGGGTACTTTCCTGACAATATCTACAGATATTACGGGGTACTTTCCTAACAATATCTACAGATATTACGGGGTACTTTCCTAACAATATCTACAGATATTACGGGGTACTTTCCTAACAATATCTACAGATATTACGGGGTACTTTCCTGACAATGGAATGGGTTTGAAAAAGAGGAGGATCATGCCTGACGTTGATGCTTGTTATCTGACCGGGTCACCAAGCCCGTCGACAATAAGCAGCCCAGCTTTCAGCCTATCATGACATCCGATGTGCCCTTTTCTTCACTTATTTTCTAATTTATGATTTGCAGTGAAAGACGTGCGACTTTTTCTATTATTTACTCATGTAAGGGCCGTTGTGTGATAACTAATAGATTCAATTTCAATATAGTAACAATGCATACATTTGAAATATTTTGTGAAAACTGCTTAGCGCAATACCTGTAAAACAGAAATAAAGCTTAGCGCAATATCTGTGGAACATAGTATAGCATTGCGAAATAAAACTCAACGCAATTTCTGTGAAACACGTTACAACTTAGCGGAATAAAACGTAGCGCAATATATGCGAAACACATATAGCTTAACGCAATATTAATGAAGCACATATATCTTACCGGAATAAAGCTCAGCGCAACATATGTCAAACACGTTATAGCTTAGCACAATAAAACTTAACGCAATATCTGTGAAGCGCACGATATATTAGCGCAATATCTGTGAAATGCATGACAGGTTGGCGCAAAATCTCTGAAACGCAATAAAATGTAGCACAGAATCAATGAAATACAATAAAGTTTAGCGTAGTATGTGTGAAACTATAAGTTTAAGCAATATCTGTGAAACGCATTAAACTTAAGCAATATCTGCGAAACGCAATAAATCTTGGCGCAATAAAGCGAGGTATGCCCGTGTATGTATGTATTGCAGATTGTTTTTTACTTCTGTACTTCCCACTGTGGGAAAAATTCTTCCTTTCTTAAAAGAATTCAGGAAGTTGATAACATCTGCGTCATCTGTTTTAGGTATCTGCTTGTTCAGTTTCAGAGAAGGGTCTGTTTTCTTAAGAGCGACATAAGGCGAGGAAATATAGAGACATACATCACTTGTTCCTGGGCTATGTTTCAGGTCGCTGGCAGCAGTGAGATATTGCTCGTTTTGTGTTCGATGTTGTGAGATGAGATGAGAGAGAGAGAGAGAGAGAGAGAAAGAGAGAGAGAGAGAGACGCAAAGAAACAGAGAGAAAAACAGAGAGGCACGGAGAGAGCGACAGAGAGATTTGGAGAGAGACGGGAAAGCAAAAAGATATGAGAGAGACAGAGAGAGGCAGAGAACATAGAGGGAAATAGAAGGAGAGAGAGACAGAGAGACACAGAGAGAAGCAGTGAGAGACAGAAAAACAGAGAGAGAGAGAGAGAGATTCAGAAAAACAAAAGACAGAGGGAGACAAGAGAGAGAGAGAGAGTGAAACAGAGAGAGACAGACAGAGAAACAGAGAGAGATAGAGAGAGACATTGAAACAGAGGGAAATAGAGAGAGACAGACAGACAGACAAACAGTGAAACAGAGAGAGATAGAGAGACAGACAGTGAAACAGAGACAGACAGACAGATAGACAGACAGACACAGTGAAACAGAGAAATAGAGAGACAGACAGACAGACAGTGAAACAGAGAGAGAGAGAGAGATAGAGAGACAGACATGAAACAGAGAGAGAGAAACAGACAGACAGACAATGAAACAGTTATAGATAGATAGATAGATAGATAGATAGATAGATAGATAGATAGATAGATAGATAGATAGATAGATAGATAGATAGATAGATAGATAGATAGATAGATAGATAGAGTGAGAAAGAGAATGCCCCTGTGATTTATTACCGTGCCAATACAGCACAGGTTGAGATCAGCTATCATGGCGGTTCCTACTTACGAGTGTATTAAAAAAAAAAGTAGATGGGTTTTTCATTGCCAAATGTTTTTTTTTTAAGCTTTAAAAATAGTTTGTAAGTTAGAGATTTCCATACGGGAAAATAATTTACGGATAAAACATTTTAAACTTTTAACTTCACTAAAATTTCTAAACTGAACATTTCCAAAAATACAACTTTTTCCTCTCTTGGGGCAAAAGTTTTGCATTTTTCACGCATCCGTATTTTTATCTTATTTTTTGGTTCTCTATAGAAACGGGACATTTTTATTTGGTCTGAAATAACAATCTTTTGAATATTACTATTTAATAATGAAACATATATATATATATACTGGAAAACTAGCACAAACCATCAAGGAAATGCACAGATACAAACTAGACATACTAGGAATACAAGAAGCAAGATGGACAGGACAAGGCAGAAGGAAATTAACAACACAGCGCACAGAAGATACAATAATATGGTCAGGTAAAGAAGATCTTCATGAAGGAGGAGTAGCATTGAAGCATCAGGAGCATTGCTGAAATGGACCCCAATAAATGTGAGATTATTATATGCACGCTTCAACTCAAGATTCACGAAGCTGTCTATTATAGTTTGTTATGCACCAACAGAAGCAGCTGAAGAGGAATTAAAAGAAGATTTTTACAACAGCCTCCAAGCAACAGTAGAAACAATACCCAAGCATGATATGCTACTCATCTTGGGCGACTTCAATGCAAAAGTAGGTGAAGGAAATGAAGATAGAAGATATATATATATATATACTGTTTTCCTGGAAATTGGACGGACAGATAAACGAAAATGATATATGCACAAGAGACGATAAAACAAGACCAAGGGGTGGACCAAGACAGAGGTAAAAAGACAACACAGAAGAGAATATAAAAGAAATTGATGTCACCAACTGGAGAGAGAAGATTAGGAATAGAGAGGAATGGGGGAGGGGGGGGCGAACTTTATCTGCAGCAATGAGCCTTAATGGCTTGCAAATCTGAAGAAGTTTTCCTCGCATGGACTTATTATATTAATATTATTAATTGCAATTATTTATTCTTTTATTATATTAAAATTATCTTTCCTGCAATTATTTATTCTTATCTGTTTTATTTTAATTTCCATCAAATTTTGTTTCGTTTAACTCAGTTTATTTAAAAAACCGGGGAAAAAAAGTTATACTTCAACTTCCGGCCGATATTTATCAGAGGCCGTAAATATGTTTAATCCTTTCATTTCTGACGAAGTTTGGGTTTGTTCCATTGTATTTTGTGAAAGCCGTTCAAAGCGCATGCGCAAAGGGATTCATTTTCACATATAGGGTTGTCATGTTGTTGTTGTTGTTGTTGTTGTTGTTGATAATCTTCACATATTTATACCTTTTTTTACTTCTGTTAGTCTCGTGAAGAGTTTCTCTACGCTTGCGCGTATAACGTGTCATCTGTTCTGGTTACTTGTCTACCGTCTCTTTTAAAAACTGTTTCATTAAAATAGTGGAAAGTTATCTCCAAGCAGCCAGTATCAGGATTACCTCAACCTCCAGAAACTGGTATCTGGGTTTTCTCTGGGAAAGAAAGAAAAGGGAAAACAAGTCCTTACAACATAGCGGCTTAGAAATGTAACGGTTTTTTTTTTATTCGTTTTAATTTTAATACAATGTATAGGACGGAAAACTCCTTCACAGTTTTTAATATAGCCCCCACAACGTTCAGTCCAGGTGTGTCACAGGTTATTTACTACCAGTATTCCTCGGGAAAAAGAAAGGTTTATAACTGACCCTGTTATCAACCATGCGCGGCCTCTTAAATCTCGTAATCCTCACCGACCTTCTTCTCATCTGGCACCTCTTTGAAGGGTCAAAAATGTATGATAATCACATAATGCGAGGCCGGGTGAATGTGTAGGATGTGGAGGACACTTCAAGCACGGAATCGTAATCTCTTGAACTGTTTGCAGGTGTTGCATGATGCCACGAGTTATCATGCTGTAACAGCAAACCAGAACTAATCAGACAGGAACGTTTTGACCTGACTGCGGGTTTCAAATGCTCTAGGTAAGATTACAGCACATGTGGCTGTTGATAATGGTTCCTCTGGGCGCATAATGTTTAAAGTTTGGGTCTTTACATTCCCAGAGGAGTGTGAGCAACAGCTCTCCCGCCGGCAGAGTTGTACGGAACTTTTTTGTTGTTATTGTCTTCGGTGAGAGGAGAAAGGTGAGCAACTGAAAAAAGTGTGGGCGTGTGTCATACTTTGTGCTGTTTGTTACAGTGTGTTCAGGACATCTTCAGCAACGAGGAGTTTCAAATTCTATTCGTCGTCGTCGTCGTCATCATCATCATCATCATCATTATCATCATCAGCAGCAGCAGCAGCAGCAACAACAACAACAACAATAACCCAAAAAAATGGAAATAACAGATAATTTAGACAAATAAGCAATATTTAGTCGTACAAAGTTTCGTGCTTAAAGTTCAAAAATACATTCATTACATTTGCTTACATTTAAGTGTAACTCATTAATTTTTTTTCAGTGTTTTTACCATTTCTCTAAGACTGAAACGCCGAAAATGAAGGGATGTAATTAGGTCATAGGAGAGCGCTGAGCATGCGCAGTAGGTCATTCAAGATTGTTGGAGCGTCAGATTGTTTTCCACGGTATAGACGTTTCTCGAAAAAATATGGAATCTTTTTTGTCTCCCCTTTAAAAAAAACAAAAACATTTTCTAATTGTTTTCTCAAACTGTTACGTCTGTCGGATCTCGTAGCTGATTGGTTACGGTTGTCATCACGTGTCCATCAAGCTTGGAACATTTCACAATACGCATACAAGAATATCTAATTAATGTAATTTGATACACTTGCGGAGGGTTGGCTACTGCAACATAAACATGGCTTGTTATTGTTTTGGCTAATTATGTCAATCAAATTAAGATAAAATCAGTCATGAGAGACGCTTCTTGGCATAACGACTTTCTGAGACTTCCAGATACACATGCCACCTGCCTGTATAATGTGTCTTCTACAGCGATAGGTCAACATTGAAGTTCCGTCATTTTAAAAGCCATTTCTTCTCATCGCTCTAAAGATGTGAGGTGGTATTCCCTATAGCTGGTGCCATGACAATATCAAAGCCAAGGCACTGCGTCAAATGAACGTGTGGATTGGGAAATTGTGATTTATCACAACGTGTGGACCGAAGAATCAGTTTTCCCAACAGAAATAACCACCGTGGGAACCACATAGAATACAGGTAGACAGAGGTGTATGGTACAGTTTACAAAGCGACAGAAGGAGTGAGAAAAGTACCCAACTACACGAATCACACAGAACTCTTCTTCTGTGACTTACATGAAGGAGAACATCGGCCCACCACAAGGAGCGCAAATAAGACGTGGTAGGGTGTCTTTGCCAGCTGTTGTCTACAGATCCTGACAGCTCAGGAGCTGTCAGCGTGACTCTAGATAACATACAAGGATACAGGCCATGACCCCAAATGCCAAGAACAGTTTACACATAAAACGCCGCAGATAGATCGTGTATGTTCTGAGGTCTTGTATTATATTCCAAACCTGGTATGATGGCTGTTTTGCAGGACCTTCATCTCAACATCGGCCACAGATGGTTCAAACTTCGGAGTTATAGAATAATACACTGTCATCATCATCATCATCATCATCATCCAAAATTGATAGAAATGGAAGCTACTTATATATGTATATATATATATATGTATATATATATATATATATATATATATATATATATATAAAGGTAAAGCTAATTCTGTCATGCCTTAGAGGCACATATGGATATGGTGTTAGTGCCCATATTTTCCTTGACCTGTCAGCACACTAGAGGGTGATATGGTCAGTATCACGCCTGGCTGCCTTTCCTTCCCCAACTCCAGAAGAACTCAGGTACCCATTTCTACAGATGGGTATATATATATATAATATATATATATATATATATATATATATATATATATATATTATATATATATATATAAAGTTTTTGAAATTCTTGACCAGATTATACATTATAATTCTGTATTTCACGTCTGCACGCAGATGTAAGGCAGCAAACAGAGAAATGACTTATCAAGAAGAGTCATTGTGTTGTAAACTGGCTCTCGAAACTGCAGTCTGCCTGCCTGAAAAGTGGGTATCTCACACCTGTGTTGGGAGAACAATGTTAAAAAAGGTAAAAATCCCCATTTCCACGCCATTAAAGCACGTTTGGAAGACGGTGTTAGGCCCGTATTTCAAAGACCTTCGGCACAGGAAAGTGTGATGTGGTCAGTATCACGCCTGGGCCACATTTACCTTCCCAGACTTCTCTGGTACTCAGTTTTAGGGGCCGGATGGGCCCTGGGGGCCTTCTTGGTGTGGTAGTTGGGAATGAAAGGGCACGTGTTAATGCAGGAAAATTATGAATCGGATATTTGCTTTATGAATTGTGAACCCTAAATTTGCTGGGCAATAACTGCGCACAAAATATCTACAGGGTTTATTCTATGAGCTTGATTCACTTGTTCTGTAAGCATATAAACATGATTTTGGATGTATGTGAATTATGAAAATTGTTGCGCTGGTTACAAGTTATATGAAAATTGTTGCCTGGTTACAAGTTATATGAAATTTGTTGCACTGGTTACAAGTTATATGAAAATCGTTGCGCTGGTTACAAGTTATTATTAGCTGATGATGATGGCAGTTCCTTGTGGGATTTTTCTGAGTTTAGGACGAAGAACGCAGAAAAATATTGCACAGATTCTTGTTCTAAATAAATGAGAGTTATGCTCGAGTACTAACGGACTGGGATTCGCACTTCTGCCCAGCGATGATGATGATGATGATGATGACCCTGAAAACTGATCATCATCATTCTGCCAGACTCCAAATGTCCAATTGTGTACTTAAGAATATGGGGCGACGCCTTCTATTAGCCACGCTGAGTTTCTCTATTGGCTTCATCACTACGTAGACCACGTGCCACATCTGCTACCGCGGAGTGTTAGTTTAGATGGCAGATCTGGTGTTGCGTGACTGAAGTTCGCTAACCTTGACCACAGAGGAAAAACTAAAGGTTATCAAAAGCAGAATTTGACCAGGAAAAAAAAATAGTCATAATAAAGTCTAAAAATGGAAAGACGGCATGACACCCAGAGACGTCGAGATCGGCACGCGCCTGCGCACTGGAGCGTAAACGCAGTCACAGGAGCGCAAGAGGTCAACAAAAGTAGACAATGTCCCAGCGAACAGATGTCCCTGCAATGACATTTGATTCCGAGAAACTCTCGGCAAACTCTCGTCCAGGATGAGAACAGCCAATCCTTTTAGCAGGAGACAGACCCCACAAACACAAGCTAGTCGGCAACAACAGTTCTTCATGTTTCGTTAATATTTCCTTAGACGTCTCCCACATGTCAAATATCCTCGTAATTTTTGTAGAATTAGGGACTTTCTATTCTTCTTTATCTCTTCAGTCTCGCAAACAGCCTGTGACATTTTCTTGTGGCGGATATTATAAAGATATTGTTCTAAATGCAGAGAAACGAAAGTGTCTTCATTTTCTTGCTTCCTGCTGATACTAGTGATTTTCTTGATAAAACTTTTCTTCATGACTCTGATTACTTTCTTCATGGCACTGATGACTTTCTTGATGACACTTTGACTTTCTTGATAACACTTTTCCTGATGCCACTGATTAATTTCTTGATTACATTTTTCTTGATGACACTGATGACTTTTTTGCTGACACTTTTATTGATGACACTGATTACTTTCTTCATGGCACTGATGACTTTCTTGATGACACTTTTCCTGATGCCACTGATTACTTTATTGATGACACTTTTCTTGGTGACCCTGATTACTTTCTTGACGATACTTTCTTGGTGACATTTTCATGATGACACTTTATTACTGACATTTATGACTTTATTGATGCCACTGTGGGTTTCTTGATGGCATGTATAACTTTCTTGATGACACTGGTGGCTTTCTGACGACACTTTATTACTGACACATATGACTTTCTTGATCACATTTTCTTGATGACACTTTATAATTGACACTTATGACTTTCTTTATGACACTGGTGGCTTTCTTGACGACGCTTTCTTTGTGACACTTTCTTGATGACAGTTTATTATTGACACTTATGACTTTCTTGATGACACTGATGGCTTTATTGATGACACGGATAACTTTCTTGGTGACTGAGAGATGGCTGTCACCGCCACCGATGACTGCCTGCCTCAAGGAAGTAACAAACTTTTTCTAGATTTCTAACCGTAAACTCTCTCCCTCCCAGCACTAATTGACGCTGTTCAAGAGATGACAACGCGGACAGCTTCAATATTGAGCTATCAAAACCTGTGTGCTGGAATTCATTTGCATACCACATGTATGTTCCAGAAAATGAAGACAGTATAACGACCTCATATGTTACAAGTTGGGGGCGTTATATGCTAAAGGTTGGCGCATTACATGTTAAAGGTTTGTTACATCATATGTTACTAGTTGGAAGCATAATATGTTACAAGTTGGCGGGATCGTATGTTACATTTTGGCGGCATCATATGTCACAGTTTGGGGACATCATATGTTACAGTTTGGCGGCATCATATGTTACAGCTGTTGGGATCATATGTTAAAGGTTGCCGACATCATATTTTACAGTTTGGCGGCACCATATGTTACAGTTTGGCGACAAAAGCGTGGCTCCATCTGATGAGGTTTTGCTGACTGAGTTATCAACAAACAAAAATTCCCCAGCTTGGACGTACCGTAACAACGGACAGTAACCAGGCTCTGCAGATCCACAGTGATACCAAACTCAGAAGTCTCAACACTTCACTGGACGATTCAAACAATATTTGGTGGTGAACTTCATCACATATGAATATCTGTGGGCGCAACTGATGATGATAAAATCCACGTGGTCAAATTACTGGTGGAGCACATTGCAAGGACCAATATACTGGCAATCTTGTCTTGTGTCTTATCTTGTCTTGTGTTATCTCACTGTAATTGCGAGCTGTTGTTCTTTGCAGCCGATGCTGTAGAAGTGTTGAGGTACAGCATCGTATCGGCGTGGATGCTACTTTTTCAGTCGCGGAGTACAGCTAAAAATCAGGGGGTGTTCAATGCTTCTTTAGCAGACTCCATCACCATAGGGACTATAGTGATCCCTGTCCCGTTAGCAAGCCTATGCCTGTTACTGAAGATACCAACGGAGAGGTGGGACAGGGTCTTGATCAGCTATGGGTCGCTGACTGCCTAATCGGACATCGTCTTCACCGCCATATACCGGCAATAGGAAACTTTGTCCGACTGTTCAATCATGAGAACTCCAAAATAAGAGACATCCTGTCGTAAGTCTCTTCTCTTCTAAGTTAAGCCATTTCTGACACAAAAAATGTCTATAGCTCCCTGCCAAACATCGCTCGGTTTACTAATCAAGTGGTACCGGGTTCAGTCCCAATAGTGGGATTTTTTTTTCTGGTACACACCAAGAAAGGCCCCAGGGTTCACCCAGCCTCTAAAAATGGGTGCCAGAGAAATCTAGGAAGGTAAAGCGGCCAGGCGTGATACTGACCACATCATATGTTCATGTGCCGAAGGTCTTGGAAAATACGGGCCTAACACCGTATTCCCCAGCATGCCTTAATGGCGTGGAAACGGGAGTTGTACCTTTACCCTGCAAAACACAAAAGTCCATCTTAACTCTTATCTCACACAAAAGTCCATCTTAACTCTTATCTCACACAAAAGTCCGTCTTAACTCTTATCTCACACAAAAGTCCGTCTTAACTCTTATCTCACACAAAAGTCCGTCTTAACTCTTATCTCACACAAAAGTCCGTCTTAACTCTTATCTCACACAAAAGTCCGTCTTAACTCTTATCTCACACAAAAGTCCATCTTAACTCTTATCTCACACAAAAGTCCATCTTAACTCTTATCTCACACAAAAGTCCATCTTAACTCTTATCTCACACAAAACTCCGTCTTAACTCTTATCTCACACAAAAGTCCATCTTAACTCTTATCTCACAAACCTTTTTATTTTCTCCTGCTCTTGAGTTTGCAGGCTACTTCCATGCAGAAGCTCACCTTAACGTGACAGTTGGTAACTTCTCTATGCTTCTCTAGTTAGGGGAGATCTCTGTAGCCGACTGTCGTCATAATGTAATTCTTTCACATCAAAACAACACTTTAAGTCATGGTAGTTCGTGCATACCTATGCAAATTAATGCTAAGTGCCATATTTAAGCAAAGTGTAAATAAAATGGAAAGAAGTACATTTCTAAACCAACCAAGTTTTTAAAAAAAATTACTAGATGACTTCCTTTCAGCTTCTCTCTGCCAAAATTTCTCATCAAAATTTATTCTAAAATTATATCAGGAGTGAAGAGTTAAAAACAAGGGAAACAACCCCACAAATTATTGTATTGTCACATCTGTCTGTTAAACAAACATTCTGTAAAATAGATTTTACAACAGAGTTCATGTAATCGTCGTAATTTATGTTGTTCTTGTTTTCGTTTCATCCAAGGCCAGGACGATGTTAAAGAACAGATGGGGAATGGATTACGGTCGTTTACAGAAGACTTGGAATGGACATCCCCAACTATGTGAACTACTGCCAGCCCTACCCTGTTGTCCAGACTGAAGAATCATATCAGCCCATTTCTAGGTACATCACAAAGAGTAGCGATAGGGTCTTGCCCAGCTCTCGTTAGCCGGCTGTGACAACATAGCACTCACTCTATCAAGCGGCTGTGACAACATAGCAACCACTCTATCAAGCGGCTGTGACAACATAGCAATCACTCTATCAAGCGGCTGTGACAACATAGCAGTCACTCTATCAAGCGGCTCTGACAACATAGCAGTCACTCTATCAAGCGACTGATATAATATGAGGGTTGATTGATAAGTTCTCAGCATAAGGTACAACGGATTATTTGTGGACAATTTTTTTTTTTTGGGTAATTTCTTTACATCATCCCCTTGCAAGTTTATGCACTTAGCCCAGGGATCCTAGAGCATACGGATCCTTTCTTTGTAAAAGTCAGCATCTTGTGCCAGTAGAAACTGGTCTATAGCATGAATGACGTCATCATCTGAAGTAAATTTGTGACCACTGAGCTCTTTTTTTAGTTTGGTAAACAGGTAATAGTCCAAATGGGCCAAATCTTAGGAATAAGGAGGATGTTCAAGAAGCTAGAAGCCGCATTCATGAATGGCAGCCATTGTCACGGCCGACTTGTGAACTGGGACATTGTCTTGCTGAAAGATGACTCCTCTCGTCAATTTTTCTCGCCGCTTTTCCTTCAGTTTGACCCGCAGTTGCTTCACAAGATTAGCGTAATAGGCCCCAGTGACCGTTCTGCTCTTTTGAAGATAGTCTACCAATAGCACACCTTCTGAATCCCAAAAGATGGAAGCCATCACTTTGCCTGTAGACAGAACCACCCTTGCTTTCTTTGGAGGTGGGGGATCCATGATGTTTCCACTGCTTTGATTGTTTTTTGGTTTCTGGTTGAAAATGATGAACTAAAGTCTCATCCATAGTCAAAAATTGCTGAAGAAACTTTTCAAGATCTGCAGAAAAATGGCCAAGATTGTCTCTTGGCTTGATGCGACGCTGTCGTTTATGATCAGCTCCAAAAAGTTTCGAGACCCATAGAGCAGAGACATTTGTCAGTTGAAGATCATTGTGAATAATGGTATGAACACGTTCGTGGTAGATGTCCAACGCAGTAGCAATGTACTGCTCAGTTAGTCGTCGATCCTCCATTATCATGTTATAGATTCTGCCGGTGGTTTTATCGGTGGTTAGCATTCTTGGTCTTCCTGGATTGGGATCATCTTTCAGACTCTCCCTTCCATGTTTGAATTGAGCTGCCCATTTCTTCACTGTGCTGTAAGAAGGGGTACTCCCCCCTAGAGTCTCTACCATATTCTCATGGACCTCCTTCGATGATAAGCCCTTGATGCAGAGATAGCGAATGACTGCTCAATGAGAAATTTTATCCATTGTCTCAATTTCTGCCACTCCATACCAGTTCAGTAGCCTGTAAAAAGAAAAATGGTTGCAGTTAATTTCTTGAAACTGTGTGTTTAATCTTACATTAACCTGATCTACAAATGCACCTAATATCAACTGTGCGTTTCAAGTATTTGTACCTTATGCCGAGAATTTATCAGTCACCCCTCGTAGCAATCACTCTATCAAGCGGTTCTGACAACATAGCAATCATACAGTCATGCTATATCTACTCCCAGCTGGAAAGCCAAACTTTCATTGGTCCAAAGACCTTGTTAAGAGACTGGAAAGTTTTAAGATAAAAAGCGGGCCACATACGTACCTCGGCCTTTTCTTCACAGGAACATAAAAAAGAGGCAAAAACAGAACACGTGAAGAACGAGCGATCTTTACTTTCAAGGGACGAAGAACTGGGCACGCAGGCCCGTCCGACATTCTGCCCTTCGTCAATTATGTTTTCAATCTTATCACGTATTCGATTTAGTACAAGTGTACGAACTGTATAAATAACATATTTAAAAAAAAAGCAATACAGTTACATTCACAAATATAAGATAATGAACCACATGGGAGGTAACCTATCTAACACATATACATTATACATATACAGTTCTCCACACCATATTTATTCACATTCATTAAGATCATTTCTAAACAAGCTACATATAGAATTATGTTCTTTTTTTTTAAAGAGCTTGGTGGCTGGTGAGCAACAGGTAAGAGGAGAAATATAAACAGTATAAAAATATTGGGAAGAAAATGTAAAACTTAATAAAAATTGGTTGAAACTTGTGCTCCCTGGAAGACTTGTGACGCCCAACATGCTGCCCCTATCTGTTCACGGTCCGACTACGTTTAACCTCGCCACTGCCAGGCCCAACCATTTAAAACACAATCTCCCATCAACCGTTTTTCTCAGCACATCCGCCACCCCGGGGAGTCCTTTAATTGCCTGTCCAAGAATCCCGTAATAAGGGATAAGCGTATGCTTTTTTTCCCCTCCCTCCCTCCCTCCCTCGCACGTGCGAAGAGGTATCTGCCTCGTCACTCGCTTCTGACTGGGTCAGGTCTTACCCTGGAACTGCCGGATCTCTCGTGGAACTCTTGTCTCATTTGGCACCTGAATAGATCGTGGTAGAACCGAGTTTTTTGTGTGGTCTCTTGTGGAAAAATTGGTTATACTGAGGCTGAAATAGTGTGTGATTTCAATTATTTCAGGCAAAGTTTACCCCGTAGCGTTATAAGTCCAAATTCTCCATTAACTCCTTTGCCTTCATTACTTCAGTTATAACAATTACCATGGCCATTTTCAATTCAAGCTATAGGTTTTTATATATCTGTCCGTCCGTCCGTCTGTCTGTCTGTCTGTCTAACTATCGAACCAGCCAACTAATCAGCAGACAAGTCAGCTGACCAACGAACCAGCCAATCTACCAGCCAAACTCAAGCCCCCATAAGGTTTAAGAAAGAAAATATGAAATAAATTTTAAAAGAAAAAAAAAGCAAAACTCTAACGCTTTTTCTCCGCGGAACGCAAATGGTTTCATTACTTGACGATCACGTTGCAATCTGTGTAAAACAAACCTTGATTGGGTGTCAGTCTGTGCTCGTGGAACCAGAGCAGCTCGATTTTCCAGGCTCCCAGGGAAGGTGTAATGAGGAAAATTCCAGCCACGTGTAAAAAGAAAAAAATCCCCGCGCGTGTGTGGAAAACTGGGATAAGGCATCAGAATGTTCATGAAACTATCTTGCAGCAAATGTAATGTTGGCCGTCACGCCTTCTCGACAACGTGACAAACGATGTCCTAAGACGCCAGAAGTACAGCACGTGAAAACCATCTCTTCCCAGACGAGCAGTGAGATCGCTGGAGAAAGAAACAGACGTCCATGGATGTTTTAGACCTCGCTTCGGACAAAAAATACACCAAAAAAAAAATAATCCCTTATAAACCTCGGTGTTTTTTTTGTTTGTTTTGTTTTGTTTTATTTTATTTTTTTTTTGGTTTCAACTGCGTGTGAGATGAAATGGTATTTGGGAAAGATGGATAGAAGGTTAGGCAGTCAGAGACAGGGAGAAGAAGGAAAGAAGAAGATTTTTAAAAAAAAACTGAGAATATAGTTATATTTGACGGGAATGTAGATGTGAATGACATTTTAAATTTTTAAAAAGTAGGAAAAAAACCCCCAGAACTTAAACCTCTGTTGGTTGGTTAAGTTATTTAAAGCATGAGCGGGCGGGGAGACGAACTGTAGGAACTCGAGGCACACACACACACACACACTAATAGACAAACTGCAGGTAAAAAGTTTTGCTAGAGTGACAGACAGACAGACTGAGATTGATGGGCAGGCAGATCCTAATTTCCATCGTGTGAATATTTTTTACATGTGTCTGGGTTTACTTGTCTGTTTTAAGCAGACAGACAGACAGACAGACAGACAGACAGACAGACAGACAGACAGACAGACAGACAGACATACATACATACATACATACAGACAGGCAGGCAAAGATGATAGTAACACTGACAATGATGATGATGATGATGATGATGATTACGACCAGAATGTTCCATTCAGATGATGATTTTGAAAGAAACAATTGCTAGATGTTTGTGGAACTTGCTGAACAGCTTATTCCACTGCCGACTCTATTACTCGGCTGACTGGTTGTTTGCTGTGCTGGTTGGTTTGTTGGTTGTTTGCTTGACAGGGTGGCTTGCTGGCTCTTTGCCTGGTTGAGTGGCTGGTTGGTTCCTTAGCTGGGTGGTTGCTTAGCTATCTGGTTGGTTCATTGGTTGTTTGTTCGGCTTGTTGTTTGCCTGACTGGATGGTTGTATGGTTGTTTGCCTGGTTTGGTGTTTGGATGGTTGGTTCTTTGGACTTTTTGACCGGCTGGGTAGCTGGTTGTTTGCTTGGCTGGGTGGCTGGTTGATTGTTTGCGTGGTTGTGTTGCTGGTTGATTGTGTGCCTTGGTGGGTGGCTTGCTGATTATTTGCCTGGTTGGGTGGCTGGTTCATTGTTTGCCTGGTTGAGTGGTTGGTTGACTGTGTGCCTGGTTGGGTGGCTGCTTGAATGTTTGCCTGGCTGGATGACTGGTTGATTGTGTGCCTGGGAATGTGGCTGGTTGATTTTTTGCTTGGTGGGTGGCTGGTTGATTTTTTCCTGGTTGATTGGCTAGTTGATTGTTTGCCTGGTTGGGTGGCTGGTAGATTGTTTGACTGGTTGGGTGGCCCGTTGATTGTTTGTCTGGTTGGGTAGCTGGTAAATTGTTTGACTGGTTGGGTGGCTGGTAGATTGTTTGACTGGTTGGGTGGCCCGTTGATTGTCTTGTTGGGTAGCTGGTTGATTGTTTGCCTGGTTCAGTGGCAGGTTGATTGTTTGTCTGGGGGAGGGGTGGGTGGTTGATTGTTTGCCTGAGTGGGTGGCTGTTTGATTGTTTGCCTGGCTGGGTAGCTGGTTGATTGTTTGCCTGGGTTGGTGGCTTATTGATTATTTGCCTGCTTTCGTGGCTGGTTGATTGTTTGTCTGGTTGAGTGGCTGGATGGTTGCTGGCTTGGCTAGCTGGTTTGCTGGTTGATTAAATGACTGGTACATTGGTTTGCTGACTGCCTGGGTGTGTCCCTGGTTGGGTGGCTGGACGTGTAGCATGACTGATTATTTAAATGACCACACTACTGGCAGGCACGTGCGCACATACACCACCCACAAACACACACACACACACACACACACTCTCTCTCTCTCTCTCTCTCTCTCTCTTGCCGCTCATGTTGTAGTGAAGCTTTTGAACCACAGAGTTTAATTTGGCGAACCTAACTAAAAGAGTTGTAACCCTATCAAACATAAAGGGAGAAAGGAAGGTAAAACATTTCCCGTCTCTAAACTAGCCAGCTTTTATTTAACTATTAAAACGTATTTATCATAAAAAATATCATTAAAAAATGTCTATTCCATAGATTTCGGTATTGTCTGGAGCAGCGGTTACCAACTTTTTACCCCACGGACCACTTTTCTAGTTACACATAAGTTGCGAAACAACAGTCTTATGTATAATATATAGCACTCGTGAAGTCTTAATTGTTTTTATTCCGTAGATTGGTGGGTGGCGTTGCTGTCAGTTTTGGCAATCAGTGACCCATAGCTGACATGGTAGAGTCAGGGCTTGCTAACCATAACTGTCATTGTAGTGTCAGGGCTTGATAACCATAACTGTCATTGTAGTGTCAGGGCTTGCTAACCATAACTGTCATTGTAGTGTCAGGGCTTGATAACCATAACTGTCATTGTAGTGTCAGGGCTTGCTAACCATAACTGTCATTGTAGTGTCAGGGCTTGCTAACCATAACTGTCATTGTAGTGTCAGGGCTTGCTAACCATAACTGTCATTGTAGTGTCAGGGCTTGCTAACCATAACTGTCATTGTAGTGTCAGGGCTTGCTAACCATAACTGTCATTGTAGTGTCAGGGCTTGATAACCATAACTGTCATTGTAGTGTCAGGGCTTGCTAACCATAACTGTCATTGTAGTGTCAGGGCTTGCTAACCATAACTGTCATTGTAGTGTCAGGGCTTGATAACCATAACTGTCATTGTAGTGTCAGGGCTTGATAACCATAACTGTCATTGTAGTGTCAGGACTGGCTAACTATAACTGACCAAAACCCTGTTCCGTCTCTCTCCGTTGGTACCCTCAGTAACAGGCCTAGCCTGGCTAACAGGCAAGGGTCGCGCCTAGTCTTCATGGCGGTCGACTCTGCTGAGGATCTGCGGTTCCACTCAGGAATTGAAAATATAGCGGCCGTAGTCTGATCCCAGTCCGACATGATGATGTGCCACAACATCTTCACTGCATCGGCTGCATTAGACATTCCAGCTCGCAGTTCTAGGGAGACTTAATAACAATAATAATAATAATTTGAAGAAGAAGAAGAAGAGGAAGAAGAAGAAGAAGAAAAAGAAGAAGAAGAAGAAGAAGAAGAAGAAGCTAGCTAGCTACCTATGTTGAAATTTGATGTACAAGGATCATTTCGTTTAAAAAAAATTTTTTTGCGGGGTTGTGGGAGGGGGCGGGGGGAAGGGGGGGGGGAAGAAGTGGATTGCAATACTTGAAGACTCCAGGGTGGATCAAAGATTAAGCTGGTCAAAATACTCCACCACCCGATACTCGTTAGAAAGACACCAGAGTAGCTCCTATAAAACTCTGTTTCTTGTAGCCGTCACACGCCAAGTTCACGCCTCTGAAATGCTTCATCTTTCCACGGCTAAAAACAAACAACAATGTCAGCTTGGCTTTGGATTCAGAACATCGTCAGCAAAAGTTAACACAAACATATCGTCAGGCAACTCACACCACACATACGCCAATCGCTAATTTAATCAAACACCCTGATTGGAACGCGTATCCTGGTAGAGAAGTATCGATCTCTGAAACCGGGATTCTAATGGATTAATATTATTATTATTATGATTGAAAATTCCATGAAACATAACTCGTTGCTAGAATAGGCAATATATTTAGAAAAAAAAACATTGTTGTTTCCCTTGTTCCCTGTGTTCTGTGTTTTGTGCCGCCGGTGTAAACCGTGATGCTCCGTGTTGTTTACACAAGGATTGTGCTGTAGTGGATCTCTGCTTTCCATGTACAAAAATCTGTTGCTAGCTTGGGGTCCGATAAGGATCTAGGTAGGGGAAGAATGAATGAATGATTTTTATTTTAAAAGGGTGAAGAAATGGGCGCGCATGCCCGTCTTACATTCTGCCCTGTATCACTCCATCCTTCACTCTTCCCACACACTCGATTTAATATAAGTATACACATTACACACAATACATTTTCAATGAAGTTCTTCTAACTTCACACTCTTACACATTCATTAAGATGATTTCTAACAAGTTACGACTGGAATATGTTCTTTTAGAACAGAATTCGGTTGATGGCGAGTCATGGAATGAGAGGCTATTAGACATTCTATGGAGGTTTGAGTTAAGGGATGAAGTATTACTAATGGATTTTAGATGGTAGGGGAGGAAGTTCCAGAGCTGTATCGCAGAGTATGCAAGGGTTTTCTTGTACAGATCAAGCATGGGTTTAGGAAGAAGACAGTTTTTTAAACGTTATCTATGTTTAATGTAAAACGGGAGTTGGGCATTAGGCCAACAACCTCATCCTGAGACCCATCTGGAGGCGACTCTAGATGGGGAAAAACCCTGCCGTTATGGAATCTCGCAACAGTTGTAACCGAACTTTGTTAAGAGAAGCCAGTTTAGTGAGTATAACATCCCTCGATGAAGTTGAAAGACTCGCCGAGAACAGGAAATCTTGGCAAACAACTGTGCGAGCCCTATGTGACGTTTAACAGTTTGGAAAGGAAGTAAGATGCATGTTTAATGTTGGACGTAAACAGTGGCCACAAGTAAGGCGGAGCAATGTGCCAGAAATTTCTGTGAACACATTTGAGTTTGTTAAAAATAATTCTATATATGAGGGGTAGAATTTCTAATTCTTTGTGCTGTTCTGCAGTCTGTACTGTGTGTTTGTCACAAATCAGATTTAAAGAAAGCTCGTTTGTGAAGTGAGTGAAGCCTTTTTGTGTTTGAGACGGAGCATCCATCCTAGAATATGGAGCAGTAGTCTAAGTGTTTTGTGTATGTGATATGTAGTATGTCTTTCTTGTGTCTTGATCGACAAAGTGTTTAATTTTAGCTAGTTGGTAAACTTTCTGTGCTAGCAGGTTTGTAAGGCTATGTACGTGAGAGTTCCAAGTTAAATGTTGACCAATGGTAAGTCCTAGAGTTTTATGTTCATGAACGTTTTATGTTTCTGTAGTCCCAGCACAAATCTGTAGTGTAGTTTCTGTGGCATTCTGTAGTTTCTGTCTTGTAATGATGAGCATAGATTTTGTGTGCGTGTGTGTTTATCAATATTCCATTATTTCCACTCCATTTAATCAAACTGTTTATATCATTTTCGAGCGTTGTCTGTAGGTTATTGATGTCACAGTCACTATTGTAAACAGTACAGCCATCAGCAAAAAGATCACATGAAGAATGCTTTAAATGTAGTGGTAAGTTGTTAATATAGATAGCAAAGAGAAGAGGACCAAGAGTGGAGCCTTGAGGAATACCAGTATCAACCACAGAAGAATCAGATATTTTGTTTCTAAAGCAAACTACTTGTTTTCGGGGGCCCTGGTTCATTGATTTCAGGAGAGCCCGTGCCCTAGCACAGTATGGGCACCACTGATGCTCATAGTTTAACTGAGGGGCCCGCCATTATATAACTCAGTGTATTGTTTATGCATTATCGTTGGTGCTCTCATTTGTGCGGTACAGATAAGCGTTGATGATCATGCTTTTCCCAAGTTGTGTTGTTCCTGCTAATTTTAATCTCAATAGTTGCCTTTATAATCCCGTGGCACGTGATTTGCTCTTTAAGACATTTTCTTCCCCTCTTGCTCTCTTTTTCTTTCTTTTTCCTTTGAGTTTTCCAATGACTGTTCTCTTTTTTCAAACTTATGTCTTCTCATAATCGTCCTTGAATTTTGATTCTCATTTCTTTATGTTTTATTTAGCTCCCCCCTCCTCCTTTTTTTTTTCATTGCAGCCTGGTTGGCTGAGTGGTTAGGCGCTGGGTTTATTAATCCGGTGGTACCGAGTTCGAATCCCAAATGAGATTTTTTTTTTTTGGGTTCACACCAAACAGGCCTCGGGGTCCACTCGGCCTCTGAAAACGGGTACCAGAGAAATCTGGGAGAGATAAACGCGGCCCCGGCGTGATACTGAAGACCGAAGGTCTTGAAATACGGGTCTAACACCGTATCCTCAATATGCCATAAGGACATGGAAACCGGGATTTTAACTTTTGCCATTTCTTTAGAGACCTTCCATGGGATTCAATGTCGTCCTGGCCTGTATTTTATGCCTGTCTTTCTTACGAGGAAGGTATCACAAAAAAAAAAAAAAAAAACTTAGTGTTTAAGTTTTCATCTGTTTTTCGTGTTTCTATATGTTGTCTTGTTTTTGTATATGATCCTTGGAAAAGGCTTGTGCCGAAATATTGGATTGTTGCATCTTCTTTATTTATAAGTGATCATCTTACTCTCAGATAAGTTGAATTCTCTCCAGACTAAATGTTTACGAAGAATTAGAAAAATATTTTGGCCAAACACCGTAAGAAATAACGTCTTGTTGGCAGAAATCCAGATGAAGCCACTGACAGCAATTATTGAGGAAAGACGCTGGCGATGGTTGGGACATGTGCTCCGAATGACTGGCAATTCACCACCAAAAATAGCACTAAGATGGACACCACAGGGGAACAGAAGTAAGGGTAGACCAAAAGAGACATGGAGAAGAACAGCAGAGAGGATGTTGAGCAATAGAGGACTTACCTGGGCAAGAGCAGAAAAAAAGGCAAAGGACAGGCATTTGTGAAAAACCCTCGTGGAAGCCCCATGTGCCCTGGGCACTTAAGGTTGAGAGAGAGAGAGAGAGAGAGAGAGATATCTTACTTTCTGTCATTCTTGTTTCTCCCCACACTCCTCACTCTTTCTATCTTTTTTGTAAAACAGAACCATACGCCTCCATCTACTTGGACGTCTTATTTCTCGTTCTGTGTAAAAACCTAGCGTTTTCATTGGACAGTATAAAAAGAAAAAAAAGGCTGTCCCAAACGGCTGTATCAAGTGTCACTTCAAGGCACAGAAAGCAATGACGTTTATAGAAAGATATGAGTCTGATTTCAAGCTAGCATTGACTGAAAGTCATGGGTTTACTATTTAAAGCTAGCATTGACTGGAAGTTACGGTTTTGCTATTTAAAGCTAGCACTGAAATCTGTAAAAAGGTAAGGGTTTTTTTTTCTTTCAAACTAACATTCACATCTATAGAATGGTATGTGTTTGACCATACAGTCTAACATTGACGTCTACAGAAAGATATGGGTTTATTCTATCAAGCTAACATTGACATCTGTAGAAAGGTATGGCTTTGTTCTGTCAAGCTAACATCGACATCTGTAGAAAGGTATGGCTTTGTTCTGTCAAGCTAACATTGACATCTGTAGAAAGGTATGGCTTTGTTCTGTCAAGCTATCATTGACATCTATAGAAAGGTATGGCTTTGTTCTGTCAAGCTAGCATTGACATCTGTAGAAAGGTATGGCTTTGTTCTGTCAAGCTAGCATTGACATCTATAGAAAAGTATGGCTTTGTTCTGTCAAGCTAGAATTGACATCAATAGAAAGGTATGACTTTGTTCTGTCAAGCTAGCTTTGACATCTGTAGAAAGGTATGGCTTTGTTCTGTCAAGCTAACATTGACATCTGTAGAAAGGTATGGCTTTGTTTTGTCAAGCTAGCATTGACATTTATAGAAAGGTATGGCTTTGTTCTGTCAAGCTAGCATTGACATCTATAGAAAGGTATGGCTTTGTTCTGTCAAGCTAGCATTGACATCTATAGAAAGGTATGGCTTTGTTCTGTCAAGCTAGCATTGACATCTATAGAAAGGTATGGCTTTGTTCTGTCAAGCTAGCATTGACATCTGTATAAAGGTATGTAACACTCAGTGAAACACTGATGGTTGTGAGGAAGACGAACACAGAATCTTATAGAAACCATGAACTAAGATTGGTGGTTTCACTGCTGCTTTAAATACCAGTTTGTTCCCTTGCCCAATGATGATGATGATGATGATGATGGTGGTGGTGGTGGTGTTAACTGTATAAAACAACAATAATAATTCTTGCCGTCTCCTTCCTAGTGTTCTCAGTTGCCCAGCAATAAAATCCCGCACCAGCAAATTTCCGTGATTGGCTCATACTTGTCTCTTGTGGCGTATGTGTAGTTGGGCAGCGCTGCAAAGAAGGCAAGGAAGATTTTGACAACGAGTGGTTCGCCAGTTTTTTCGTCAGACACGCTCTGTTATTAATCCAGCCGGAACCCAAGAGATCCACTTTTATCCCAAGAGATTCACTTTTATCCCAGAAATGGAAGGAAGATGTACCTGAACCCGTTCGAAAGAAAGCTAATGGTCCGGATAATCTATCATTCTGTGCCGTTTAACAACTATTTAGAAGAAATGAACAATAATTGTAAGAATAACATAGCATGTAGAAGGAAAACAGATGCGAAAACGTCAAGTAGACTAAATAACGGCCTTACTTCATCTTAGAAGTTTGTTCTGGTAAAGGTATATATCAGCTATTTGTGGAACTTGCTGCTCATAATATCAGCTCTTTGTGGAAGCCGATGTGCGCCATTTTACAGAACAGTTCATCTTGTGACTGCTTCTACCAATAATTGATTGACTTTAATCAATGACAGACCATGACGAATAGACACAAATAAAGAAGTTCTCAGAGATGTTACACAATTGATTTTTATAGACATAAAAAAAAATCAATTAAAACATGAAATAGAGATAGAAGACACAATAGTACTGAGGAAGAGTTAGTTTTTTTTTTTCATGGCTTTACTCCGGGTCTTATTTTTGTTTGCTCTTCCAACGGCTCAGCTTAACAGCATCAAGTTATTCATTACGTTTGGCAGTTTTTAGTCAGTTTCTGCTGTCCGCCATAGTTAGCGAAACAGTCTCTGGTGAATGTATCACACATCTTCTATATGTCATTTTAGTTAAGACGGTGGCGTCATTCTCACTAGAAATTATCCATGTAATCAAAGGATGACGTCACAGTTCCGAACTCATAGGTCACATGCTAGGGTCAGGATTGACGACTTATAGATGACATGCTAGGGTCAGGATTGACGACTTATAGATGACATGCTAGGGTCAGGATTGACGACTTATAGATGACATGCTAGGGTCAGGATTGGCGACTTATAGATGACATGCTAGGGTCAGGATTGGCAACTTGTAGATGACATGCTAGGGCCAGGATTTGCAACTTGTAGATGACATGCTAGAGTCAGGATTGGCGACTTATAGATGACATGCTAGGGCCAGGATTTGCATCTTGTAGATGACATGCTAGGGTCAGGATTGGCAATTTGTAGATGGCATGCTAGAGTCAGGATTGGAAACTTATAGTTGACATGCTAGGGTCAGGATTGGCGACTTATAGATGACATGCTAGGGTCAGGATTGGAGACATAGATGAAATGCTAGGGTCAGGGTTGACGACGTACAGATGACATGCAAGTGTCAGGATTAGCAACTTATAGATGACGTGCTTGGGTCAGGATTGGCGAATTACAGATGACATGCTAGTGTCAGGATTCGAGACTTATAACTGACATTCTATGGTCAGTATTGGAGACTAATAGCTGACATGCTAGGGTCAGGACTGGAGACTTATAGCTGACATGCTAAAGTCAGGACTGGAGACTTACAGCTGACATGCTAGGGTCAGGATTGGAGACTCACAGCTGAAATACTAGTGTCAGCTTTGGAGACTTATTGCTGACATGCTAGGGTCAGGATTGGAGACTCATAGCTGACATGCTAGGGTAAAAGCTGACGACTCATAGCTGACCACAGCCTCCCCCCTCCCCTTTACTTCCCCCCAGTTTTTTTAAGCTCCAATGGAGGAATAAATAAAAAAGTGCCGCCTTAACTCTCTCCCAACTAAACACTATGCTGTATATCAACATCTTCACCACATCGGCTGTAAAGAACCCCAGCTACCAGTTCCAGGGAGAGAGAGCAAAAACAATAAGATCAAGACCAACAGGTTTACGCCTATGTGCCTGGGAGGACAAGAGGCCTTTCGTCAAATACAGAGTACACTTTGTTTACGTGAAGATTATTTAAGAAATTGGTGATAATGAGAATGAAAAGTAGAAGGCCGACAATGTCCTAATAACTGTGCTTGGTTTTTTTGTAAGACGAAGTAATAGTAGAGGTAAACAGCTAAGGGGAACTGTCAGGCCGTTTATTAGAAGATGTACGGTATATTTTGAAGGAGGCGGGAAGCCTTTAATAAGCTTAGCCTTAGTACTTTTGGTTGATTTATCTGTCGGTGAAGGAGCTAGCTTCTGAGCAAGCTCCACCAGCTCGATTAAACACACTGATACATATATGTGCCAGCCAGATTGTGAACTGAATAAACTGTGCTAGCAGGATCTTTGCTGGAGTTAAGATCTGCATTGGCGGACATCAGCGTAAGATGCCCCGTGGTCAGCTTTGTTCTTGTGATTTGGGGAGCAAAATACTCGGCGAAAGAATAAGAAGGAAGAAAATGCTGTACAATGTGGGCTTACGGCATCAAGAAGTGGACAAGAGACATTTTGTCTTGTCAAAAATTAAGAGAGAGACAATGTACTTTTATAGGACATGTAGTGAGTAAAGGGGGGGGGGGGGGAATTGAAAATATTGCAACAACAGGAAAAATAGAGGGAAGAAAAGCCCGATGAAGACGGAGAGAAATGATACTGGACAGTCTGACTGGGTGGTGTGAGAGGAGATCACCAGCTGAGCTAATGACCTCCGTGAAGGATCGTGTACTCTGGAGAAGCATAATACCCAACGCCAGTCGACACGGCACCTGATGATGATGGCATATCTGCGGCCCCGTCGTGTTGACTAAATCTGCCATCTTTTCCAGGCTTGAGTTCCACTGCTTTTATCCCTAGAACTTTGACCTGCTTGTGGCCGTCGCCACGGTGATCTTGCAGCAGTGCCAACGTCCTGGATGTGGGATGGATGTGTGCCGATCGGCACAAATATTCAGGATAGACCCACGAAATATTCAGGGTAGACCCACGAAATATTCAGGATAGACCCACGAAATATTCAGGATAGACCCACGAAATATTCAGGATAGACCCACGAAATATTCAGGATAGACCCACGAAATATTCAGGGTAGACCCACGAAATATTCAGGATAGACCCACGAAATATTCAGGGTAGACCCACGAAATATTCAGGGTAGACCCACGAAATAGGCTTCCTGGACAGACTCACCCGTTACTGTGGCGAGAGGCCAAGCTCCCTAGCCATGCCAAAGGAATGCATTGACCCGTTACTAATTGCTAAGCGGAGAACTGAGATAGGATCTTAACGAAATCTGGGTTGTTGGATCGCCTCATCAGAGTCAGAACGAAAGACAAAGCTGACTGCAGATCTTTCACAGTAGACCTTCACACCAGAGATCTTTCACAGTGGACCTTCACACCGGAGAAATTTCACAGTGGACCTTCACACCAGAGATCTTTCACAGTGGACCTTCACACCGTAGATCTTTCACAGTGGACATTCACAAGATGATACAATGTCCAGCAACATAATTTTCTGTGATTGGTTGTGGTCTTAATGACATTACAGAGAGTGAGAGATGTGAAGGAAGGACAGAATGGACAGAAAATTTTGTATGTAGATGTAGACTGTTTCGCTTCGTTGTCTACATTTTATACTTTCACAACAGTGTTAGCTGTAGTAATGAGCAGTTTTTGTTTTAAAAAATGTGTGTTAGCTGTAGTAATGAGCAGTTTTTTAAAAAAAATGTGTGTTAGCTGTAGTAATGAGCAGTTTTTTTTAATGTGTGTTAGCTGTAGTAATGCTAGTTTTTTTAAAATGTGTGTTAGCTGTAGTAATGAGCAGTTTTTTTTTAATGTGTGTTAGCTGTAGTAATGCTAGTTTTTTTAAAATGTGTGTTAGCTGTAGTAATGAGCAGTTTTTAAAAAAAAAATGTGTGTTAGCTGTAGTAATGAGCAGTTTTTTTTAAAATGTGTGTTAGTTGTAGTAATGAGCAGTTTTTTTTTAATGTGTGTTAGCTGTAGTAATGAGCAGTTTTTTTAAAAATGTGTGTAGTAATGAGCAGTTTTTTTTTTTAAAAATGTGTGTTAGCTGTAGTAATGAGCAGTTTTTTTTTAAAATGTGTCACTGGATTTTCGGTAGAAATTGTTCTAATATAGTAGTTCATTTTTTCAGTAGAACTTCCAGAGTTGCTCTTGTAAATCTTAAATCTTAATTTACAAACATAAGCAATCACAGTAACTAAAATTAAACCTTAATTTACAAAACGTAAGCAATTGCAGTAACTAATTCATTATATTTTCAGAGCATTTTCATTTCTTCTCACGTCATTTCTGACCAGTTCCAGATGCATCATCATCATCATCTCGTTCCATGTCCTCACCCCGTGGTTCGATGCAGTGATTATCCAGCCTCCTCTGTTTCTTGCCTCGGTAGTGGACTCGGTCGAGCTGGTCCCTGCCCACTTCTTGATGTTATCCACCCATCTACGTCGTTGTCGTTGGCTTATTCTCCTCCCTCAAGAAAGGTCTGAGTGCCAGATTGTGGATTATAGATCAATAAATGTGTTCCTGGGTTGATGTATGAGGGTAAAGACTTTGAAAATAAATAAAACAAAACAAAAAAACGGCATGTGCGTGGAGTTTGTGTACACCCAGTGTATCAGGCGCAGGGAACGTTATGAGTTTCAGATCATTACTACAGGCTGATGGGCTAGAGTTTATTGCATGTTTAATACAATAATGACTGGAGATTCGCTTGGTGGGCTGAGTTCTCGTCACGTCACATCTCAGCCCCAAATGTTCCCGTCACGGTACAATGATGAACTTGGGTGAATTCGTCGTCCGCCGCTTCTCGGTTCGTCGGATACACGACGGTGGGTGGAGCTTCATGCGACTGACTGGCACAGGGATGCTGGGTAGTGGCGCCGCCTCCTGCCTGCGCCAGCACCCCCTTCCCTCCCTCCTTAATTCATCCTGGGGCCCCCCTCCTTTCTTCCTCCTCCTCCTCCTCTCCCAGGTGTTTTAGCGGGCTCTACGACCATCGACTGCTCGTGAGTGCGGTGTTGGCAAGCCGGCTGACACGGGCTGATACATCGATCATGGACGATGAATGAGCGAGTGTTCAAATCTCGTCTCGTGGAATTATAACTAAGTCACAGAGTTTTCTACGGGGTTCTGGACGCATTTTCACATGTAGAAAACTTGGATCTTTGCATCTCGCTGGCATTTATGTTCACCAGATAAGCTCGGCGATACTGTCAGCTTTACGCGACACTTTGTCAGCCTTTATATAAACATTGTCAGACAATCCGAGAATCATCCTTTCTCATTTTTTAGTGGGTTATTCGAGCAATTTAAATCCATTTATCGCTCACTTCGGAATAAATTACACGAATTTCATTATGATATTCGCTAATTGCAAGAAGTTCAGAATAAATTTCAGCGCTGTGTGTTAACTGTATATTTCGGACATTTATCTTTGCATTCCGGACAAATATCCGATATCCTTTATAACATATCCTTCGTTGGACTGTTACAGGGCCAGCATTTTGATGTGACTGGTCCAGTCTACGCAAGATCTCGCTGACCGACTCAAACAGATATTAACTGGCCGGTGATTCTGATCAGTGGACACAATTTTTCCGCAGAGAAAGTGTTTGTAAAATGTCCGTTTGTTTAGTGCTTGTTTTTTAAACGGATGATGTAAGCTGTTGATATTATGGATTACATTCACACACGGAAAATGCTATTTACTCTGACAATAGTTCTTTCAGGTGAGTAAATTGTGTGTATTTTGATAACAAATGATATAGTAACATTTGGAAATCGTAACTTTGTTTGTGTGAGAGTATAGTACAGGTTTGTGGAGGTGTTTTGAGTACTGCGATAGGACATTTTGCTTTCACAGAATGTATGATATGTGGACGAAGGTCAGAATTAGGACAGGGAGTGGGGAAATACTGCGTTACCTAGAAGAATCTTATCAGTGCAGGTTATTTTTCAACTGTTATCCATCTGTCCATCTATGTTGCTATCCATGTTTGCGGTCGTTCACCCAGCCGTCTTGTCTTGTCGTGTCTTGTGTAATCCAGCTGTCCGCGGAGATGTCTTGTCTTGTCGTGTCTTGTGTAACCCAGCTGTCCGCGGAGATGTCTTGTCTTGTCGTGTCTTGTGTAATCCAGCTGTCCGCGGAGATGTCTTGTCTTGTCGTGTCTTGTGTAACCCAGCTGTCCGCGGAGATGTCTTGTCTTGTCTCGCTACTGACGTTCCCTAGTAACGAACTCAACTTGACCAACAGGACCGGGATCTTGTGACCTCCAGGGGTGTTGGAGTCTGATAAAGAAACATCACTCCTTTTCCCGCTTTTTAGCTTCACTCCAGGTCTGCGGACTAGTCTCTGTAACCCCCTCCTCTTTCAATACAATGCTTGTACTCTACCACCTCCACCACATCGGCCGTAAAGAACATTCTGATAGCAGTTTTAGGGTAACAGAACAAGAAGGTTGATCTGTAAGTCCAAGAACAAGGCTGATCTGTAAGTCTTATCTTTTCAGATTGTCTGATTGTCCACCCATCACTATATCTACCCTTGTTTATTAATGTATCTACTTGGTCTATCAATGTATCTACTTGGTCTATCAATGTGTCTACTTGGTCTATCAATGTATCTACTTGGTCTATCAATGTATCTACTTGGTCTATCAATGTATATACCTGGTTTATCAATGTATCTACTTGGTCTATCAATGTATCTACTTGGTCTATCAATGTATCTACTTGGTCTATCAATGTATCTACTTGGTCTATCAATGTATCTACTTGGTCTATCAATGTATATACCTGGTTTATCAGTGTATATGTCTAGTTTGTCATTGTATGTACCCGGTTCATCAATGTATTCATTTTGTCTATCAATGTTTTCACTAATTCCATCAGTTTGTTTATTTACTAATTCCTTTAATGTATCTACCCGGTCTATCAATGTATCTACCCCGTCTATCAATGAATCTATCAAGACTGTCAGTGTTGTACCCAGTCTATCA
Organism: Achatina immaculata; assembly: GCA_009760885.1. Taxonomy (NCBI): domain Eukaryota; kingdom Metazoa; phylum Mollusca; class Gastropoda; order Stylommatophora; family Achatinidae; genus Lissachatina; species Lissachatina immaculata. The sequence goes on along the minus strand of CM019718.1, from coordinate 36,767,279 downwards.
GTCTGTCTACCAAATCTATCAGTGTATCAACCATGTTTGTCAGTGTATATACCCAGCTATCAGTGTGTCTATCAAGTTTATCAGTGTATCTACTCAGACTATCAGTGTATCTATCAAGTCTATCAATATATCCACCACGTTCATCAGTATCTACCAAGACTATCAATGTATCTACCAAGTTTATATCTACCCAGTCTGTCAATGTATCTATCTGCCAAGTGTTCCACCAACTCTGTCAATGTATCTACCCAGTCTGTCAATGTATCTACTAAGTCTGTCAGTGTATCTATCAAGTCTATTAATGTATCCACCAAATCTGTCAATGTATCTGCCCAGTCTATAAATGTATCTAGCAAGTCCATCAGTATATCTACCCAATCTGTCAAGTTATCTGAGAAGTCTATTAGTATATCTACCCAGTCTGTCAGTGTATCTGCCCAGTCCATCAATATATCTACACAGTCTGTCAATATATCTACTATATCTACCCAGTCTGTCAATGTATCTACTAAATCTGTCTACTAAGCCTACCAGTATATCTACCTAATCGGTCAATATATATGCCAAGTCCATCAGTATATCTACCTATTCTGTCAATGTATCTACCAAGTTCATCAGTATAACTACCCATTCTGTCAGTAAATCTAACAAGTTTATCAGTATGTCTACCCATTCTGTCAGTATATCTAACAAGTTCTTCAGTATATCTACCTATTCTGTCAGTAAATCTAACAAGTTCATCAGTATATCTACCCAGTCTGTCAGTATATTTAACAAGTTCATCAATATAACTACCCATTCTGTAAGTATATCTAACAAGTTTATCAGTATATCTACCCATTCTGTCAGTATATCTAACAAGTTTATCAGTATATCTACCCAGTCTGTCAGTATATCTAACAAGTTTATCAGTATATCTACCCATTCTGTCAGTATATCTAACAAGTTCATCAGTATATCTACCCATTCTGTCAGTATATCTAACAAGTTCATCAGTATATCTACCCATTCTGTCAGTATATCTAACAAGTTCATCAGTATATCTACCCAGTCTGTCAATATATCTAGAAAGTTTATCACCCTATCTACCCGGTCTATCAAATCTTCTATTTTAATTCTTCTTTCTCCTTTCTGGCACATTCGCTTCACTCGTTTCAGCACAAGAGAACTGAACATTCTCTGTGTTGCCTGTTATCTGCTATGTTTCCCTGTCTTCAGCCCTAATTCCCGTATTACAATATTCTTTTGTGTTTTCCCCACTTATCCCGGGACAGTCTCGGGAAATATCTTTCAGCAGCCAGGCTGACACTAAAATGTTAACTAGAACTTGGAGCCTTTTTCTCCGAAAAAAAAAAACCGCAAAACATGTGAACTTTGTACAGAATACCAGAAGTGTCAAAATTACGCCTTTTCGTTTTAACTTTAAAGTCCATAAAAGAAAATTTTGAAAGCTGTTTTTTTTTAAATTAATTTTATGTGTAATATTTTGCTTCATTCTTCACAAAGTTGTGAATCTAACTGATGATGTTATAAAGACAGCTCTGTTATTGATTTTTACGAAAATAATTATTGTCGTTATTTAGTTATTTATCAGTAACTACACCAATTTTTAAAAAAAATTTATTTAATTAATTTTTTTTAAATGAATGCAAAACCTTACTTTATCTAAGACATCGACTACTTTTGTCGTCTCCTCATTTAGTTTTCTTTGTTTGATATCTTGTATGAAAGAATCCAGACATTATAGTTGTGTGCTACATTAACATAATATAGTCACTGTTACATTTAGCTGTAGTCTATTCACAATCTCTGAAGAACAACACAGCAAAGAGGTCCGTCTGATGCAACTGTGCTCTTGGAAATGCTGTGAATTATGCCAGACAAAGAGAATTAGCCATTCTTCTGATGAAGTCATCATCAGTATTCGCTGCTCCCGTGGGTACAGCAGGCAGTCACAAAAAAAAACCCCTCTTCTCCCGACTCTTAATGTAACCGTATTTCTTTATCCAATCCTGGTTAATCTTGCGCTTGGGAACTGTGTTTTTCTTAGGTTCTTGTCTGCTATACTCTAGGTTCTTGTCTGCTGTACTCTAGGTTCCTTTCTGCTATACTCTAGGTTTTTGTCTGTTGTACTCTAGGTTCTTGTCTGCTGTACTCTAGGTTCTTGTCTGTTGTACTCTAGGTTCTTGTTTGCTATACTCTAGGTTCTTGTCTGCTATACTCTAGGTCCTTGTCTGCTATACTCTAGGTTTTTGTCTGCTATACTCTAGGTTCTTGTCTGCTATACTTTAGGTTCACGTCTGCTGTCTTTAGGTTCATGCCTGCTGTATTCTAGCGCTGAGATCTCATCTTTCATTCTGTGGAGTCAGTGCTCTTCTGGTGGAGTCAGTTCCCTTCGTGTAAAGCCAGATTCCTTCTTGTGGAGTCAGTTCCCTTCTTGAGAAGCCAATTCCTTTCTTGTAGAGTCAGTTCTTTTCTTGTGAAGTCAGCTCCTTCCTTATGGAGTCAGTTTAGAACTTACCACGGTAATTTACTCATTTCATGTCCAATATGTGGATAATCCATCTCCAAACACACACACACACACACATATATATATATATATATATATATATATATATATGTGTGTGTGTATATATGTATATATACTGTTAAATGTTGACTGAACCACAACCTTTTGTTTCTTCTGATCTATCTATATACAACAAGTGATCCCTTGGCAGTAAAGACTTCGAATGTAAAGTGTCCTTTTCAGCAATTATAAGATGCATATGCTGACTGCACCATTCTGAATTATTCGTTGCTCTGATGAGGTTGTATAAAGACTGATGTGGTTGTATAAAGACTGATGAAGTTGTATACAGACTTTCTTAGGTATTTCACTGAGACTATATGTAAGCTTCGCTGCTACACGGCGGCAGGCAACATACTGGATGTAGATTTTGCACAAGCTGTAAGAGACTCACATGTTACAGACGCTGTACGTTAACTGCACAGTTTCAGCAAAGCTACATGTGGACTTTGCTTATCCACGGAAGTTACATGTCGACTGTACCGTTCAACAAGAGTTACAATATAGGCTGTACTGATCCACTAAATGTTAACATGTGGGCTATGCTGATCCACGAAAGTTACATGTAGGCTGTACTGATCCTGGAAGGTCACGCGACACATTTACTGTCTTGGCAGAGTGAGAGTCTTAGCCGAACCCGTGCTTATGTCAGCCTCTCCAAGGATACTACGCACCACTTCAGCGCCCGGCAAACATTCTTAATACCCAGAGCAATAAATGTTTCAGCTATGGCGTTGCTACACCTTTTCATAATATCTGCACTATTAATTGAACACTGTTGAGAAAATACATTGTAATAAACACTCTTTTCCCTGCTGCAGTAACAAAAGAACTTTCTCGCTGACAATATAATATTAAAACTCTTATTTGCTACATGTATTTATCTCCCTTCTTTATTTGAAAACGTCTCCTTTGCGAGATCTATAATCACTATATATATGACTGCGCTAATACCAGTGTACTTCTTGCTCCTTTTCTTAATGTAAAAAGAGCTATTTTACCAGCAGCTATACTGTGCCCATAAGCAGACTATATATTTGCAAGATCGTCGGATTATGTTGTAAATTTACTTTCCAATCTCTTATCTCGTGTAAGCTTTCCTTTTACCTTTCTATAGCACCCCTAGCATCAGCTCTCTAGCAATCACTCTGGCTAGTGGATCACATGTTGGGAACAGACAAATTTGGGAGAGAAAAAAAAAACCACGTACGTGGCTGTAAGAGACAGAAAAAAAAAAAAACGAAAAAAAACGGCAAGAGAGTGATTGGGAATATCGAACCGCGGACTCCCAGTAGGATGAGCAGCGCTTCCATCTGACACAGAAAATCGCAACAGACCCTTCTCTACGAGCATATTAAAAAAAATATCTGTATAATAGAACATAAAAATATCTATATAATAGAGCATGGAAAAAAAATAGAGACCCTTGCGAAACGAAATGTTCTCATACGCGCAGGGCTAGTACTAGCTAACTAGGGATCTGAAACATTTCTCTGCGAAATGTACAAACTTCAGAGACTAGGGCAGCCGTTCTCAACCTTTCTGCCGCGGTGGAACCCTTGGAAATGTTTTTTTTTTTTCTCTTTTTTCATCGACGGGGAACCCCAGCATTGAAATATTTATCACCGCTCATTTTTTCCCCTTCAGTATCCCCCCTCCCCCTCCTTCTCCCCGTTATCCATTGCGCCGCCTCTCATCTCCCTTATAAAATATGACAAAACTAATAACTCGACTAATGTAGACGTTTAAAACAAAACATATTTTAACATTTAGTTTATCCAGCAGAGGTCGCCGCCATCGACAAGAAGAATAATAAATGTATGGTATAGAAAACGTTAGTCAGGTATGGCTTATGGTATACACGTATGGTATGTGCTAGGGTAGGGTCTTTGTTTCTTTGTGGAGAACTAAAGATGACTCTTTAACTAATCTTTCTTGGACAAAAACACACACACACAAAAGAATATAGCTAGGCTCTAGGGTTTCGTGAGAAGTGCTTACGAGGGATTTTTCAGTCACGATTTTTTTAAGAGCATGCATCTTTCCCATCACAACATATGTCTGTGAGACCTGGACACTTAACAAAACAGCTGAGACACACATAAATGCCTTTGATTGTAAATGCTACAGAAGAGTTCTTCAAATATCATGGACACAAAAAGGAACAAATATATCCATACTACAAGAACTTAATATTGAAGAAGGCTGGCTAGTAAAGAGGATTAAAGAGAGAAAACTTAAATATTTTGGACACATTAAACGTCATGATAATCTAGAGAAGACCGTATTGGAATGGTACATAATAGGAAAAAGAAAGAAAGGAAGACCAAGACGAAGATGGCTGCAAGACATCGTTGATGATCTGCATATGGATGCAACAGCAGTAGGCCATCTTGCTCACAACCGCGAGGCCTACAGGAGTGCTGTTAGGGAGGCAAAGTTCCACAAGGGACATGAAAATGAATGAATGATCTCTGGTGGAATCTCTGCAGGTCCGTCACGGAACCCAGGTTGAGAAACCCTGAACTAGAGACGGTTATAAAGTGCTTCAGTGAAGCATTAGATTTCTCCTGAAGGTTTTCACGGGCTCACACAGTTGTCTTACGGAGACAGACCTGGCAGAAATATGAAAGATAAATAAGAGGTCAGTGGACTGAACTGAAATGGCTAACCATCACAGGTCTGTCCGACCTTTAAGCTGTACCAGGAACGGAGAATGCGTCAATGAAGGGCTTCTAAACAATGATGTACAATTCATATCCTTATTTTTACCATCACAGCACATTACCCTGTGGCTCTTTTTTCCATTTTATTCTTCTTGTTGTTATGTCCTTCCTGAAACTTCCAGCTGATGTTCTTTGAAGCTGATGTAGTGGAGATTTTGAGACAGAAATATAACGTCGGATGGGGAGAAGGTTAAGGCTGTTCAGACCCTTAGTGGAGCCAAAAAAGAAGAGAAACGTGCAATCTTTAATAGACACCACCTCATTGGGGGAACTATAGAGATCCCTTGCCCCGTTATCTAGTCTGAGGGTTTTACTGGGGACATTAACGGAGAGGTTGGATAGGGTCTGTGGATAGCTGCAGTCAGTCATTGGTCACTTCTGGTACCTTGGGCACCATCTTCAGTCCCTCTGGTTTCACATCGCTTGCCTACCTTTAGCTAGGTAAGTAGAGCTCAGTGTTTAATACACTGGAATCATTGTTTTCTGTGAATGTCCTCTTTCCGTAATACACTGACAATTGTGTGCACTTCGCCTTGCTGACAGATATTCTCTATTTTCAGAGGCAGTTTAAGGCTCGTGACTTTGCAACTAAGATGTATTAGAACTGGCCCACCTCTCACCGTTAACGCTTTGAGTATGCAGGTTATCCGCTACGCTATTCCGTTGCTCGGTTTCTATATGTCATCTGTTCAAGTGTGTTCGGATATCTGTAGCCTTCAGATATATCTGTAGCATTTAGATAAATGTAAGGAGTTCAGATATATCTGTAGCATTTAAATAAATGTACAGAGTTCAGATATATCTGTAGCATTTAGATAAATGTACAGAGTTCAGATATGCCTGTGAAGTTCACATGGAAGAAAAAAAATTCAGCACCAGTCGTACTAACTTATGTGTAGACTTGCATCAGTCATACTAACTTAACTTGTGTGTAGACTAGCATAAGCCGTACTAACTTAACTTGTGTGTAGACTAGCATCAGCCGTACTAACTTAACTTGTGTGCGGACTGATACAGAGATGAGATATCACGAAAATCTCAACACGGCAAGGAAAAGTGACAGGACCAGCAAGTAATAATTCCAGACCGCCATGTTTTGTTTTGGTTATCGCGAAGACACCCCCCCCCCCCCACCCAATTTCTAGTTTCAGAGCTAAGAAAAAAAGTCCTAATGGAATTTTTTTTAGGGACTCTTGCCTCCAGTGATGAGCTCGCAAGACGGAGCCATTATCCTTCGACTACATGATCCCAGGCCAGAGAATAAATCCACAACCAGTTCTCCTGCATTGCTGCCTGCAGACGCACATTTTAAAGGCGACTTGTCTCAGAACTTCGGGATTTGGGTCGTTAGCACCGGCAGGAAAGGCGGATGAGCTTAGCCGTGATACTCTGAGCCCGAGATTAATCTTACTTAAAAGCTCCGCTGGCAATAGCGTTGTTGGCATAATGGAGCTTTCCTTGTGGGCAGTTTTTGAGCAAAGTGTCTCTAGTGATTGTTGAGAACGTGAATATGAGAACCTCGAGGGCGCTTGGTGCCCGATGGCGCCGAGTGTTTGCTGTGGGGATCATGTTTTCAATGAATGAAATATTCCCTCTTCCTTGTCAACTTAATGTTGTAACTGTTATGTGGCTTCCATGCAATTTTCAGCTAATGGTTTCATCAGCCATTGACAAGGTGAGATATTAGAACAAAGGCTTCATAATGAATCAAGGGTTGATAACTACTGTTATTTTCATTATGCCCATGAACGTTCACTGTGTACTACACAAACTTACGGGCATTAAGAACATTACTAAAGAGGTCAAAAGACGAAGATAGAAATGATTGTGTCATATACTTGTACTACGAACTGAAAAAACAAGACATCCCTCCCTACATAGACTTGACTTGGACACCTCAAGGAAAAAGAAAGAGCGGCAGACATGGAGACGCACAAGACAGAAAGTACTAAAAGAAGCGAGAAAGACATGGCTTGAGGTATCCCAACTTGCTCAAGACAGGACAGGCTGGGGAACCTTTGATGATGCCTTATGCTCCATTGGAAGTACAGAGGACTAATGATGGTGATGGTGAACTATACAACCTGCAGGAACATGCTCACACATGCATCATTCATTGACCATAACATAGCATGGCTGGTCGGCTGGGGCATAGATGACTTCGTAGGGGTAACAGTATGATTGTCAGAGAACTAGACCTGGTGGAAACTTTGTCACACTTTTCCCTTGGGCTACTGGTAACAGGCTTAGAGGAGACTAAAGAGACACTGCTTGCCCTAATCACGCTGGATCTGCCCAGAAGCTTACGCAATCCGTTGCAATCCACTCACCATCCGACACGATACCTGTATTTCAACATCTCCAGAAACAGCAGAAAAGTCCTTATGCTGGCTGTGGAGTATGCGAAACAAGCATTGAGAACATAAATGTCGTTTGCCACAACCAATACCAGTCCTCCGTGGCTAAATCGCTAAAGACGCACTTCAAAGTGCAGTGCCAACTCAATCCCGGGACGAAAAAAGCAACAACTCACAAGACCTCTGGGAGTCATGACCCAGAGAGACCCACCCCCCTTGGAGTGTCAGGAGTTTAATAAGGCCGAAACCATAGGGGAGTACTTCCTCTGATGATCTGAAGGAGTTGTGTTGTTTGTCTACTCTCTGCAGTAGAGGGTTTCCTGCATACAGGTGTTGTCTGCCAAGAACATCCTGGTCTCAGTTCCAGAGATGCGACACCATGAATCTGTTCTCATGAGCGATTCTTCCTCATGGTAAGACAGGGATCTTGACCAATTTCCATTTTGCAGATTCTTAAAACGGTCCCACCCCATCCCTAACATATTAATCTGTAAATCTAAGGGCATTGGTTGTATCAGTTTATGCCACAGGAGGCAAACCCCCTTATGGTTTTTATTGGAGACCCCCATGATTTAATGTTTACATTTTCTTAGTCGCATTTCTAGATGACTTTCTTTTAGTCCGAGAAAACAGACATCACGTGATTTGACGATCTTGAGCCAGGTATGCAGGAAAGAACGAGATGGACGTATCATCGGTGCGGATATGTTTGTGTGTGCTTGTGTGTGTGTGTGTGTGTGTTTTTGTATTAAGGCGGTTTTGGGCTGTACTAGGAACTATGAGAATTGTCGCCACGTTTAGCATGTTTGTCTGGAATGGAAACCTTATGCCATCTATATGGTTTGTCTCTTTGATGACTCAGACGTATTGCTCAATGCATTTATCATCAATATCCATCATCATCAGGTCCCATCCAGTAAACTTCACCTTGTCGTATTGTTGGCGCTAGACTTGCTTGCTTATTAAAGTGTGATGTCTGGGCAAAGAAAAAAAGATTCTGGGAACTCATCTGAGTAGAGTTAGTCGCTTATGCTGTACCAAAGTTGGATTATACAGGCGGTACAGCAGGGTCACAGAATGGACGACGGAGAATTCCATTCAAAAAACCATTTAACCCAACTTCCCAGCGTAAAACCATGCATCACTTAACCCCCAAACCTCTACCCAAACAGTAGAACTCTGAGCGATCTCGCTCTTCCCTCACAACATGGAAACATTTCCACCAAGCAGAGTCTTGGGACTTGTCAGCGCTTTAGCTTAGATATATCACGCCCGAGTCTTCCAGCTCTTCTTGTTTATGAGCGCTTCTGTCTGAATTACCCTACATTTGTTTCTTTTTTTTTTCTTCTCTTTTTTTTCTGTTACGTGGACGTTTCTGTAAGTTTGTTTTCTCTCTCTGTCTCTCTGTCTCTCTTGAACGTTTGTGTAAGATTTATACTCTTATATCTTTTTTGTGTAAGTTTTATATTCTTTTATTTATTGTGTAAATTTTATAACCCTGTCTTTTTATGTAAATGGTATACTCATGTCTTTTTGTGTAAATTTTATAGTCCTGTCTTTCCGTGTAAATTTTATACTCCTTCTCTTTATGTAAGTTTTATACTCCCGTCCTTTTGTGTAAGTTTTATACTCTTATCCTTATTGTGTAAATTTTATACTCCTGTCCTTTTGTGTACGTTTTATATTTTTGTCTTTTTGTGTAAGTTTTATACTCTTATCTTTATTGTGTAAATGTTATACCCTTGTCTTTTTGTGAAAATTTTATATTCTTATCTTTTTGTGTAAGTTTTATACTCTTATCTTTCCCAGTTTTACATAAAGCTGACTTTTCTATATAACAATTATGTTTATGTAACTTTGGTGTTGTCTTTCCTAGACTAGAATGTTTTTGTAACTTTTAAACTGTTATATTTCCTGGATTACAATGCTCTTGTAACTTTTGCATTGTTGTCTTTCCTAGATTTGAATGCTTTTGTAACTTTTGTGCCGTTATCTTTACTAATTTAAACATGTTCTTTTTCTTTGTTTCTTCCTGTGTATTGTCCCACAGTGTTTCGCTAGATACTGTTTTTATGTTTTTTTCTTAAGGACAAGTTTTCAGAATAATGGAAAAACAACGGTATTTATGTATATATCTTAGCTACAAGGAGGCTTCGTGGTTAGTGCACTGTCTTCTCGTGGCTAGTCAGTTATTCCTGCAACTGGAGTCATCGGTTCTGCTCCTAATCCTTCTAATACCACCTTTTTTTCTCTCCACAGCTGAAGTGGTTGTTGATTTTCATGGTCAGAATTAGCTATTCTGAACTTCTTCTGTTCCGCTCTTCTTCTGTTCCGCTCTTCTTCTGTTCTGCCCTTCTTCTGTTCTGCTCTTCTTCTGTTCTGCTCTTCTTCTGTTCTGCTCTTCTTCTGTTCTGCTCTTCTTCTGTTCTGCTCTTCTTCTGTTCTGCTCTTCTTCTGTTCTGCCCTTCTTCTGTTCTGCTCTTCTTCTGTTCTGCTCTTCTTCTGTTCTGCTCTTCTTCTGTTCTGCTCTTCTTCTGTTCTGCTCTTCTTCTGTTCTGCTCTTCTTCTGTTCTGCCCTTCTTCTGTTCTGCTCTTCTTCTGTTCCGCTCTTCTTCTGTTCAACTCTTCTTCTGTTCTGCTCTTCTTCTGTTCTGCCCTTCTTCTGTTCTGCTCTTCTTCTGTTCCGCTCTTCTTCTGTTCAACTCTTCTTCTACTCTGCCCTTCTTCTGTTGTGCTCTTCTTCTGTTCTGCCCTTCTTCTGTTCTGCTCTTCTTCTGTTCTGCCCTTCTTCTGTTCTGCCCTTCTTCTGTTGTGCTTTTCTTATGTTGTGCCCTTCTTCTGTTCTGCCCTTCTTCTGTTCTGCCCTTCCTCTGAGATGCCTTTCTCGTCTGCCCCTCTTCTGTTCTGCCTTTCTTCTGAGCTGCCTTTCTCTTCTGCCTTTCTTCTGTTCTGCCCTTCTTCTGAGCTGCCTTTCTAGTCTGTCCTTCTTCTGTTCTGTACTTCTTCTGTTGTGCTCTTCTTCTGTTCTGCTCTTCTTCTGTTGTGCTCTTCTTCTGTTCTGCTCTTCTTCTGTTCTGCTCTTCTTCTGCTCTGTCTTTATGTTCTGTTGCTGTAGGAAGCATCGAGGCCCAAGTAAAACGTTAATTCTTGAGATTTGCGTTCATGGAATATCGGAGCGAGTTTTTAGCTGCGCTAGAATGTGATAGATTCATAGGCCTTCTCATTACAGTCCGCTACCACAGAAAAACTGTGAGCCTCATCCTGTTGGTCAAGCTGATGATGTGTGCTATGATGTTGGTCAAGCTGATGATGAGTGTAGTCTTTCTGGTCAAGCTGACGACATGTGTCATCCTGTTGGTCAAGCTGATGATGTGTGCTATGTTGTTGGTCAAGCTGATGACGTGTGCTATGTTGTTGGTCAAGCTGATGACGTGTGTCATCCTGTTGGTCAAGCTGATGACGTGTGTCATCCTGTTGGTCAAGCTGATGACGTGTGTCATCCTGTTGGTCAAGCTGATGATATGTGTCATCCTGTTGGTCAAGCTGATGACGTGTGTCATCCTGTTGGTCAAGCTGATGATATGTGTCATCCTGTTGGTCAAGCTGATGATATGTGTCATCCTGTTGGTCAAGCTGATGATGTATGCCATCTTTCTGGTCAAGCTGATGATGTCTGCTATGATGTTGGTCAAGCTGATGATATTTGTCATATTTCTGATCAACCTGATGATGTGTGACAGTCTTCTTCCAGAACGGCTAAATGATATACCAGAGTCTCGAACAGTTCTCATTTTTGGCCTTCATTCTTGCCTCCGTGAACATAGATCTTTGCTTCCATGGAAGTTAAGAACAGCCATCTTCAATCCAGAAGTTGGTCGTCAGCTCTCTTACATCTTGTTTTCTTTGTAGGACAATAAGGGATGTTTTAAGCAGTAAAATAAGAGGTGTTTTTAGAAATAAAATAAAATATGTTTTTAGTAGTAAAATAAAAGATGTTTTCAGCAGAAAAATAAAATGTTTTTTAACAGTAATATAAAAGAAGTGTTTTCAGCAGTAAATAAAAGAAGTTTTCACCAGTAAAATAAAAGATGTTTTAAGCAGTAAAATAAAAGTTGTTTTTAGAGCTAAAATTAAAGATGTTTTAGCAGTAATATAAATCACGTATTTAGCAGTAAAATAAAAGATGTTTTAAGTAGTAAAATACAAAGATATTTTAGCGGTAAAATAAAAGATGTTTTAGCGATAAAATAAAAGAAGTTTCAGAAGTAAAATAAGTTATTTTCAGCAGTAAAATAAAGGATGATTCAGAGGTAAAATAAAATGTTTTTTCAGCTGTAAAATAAAAGATGTTTTAGAAGTAAAATAAAAAGATATTTTAGCAGTAAAATAAAAAAAAAATTTAACAGTAAAATAAAAAATGTTTTAGCAGTAAAATAAAAGATGTTTTAATCAGTAAAATAAAAGATTTTTTTCAGCAGTAAAAGATCCACTGACATGTCTATGCCACTTGTTGCATGTTTTGGGTCGGCGCTAACATTGAAGCCAGTGGTTACGAAGGTGAGCAGTGAGGGGAAAAGAAGCGACAGGAAAAAGTAGAATCAACCGAGAAAACGTTTTTCGGGGTCTTAGAGACGAGTTGGTGGGACACAACGGGGAGAAATTGTGAAAACCACTGATATGGGCAACCGCCTTCATTTGACTGTGAAGATGGAGACTTAGCTTCAGAGAAGCGCAGGGTGCACAGAAATGTTATATAAAAAAAAAAAAAAGATAACGGTAGAATCCCCGTTTCCACGCCATTAAGGCATATTGGGGAATACGGTGTTAGGCTCGTATTTTCCATGACCTTCATGGTCAGTATCACGCCTGGCCGCTTTACCTTCCCAGATTTCTCTGGTATCCATTTTTAGAGGCTAGGTGTACCCCGGGGGGGGGGGGGTCCTTTAGATTTGTTATATACATTATGCTAATTAACAGCACAGGAAAGATGGGCAGCGCACACGTGACCAGTGCTAGTAGTCGTTTATACGCTGATGAACATATGCTGATGAACATAAACTGATGAACATATGCTGATAAACATATGCTGATGAACATATGCTGATGAACATATGCTGATGAACATATGCTGATGAACATACGCTGATGAACATATGCTGATGAACATACGCTGATGAACATACGCTGATGAACATATGCTGATGAACATATGCTGATGAACATATGCTGATAAACATACGCTGATGAACATATGCTGATAAACATATGCTGATAAACATACGCTGATGAACATATGCTGAAGACATTTCCCTTGGAAGTATCCAGAGCACAGAAAGGCGATAGTGTTTTCTAAGTATCTAACTTATTAATTTATGTAGGAATGTAAAAAGCTGGTCTTTACAAGGAGGCAAACTCGGCTGGCATCAATTTTCGGTTTATTTATGTATACACGTGTAGGAGTATAAGGTTGCCACGCACTTGTCTCGCCCAGGTAACAAACTATGTGGTTGCTACATTTTCTCAGATGCACTTCCCATTCTCATCTTGCACAAAATGCGCCCTGACAAGTTGGAGCAATAAACTGGGCCACTCATATCATGCTGGGCAAGTAATCCTCTTATCTCGCTCCACCTCCTCCTCCTCACCCAACATCCGCCTCCGGTGTGTCTGTTTTACTGAATCTCACACAAGCCGACTCTTTGTTCCTCTGATAGTATTTCGTCCTCTCTTATACTAATTACATATACCAGGACAGAGCTCTTCTTGTTGTCACTCTCTCCTTGCCCCCCTATTTGTGGAGAATCGGCATCTTCCCCATCCTGTGATATATAATTTCCCAGGCTCTCCTAACTTGGACGAGCTGAAAACAAAGTGGGGGTGGCGAGTGAGTACGAAAGAAACTATTATCTATCTGTTAGACAAGCCATTTTCGCCTTCTGAGCCCCACATTACACACACTACAGTCCTTGCAGCAAGCGCTTTTTTATGGTGTTGGGATATAATTATCACGTTAAGTGTCAACTGTAGGTTATAGCAGCTTGCTCTCTAGACAAAGCACGAATAATTAGTGTATAAGTATATACGTAACTATACACAAAACGGCTGAAGAAGTGAGTACCAAGAAATCTGGTTCTTCGTATCTCCACCCTTTCTGAACCTATATAAGCCCTACTCCGTTAACCGAGCTAAAGCGGTACATCAGCCCCGTTGGTGAAAGAGCCACCGGGACCTGGGGATGATGGTCTTGACCAGTTCTGATTTTACCAGCTCCAATAATTGGGCCATCATTTATGCAGAGTCAACCATGCTCCCAGAGCATGTAGACAGACACATATTCAACAGAAAAACAGTCAAGCAGACAAGAGAACAAACAGACACGTATTCGGACAGACAAGCAGATAAACAGACATGAGGATAAACATGCAGATAAAACAGACAAAGATGACAAACATGCAGACAAACAAACTGAAAACAAACCAAGATCTTGTGGATTTCCCAACTAAACTATCAAGATAGTACGGGGCTCAGCAAATCAAATGTTGGATAAAAATAAGAAGATAAGTCATACATTAGGTAAAAATGAAAAGATAAGTCATATATTAGATAAAATGAGAAGATAAGTCATATATTAGATTTTTAAAAAATATCTGCACACAGTACAAAGTTTGTCCGGCACACACAAAAGAAGAAGAAAAAAACAGGTACAACAAGATGGCGATGCTCGAAAGTCAGATCTTGTCTGTTTATTAACAAATGTGTCTGACCTCACCTTTTTAAACCCTCATCTTCTATACTTGGTATATTTCTAATGACTCCCGCTCTGTCTAAAATTATTGTTGATTCATAGTTTCTGACTCTCCAACTCTCTGACTCTCGACTCTCCAACTCTCTGACTCTCGACTCTCCAACTCTCCGACTTTCGAACTCTCCCACTCTCCAACTCTCCAGCTCTCCGACTCTCAACTCTCCGACTCTCGACTCTCCGACTTTCCAACTCTCCCATTCACGAGTCAACAGCCCATGGCATTCATGATCCTTCAGCTCTTTAATCTTGAATTCTGGGCAGCTGATGGTTTTGGCGAGGATCGTCTCAATACAGCTGTCTTTTGCCGTGGTGTTTTTTTTTAAATTTTCTAAATGGACTTAAGATGCAAGTCTCTCGGCTAGCTCCATCACTTTGTCAACTTCAATTCCCATCTTAGAGTTTTGGCTGAAAATAGTAAGAGCTTACTGGGACTATCTTGTAGGTTGCGTCAAAGTTTGATCATTCGCAGTACTTCACAAAATGTGGTTTTGATGTTGGTTTCTTTAGGAAAAATTTTCCGTATAATGGGAAACACATGAGGCTTGTGTACATCTTAGTTACAGGGGTTGCATCGTGGTTAGTGCACTGCCTTCTCCTGGCCAGGCAAAGCACAAACATGGCGAGGAAAGGATGTTGTCTATTGGACATTTTCATCTTCTTAATATAGTCAGGTTCTAACTGTGGATCATCATCATCATCATCATCATCATCATTATCATCATCATCGTTGTAGGGAGAGGAGTACGAAAGCGCGAGGAGACCAGTTAGTAGTCACCTGTTATTTCGCGCGGCGAGACTGTGAGATCCGAACCCAGCTCCTTTCTGGTTGACCAGATGTAGAAATAGTTAGCCAGCACATCGGTGTTGAGGGTAGCAGCTTCAGAAGATGGAAACTTCCCTGATGCCACTTGTCTGATGTGATTTACGTGATGTCACTTGTCTGATGTGATTTACCTGATATCACTTGTCTGATGTGATTTACCTGATGTCACTTGTCTGATGTGGCTTATCCAATGTGAATTATATGACGTGAAGTGTGTGATGTGACCTATCTAATGTGACTTGTTTGATTCGAATTATTTGATGTGATTTTTGTGACGTGACTTATCTGACGTTCTATGTGACTTGTCAGCTGTGACGTGTCTCACAAACAGGATGTCATCAGAGAAAACTGTCAGAGAGCTAAAGGATGGCAGGATAAGTTCCACGAAGAGGGAACTTCATCTCATATACAAAGTCATTGGATGAAAGCTGGACATCGTCATCATCATGAGTACTAAAATCCTAAAGCTTCCCATGGTGTAGAGTATCGACCTGACCCAGCTGGGGTAAAATTATATAGCCACATCAAAGTCCATGACGAACAACCTTGACATTTTTCAGTCATCAGCCTCACTGTCAGCAACAACAAAGCTCTGTATCGTGAGCAGTTTAGTCTCTGAGCATGCAGGCATCTCTCATCTCTACAGTCTGAGCATGGTTCTGTGCCCTGCCCAGCCTTTTTCATCCCAGAATCCGGAGTGGGACGCGGCTGGGCCATGCGCGCGATGAAAGCAACGTGACAGCTGCATGCCGCACGTAAACGCCGATTGTTGTTTGAGTATTCACTTTCTGGCTCGCATTTCCCCCTAGAAGTTGCTGCTGTGAATCCGGACATACTGCTTTGCTGGGGTCGCCGGGTAAACATCACTCTTGGATGCATGTGGGATGATTGTGATACAAGATTAGTGAAGCTTTCAGGATGTAGTGATGTAAGTGGAAGCAAGATAAAGCAAAGAATGCATGTTAAAAACAGGGGGTGGGGTGGGGGGGTGGGGAAGGAATCCTCTGTCAGTGATTTAATTGGATCCATTCATCCATCCATCCACCCACTCACCCACCCATCCATCCATCCATCCATCCATTCATCCATCCATCCGTCCACCCACCCATCTATCTGTCCACCCATCCATCCATCCATCCATCCATCCGTTCGTCCGTCCATCCATCCATCCGTCCATCTATCCATCCATCCATCCAGTAATCCATCCATCCATCCATCCATCCGTCCACCCGTCCACCCATCCATCCGTCCATCCATCATCCATCCATCCATCCATCCATCCATCCATTAAACAGAGATCGCCCAGTACGCCATATGGCGTCTTCCCGAGCGGCCAACAGTTCTCTCCACTTGTCATGTCCTGGGCCAGACTATGTATTGCAAGCTATCCACGTGGCAGGCTGCTTTCTGCTCTTCTTCGATGGAATCTTTGGTATGATCTTTTTTGTCTTTCCTACAAATGTCCACCTCATGCTTGTAAAAGTGTTTTTTAAAAAAATGCAGATTTGTTATCTGTTGTTTAGACGTAAAAAAGGGCACATGTTTTCCTTCTCTTCACTTACGATATAAACTTTACATTTTTTATCCTTTTATGTGTGGTAAAGAACACCAGTAAAATTGTATGTGATTAAGAGAAAAACGTTCAACTTAAACGTTTATCAGTCAGTCAGTCATTTGCATGTCCCTTGAGGAACTTTGCCTCCCTAACAGCTCTCATGTAGGCCTCTTGGTTGTAAGCAAGATGGCCTGCTGCTGATGCATCCATTTCCAGATCATCAACGATGTCTTGCAGCCATCTTCGCCTTGATCTTCCTCTCTTTCTTTTTCCCATTATGTACCCTTCCAAGATGGTCTTCTCTAAATTCTCGTGACGTCGAGACTTCTTCAATTTTAAGTTCTTGTAGTATGGATATATTTATTCTTTTTGTGTCCATGATATTTGGAGAACTCTTCTGTAGCATTCACATTCAAAGGCATTTATGTGTTTCTCAGATGTTTTGTTAAGTGTCCAGGTCTAACAGGCATATGTTGCGATGGGAAAAATGCATGCCCTTAAATATCTTATTTTTGTAGTTCTGTCTGTTCCTCTCCACAGCTTCTTCAGTTATTTTAATTTTTGAAGAGCGATGGATGTCCTTTTAATTTCTCTCTTTATATCTCCATTATTAGTTAATAATGATCCAAGATATTCAAAACTCTTCACCTCTTTCAATGTTTCCTCATTGATAAATATTTCAGCTACCTTTTTTTTTTTTTGTCAGTTGTCATCAATTTAGTTTTCTTCGCATTAATATAGAGGTTTTGTTCTTCACTATTCTTACGAAGTGACATAATTAAACATTTACATAGAAATTACATAACAAATTACATAGAACCTAATAAAAATATAACAGCAACACCAAGATTGTATGTGATGAAAGTGTAACAACATTTATATATATATATATATATATATATATATATATATATATATATGGTAAAAGTACAACATTGTGTACATGTAGTAAAAGTACAGCATTATTTACATATGGTAAAAGTAGAACATTATTTACATGGAGTAAAAGTACATTATTTACATATGTTAAAGGTACAAGATTATATGCATGTGGTAAAATTACAACATTATTTACATGTGGTAAAAGTACAACATTATCTACATATGGTTAAAAGTACAACATTATTTACATGTGGTTAAAATACATTATTTACATATGGTAAAAGTACAACATTATTTACATGGGGTAAAGGTACAACATTATTTACATGTGGTAAAATTACAATAAAACTGACGAGGAAACTATATTGTTTTTTTTTTACTTTTTAATTACAGCGTGGACGTGGCTCTTCGTTTGAAGAAAATAATGTAATAATATTACTTCTGCTACTACTTTCTTTTCACTCACTACATTTTCCTTTGAGAAAGTGGTAGCCTTGCTCATCCAGGTGGTAGCCATGTCTAAATCTTGTTTTATTGCTGGAACTCGAAAACTCCGAGGGAAAAGAAAAAAAACTCCCTCTTTAAACAAATCTCTTTCTGAAGACGAAGGCAGAAGAATTCGTCTATTCAAGTGCTCCATGTTTTATCAGTCGCAAGGTCTTTTCACCGGGGAGTGGTTCTCAAAATATAACTCGTGCACACTCTTGATGCTTCGAGGTGAGAGCAATGTCCATGCTTTAAGTAAGAATTCCATGACATTCTCAGGCATTTTGTAGTCGTCCACTGACAATGAAAATATGCGAGTCATAGGAAGAATTTTATTCTTTCTGTTTTTTTTTCAAAGCTCCGGAATTATCAAGTAAAAGAAAAAAAAAGACGTTATGAACTTAATTACCACACAATCAAATACAATCCATCCAAATCAGACTCCTGTAACATATAGCAAGAAGCTGATACTAAATTTCTATATTTGCTGTTTATTTATACATACAAATCTATATATTGATATTGATATGGAGATTAGAGTTATAATGCGCTAGTGTTCCATACCAAGGCATGACTGAAGATCTGCTACAATTGTGCTCCAGTTAATCGAGTTGTAGAAAGTGAATACCTCACACGCTTTTGTTAGGGAGAAGCGAAGTAGGGACATATTTTACATGTAAGCAACGACACGCCTGAGCAAAATGAGCACGCTGATGTCAGTACATTAAATAATTGAAGCCATGCTCACGTAAAATAACTCTGATATATAAACGACTTATTATTAAACTCTGAAAAAGGTGGTTGTTGCATTGTGTTATACTTTACTGCGATATCTGCACCTTTCATCCCGACATATCCGTCTTCCTTCCCTTTTTTTTTTTTTTGAGCCAGGCTTGTTTTCCCTTTTCTCATTCACGAGACCAGACTATAGCTTTCTACCTTAGAGGCGGCACTGGAAGGTAGATCAAAGTCTTGGTTACCTACGGGTAGATCCACCCCGCCTCAAGAAGCTATGTAGTTATAGTTAGTTATGTGATTGATGACACCTGCTCTTTGTTGGTTGTCCATCCTTCTGGAGCTCTTGATTCATCGTTTATTTTTACCACCCCAAGTTTCATCATCACCTCCTTCGTCTTTCACAGTGACGCCGATTCTTTGTTGTCAGCGCCAGCTCGATCCTTTGCCTGCTCTTCCTCCATGACAGCTGAGTCGGCCAACGGATCTGTTCTTGCATATTCATTGACACCTGCATGGCTTGGTAACATGGAAGTCAATTTTTAAAAAAATTAAAATCGCCGATGAAGAAGTTTCAGTTGGTGTCCATTACTTCTAAGTGTTTGAGAAACGCTGGACGGGAGCTGACATTCTTAGAATATGCCGTCATTATCTTTTTTCTGCTTTTAGTATTTCCACTTGGTTCGGAGACATGGGTTGTGACCAAGACAATACAACAGAGGATACAAACATGCATGAACTACTGCTTGATGAGGATTTTAAACATTAAATGGCAGGACAAGATCAGGAACGAGGAGGTCTGGGAAAGGCCAAGACAAGAAACCTGTGAATCTGCAAATCATGTCTAGGAAGTGGAGGTGGATTGGCCACACTCTAAGAAAACTCGACACCAGCATAGCAAGACAGGCACTGACATGGAATCCTCAAGGAAACAGAAAACAAGGAAGACCTAGCCTTACTTGGAGAAGAGAAATTATGACAGTGCTCAGAGACAAGGGATACACATGGAAGGAAGCAGAGAATAATTCCAAGAACAGGGATGACTGGAGAGCCTTTATCCTTAGGCATATGCTCTCAAGGAAGTGAAAGGCGATGATGATGATGATGATGATGATGATGATGATATCCACTTGACTCGTTACCAGGTGCTACTCTTCACCACAAGCAACAAACGGAGATTCTTTCGAGGGACTAAGAGGCGTAAAGGCATCACTTACCCATAAATCTTAATTTAAATATGTTTAGGACGCTTTTCTCGTCGGAATTCTCTAATCTGTTTAATACGTGGAGAGCCTTATGGAGGTGGCCTGGTCTCTTACCTTCACACGAGACCTTCGAAACTTTTGTTGAGTCTATGAAGGGGTCGAGCAATTTTCAATTAGGACAGATCTTTATTTAGACAAAGCGGGCAACATTCTGCAGATCCTGAGCGCTGTTAAGGTCCTGCTTTGCAAATTGAAGGACATATTTATACCCAGAAGTACGTGCGATATTTACAAGCTTTGAGAGTTCGTCTACATCTGAGGCAAGCCATTTTATAGTGATCACAGACGATAAAAAGGAGGGGGCGACCATTTCGATTACACAGTGTAAATCGCTCTATAAAACTAAACACTTCATGCTGGGCATGATGTTTATACAATCTTTCGTGTGGCAAAGTCTCCGAGGATTGTATGCAACGTAACAATGTCACGGCCGGATGGAAGCCGCCATCTAGACGGTTTCTTGAGTAGTCTGTAGCTCGTATAGAGACATACGCCTCGCAGGTAATGAGAATATACATAAATACACAATAGTAAAGTATATACGTATAGTGCTAAAATTTCAGTAAAAGTTGTAAAATTCTGTTAACCAGGTGCCAGTAATTTGCGTGGGCCATTCCTACATTTCACACTGTTTTCTTTTTAAATTTTGTGATTATTTCTTAACTGGCATATTATGACCTCACGTTGACACTTGACAAGAATTGCAAAAATATGTGCAATTTTTTTCCGGAAAAAGTATGTGAAACAAAATGGACATCGATGATTTTTATTATGATCACGGGAACAAATTTACAAATAAACATAATGGATTTGGTTTCGGTAATTAGGTTTGATTTTAGAAACATGTACAGCCTGGTTTATATTTTGAAATCAAGGACCTGGAAATACTGCATATCTTCGGTGTATTCTGCGGTGCATGATATTCTTTGTTTTTACAACGTGTAATATAATACTGTCACTTAGAGAGTGAATAATTTAGCAGCAAAGACGTAACAAGGGGGTAAAGAAGCAGATAGTTTGGAATAAGCGTCAGTCAGTCAGTTAGTCATTTGCATGTCCCTTGAGGAACTTTGCCTCCTTAACAGCTCTTATGTAGGTCTCTCGGTTGTAAGCAAGATGCCCTGCTGCTGGTGCATCTATTTGCAGATTACCAACGATGTCTTGCAGCCATCTTCGCATTGGTCTTCCTCTCTTTCTTTTTCCCATTATGTATCCTTCCAAGACTATCTTCTCTAAATTATTATGACGTTTAATGTGTCCAAAATTTTAAAGTTTTCTTTGTTTAATCCTCTTTACTAGTCAGCCTTCTTCAATACTAAGTTCTTTTAGTATTGATATATTTGTTCTTTTTTGTGTCCATGATATTTAAAGAACTCTTCTGTTACATTTACATTCAAAGGCAAACTGTCAGTAACCCATTTAAAAAAACATTTCAGCTGCGTCGGTTGTTATAATCCAGCCAACACTTTACATGAAACACAGTTCATGATCTACTCCACTACCACTGCCATAATTTTAACAAAATAGTGAGTTAAGTTTTCGAGATTTAACAGTTCTGTGACTGAGCCTATGAGGTGTCAGATGGTTTGTTGTTGTTGTTGTTACTGTTTCTTCCTGGAAGTGCAAGCCTGATGTTCATAGCAGCTGTTGCCATAAAGATGTTGCTAAATAAGCTCATATCGGTATAAGAACAGGTTTTATTGGCTTGAACAGATATATATCCATACTACAAGAACTTAATACTGAAGAAGGTTGTCTAGTAAAGAAGATTAAACAGAGAAAACGTGAATATCTTGGACATATTAAACGTCATGAGAATTTAGAGGAGACCGTCTTGGAAGGGTACATAAGGGGAAAAAGAAAGAGAGGAAGATCAATGCGAAGATGGCTGCAGGACGTAGTTGATGATCTGCGAATGGACGCATCAGCAGCATGGCATCTTGCTTACAACCGAAAGGCCTATAGGAGAACTGTTAGGGAGGCGAATTTCTACAAGGGGCATGCAAATGACTGACTATAGTGGCTTGACTGGTGATTCAGAGTGGATCCATAAAAAAAGTCAAACTCGTGGACAGACTCCACCACCTCGGCAAGCCTTTGCTAGGCCTGCTACTAGAAGCACTAAGGGAGATGCTGGACAGGGTCTTGACCAGCTATGCCTCGGTGTGCTGTCAC
Source organism: Achatina immaculata (assembly GCA_009760885.1). NCBI lineage: Eukaryota > Metazoa > Mollusca > Gastropoda > Stylommatophora > Achatinidae > Lissachatina > Lissachatina immaculata. The sequence continues at coordinate 36,744,898 of CM019718.1, read as the reverse complement.
ACCAGCTCAGTCATCCAGGAACTGTGAGACAGCACACACAAACCCAGCCACACCTTCACAGCATCCTCGTCCAGTGCTAGAACAACCGCCAAATATCTCAGGAATTGCCAGATGCCAAGGTAGTGACGTTGCATGAAAGCTAATGGAGTAAGGGTTCTTGTAATAAGTGCAGATGGTTCTGTGTTAGCTGTAAGGAGAAAACCATTCTCTCAAGCCATAAATTAATTCCCATACGAGAAAAATGTAGGATGCCCAACATGGGTTTTAGATGTGTGTTTGTGTGCATGGAGAACATGGGTTTTAGATATATATGTGTTCTGTGTGCATACAGATCATGGGTTTTAGACATGTGTGTTAAGTGTATAGATAACATTGGGTTTCAACACATGTGTAGAGTGTATACAGAACATGGAGTGTAGATATGAGTGTTAAGTGTATACAGAACATGGAGTGTAGATATGAGTGTTAAGTTTATACAGAACATGGAGTGTAGATATGAGTGTTAAGTGTATACAGAACATGGAGTGTAGATATGAGTGTTAGGTGTATACAGAACATGGAGTTTAGATATGAGTGTTAAGTGTATACAGAACATGGAGTGTAGATATGAGTGTTAAGTGTATACAGAACATGGAGTGTAGATATGAGTGTTAAGTGTATACAGAACATGGAATGTAGATATGAGTGTTAAGTGTATACAGAACATGGAGTGTAGATATGAGTGTTAAGTGTATACAGAACATGGAGTGTAGATATGAGTGTTAAGTGTATACAGAACATGGAGTGTAGATATGAGTGTTAAGTGTATACAGAACATGGAATGTAAACATGAATGTTAAGTACATACAGAACATAGGGTTTATACATGAGTGTTAAGTACATACAGAGCTATGAAAATCGAACTAGTTACTTTAAAGGTTTTCGAATCCGACTTCCAGCAAACTTGGATCAGATCTTCATGTTTTGAAAAGGGGGGGGGGGGTCCCTGTTGAGCTCTGTTTTTTTTTTCTTTTTCTTTTAACTTTCGTTTTAGGTTAATTTTTTTTTACATGATAACTGTTTGCAAACAGCCAGAATCATCCTTCATCAATGTCATCCTTCAAGAAATGTACAGTTAACCCTCAAATTTTGCAGTTGCCTCTTCGAGTTCGGCACAAGGAAGGACGGAAAGAAAGAGAACCATCCAAGAACAAAAAAAAAGTCGGGGAAATGAAAATTAACATTGGAAAGGGAATTCAATTTCTAAGAATAATGCCAAGAGAATTGGAAACAAAAATGATTTTCTAACACTGGCTACTTCAAATAAGACGCCCATATCTGGGTCATTTTCGATCACGAACTGGGTGTTCTAAAGCAACTGATCAGTGAGAGTCTAGTTTTAGTTTTCTTTCATGTTCTCTGATTTGTTTTTGTTTTTTTTTTTGTTTGCATAAAAATAAGAAGAAAAAAAAAGAACTTGGAAATTGTAACCAGACTGTAGAGTAGTAGAGGTTTACGGGGTCAATTTTCTAGTCAAGATCACTTTAATGGAAATTTATCAATAGCCGGTAAGCCAACTTTTTTTGGTTTTTATCCTGAAGATAAAGCAAGAACAGTACCCGAAGTTTCTTGGATTTGTTTTTTTTTTCTTGTTTGTTTGTTTTTTTTTTATTTGTTTTTCTGAAAAGGAAGTTTTACGAATCTGCCAAAATTTATCTTTATACTGTATCTTTCTTATCTGAATATCTGTTAGCAATCGTGAAAGGTAATATTCTGAATTAAAATTAAAATTTTTTTAAAGTCTGGAGTTTTCCAATATTTATTTCAGACTGATCAATTTTAAAAACTGGTTTTTTTTTCCTAACAGCTATCTCAGACAGACTAAAGGCAGATACATTTTGGAAAACAGGGGTTTTCCCATTAATTGTCTCAGACAGATTAAAGAAATATAAATATGTTAAAAACATCGGTTTTCCCATTAATTATCTCAGACAGATTAAAGAAATATAAATATGTTAAAAACATCAGTTTTCCCATTAATTATCTCAGACAAATTAAAGAAATATAGATATAAAAAACAGGTTTTTTTCTATTAATTATCTCAGACAGATTAAAGAAATATAAATATGTTAAAAAACAGGGGTTTTCCCATTAATTATTTCAGACAAATTAAAGAAATATAAATATAAAAAAAAAACACCAGGGGTTTTCCCATCAATTATCTCAGACTGACTAAAGACGGATAAATTTTAAAAGCAAGTGTTTTCCCATTAATTACCTCAGACAAATGAAAGACATATAAATATTTTTTTTTAAAACAAGGGTTTTCCCATTTATTATCTCAGACTGATTAAAGACAGATCAACATTTTTAAAAAACACCAGCAGAAAAAACCCAGGGGTTTTCCAATAAATATCTCAGACTGACTAGAGACATATTAACAAATCTGGCTTCCAGTTTCTGCTGAATGTGACCATGCGAAGATCAGTTACACGAAGAAGCCGTCAAGAGACTGGCGGAAGTTAAGAATAACAAATGTAAGACTGTAATTGTTATTTTTCCTTGCTGCGACAGAGACACTTAATGTTGCTGTGCGTTTGTTTTCTTCTTTTAATGTAAAAAAGTATTAATGTGAATAAAAATTAAAATATTATTATTATTATTATTAAATGAAGTCAGATATATTAAATAGATTATTATATTATAATAATATCACTTTCAGATTTAAAACAAATTTTCCTCAGCAAAAGCAATAAGTGAAAAGGTAAGAAAACGTCATCAGATATGAGTAACAATAATAATAATATTAATAGCAATAATAATAGTTATTATTATTATTAAATATAATAACTATTTTCGACTCATTACTGTTATATTGCTTTAGTTTTATTTCATGACTGGGTTTTGGGGTTGAGAATAAAAGAAAAAGAAGATCCACACATCCTAGGTGACACATACGCCCGGTTCGCCACTGTTGACAACAGTATTTTGGACAATATCCCAAAATTTATTAAAGTTTTCTGCTCCAGTCAAGTGACCACCTTAATTTTCTGCTCTAACAATGACCAACCGACCTGGGATTCTGACAGCTCCTTTAGAACCGTCGCTCACACACATACATTACCGTATAAATGACTTCACGTACATTCGTGGTACATAAACTGCTTCAATTTACGTACTCCGGCAAAAATGTAACCATTTTGTTGTTGTTGTTGTTGTTTTTTCACTCTCTCCCTACAAAGACGAGACAACATTCTTTAAGCTGCATACCGACGAAAAAAGCCGAGAAAATACCAGAAGAATCCTGGAATCAAAATCTTCCAATTTTCGAGCTCTCTCGAGCGTGTACGAAAAGCTCGGGAGTTCTCTTCCCCCCGCCCCCCCCCAACCCCCTGGGTTCTGGGTTCTGCAACGTACGTTTCCTGTTTGATATACGAGAACTTTGTTTTACGGCTTCTCATCCTCGTGTAACTGGCCTGTCAGGACAGGTGACTACAGGGCAAGGTGCTCTAGGAAACTATCTAGTGGAAGAGCCAACTAAATTATAAGGAAACAATTTTCCCCCGTGTCCGACATGAGCAGAGCAGACATTTACAGAAGGTGACAGAGTAACTGAAACTCCCTGGATTTTTGTTGTTGTTGCTTTTTTTAGAGTGAGGGGAGGAGGGAAAGGGGGAGAATTTGTGTTCAGTCTGATGCTCTGGAAAGTTGGTGAGAGTGGACTGATGGTTTGTCATGATTTTCCGGGAGAGATTATATGAAAAAGGTAAAGGTAAGAAAAAGGTAAAATTTGTTTCCATGCCATTAAGGAATACTGGAAATACGGTGTTAGGCCCGTGTTTTCCACGACCATCGGCACATGAAAGTGTGATGATGTCAGTATCACACCTGGCCGTTTTACCTTTCCAGATTTCTCTGGCACCCATTTTTAGAGGCTGGGTGGACCCCGGGGCCTTTCTTGGTGTGTTCCAGAAAATAAAAATCACACTGCTGGGACTTGAACCCGGTACCATAGGATTAGTATACCCAGCGTCTATGCACTCCACTAACGAGGGCCCCTTAAGAAAAAGGCGTATTTTTAATCCGATTATTAATCCATAAACATCAGGAAAACATCAGGGAAACTTACTGGGAGCATGGTTTTATAACAGCTTGTTAACCAGAGCCAAAGCAAAGGAATTAGAACAGATATACCGCGAAGAGATGACAAGACAATAGCTAGCTTGCTTTTTTCTTTCTAAATCAATTTTCCTTTGGGGAAAACCCTTCCAAATATTTTTCTGCATTGTAAGTTCTTGTGATGATGATCAAAACTGCCAAATATAGGCAATGGCAGATAAAATCAATGCCGGATACAAGCAACAACAGCATTAGTTAGTGGAGTGGAGGTAGGTTCACTGATGGGAGTGTATTGGGAAGAGATTATGTCCGGAGGCGGATTGTCTCAAGGGCTGCGAGTCGTGGAGTGACTGAACATGCAAGAAAAAACCTTTAAACACTTTTGAAATCAGGTGAAAACTAAGCACCGAACTGGACCAGAAAGGATAGTAGGAAGCAGATCAAGAGATTGCACAATCCATGCTTGTAGGAATTCTAAGATGTTGATTTTCTGAGGACTGTAGTCGGTGTTGAAACTTCTGTTGTATAAATGTTGTTTTCCATAACTTTCTTACTTGTATTTTTGTGTTTATGAATTCTTTCACTGAGACTACGCTTCTAGCTCTTGATTATCATAACCAACAAGAATATTTTAAGGACGGTTGAAACTTTATAACAGTTACTGTCTTCTGTGATGGTGATTTTAAAACTGTTAAACATTTCCTGGTTATGAAGACAAATGAACATCTGCTTATAAAGACAAATGAACATCTGCTTATAAAGACAACTGAATATCCGGTTACAAAGACAACTGGACATCCGGTTATAAAGACAACTGGACATCTGCTTATAAAGACAATTGTACATACGGTTATAAATACAACTGAACATATGGTTATAAATACAGCTGAACATCTAGTTATAAATGCAACTGAACATCTGGTTATAAATACAACTGGACATCTGGTTATAAATACAACTGGACATCTGGTTATAAATACAATTGGACATCTGGTTATGAAGACAGAACAACCGCTTAAAAAAGACAGCTGAACATCACTGTGAAGTTGTCCCAATTCCCGAGGTGGGTCAGGCAAGGTGAATGGTCAGATGGAGTTCAGAGGTTAGCCCTTTGACTTCTGATCAAATCTTGACACTCACAGCAAAGGGAATTTGAAATACTTATACTACTGCATATAGGGGAGGCAGAATGTGAGCACGTCGTGATGACCAGCACGAAGCTATGGTGCAACCACGTCACGACTTGTTCGGTGGAAGCCATCGGTTTATGAGAGCGGTAACCGTGGGGAGTAGAGTCGGGGAAGTGTGGAGAATTGAGCAGAAACCATGGGGAGCTGACCAGGATCTGTGGGGATTTGAACGGGACGGGGGAAAGAGAATTAGTCTGCCGTTGGTCAGCCAAGCGAGAGGTCGCAAATCTTATCTCTGTGAAGGTAACAAGTACTGAAGATAAGAAACCTCTCTAAGCCAGGCTTGATAGGTTAGTATCATCACTCGGGGTCTGGTCACGTGGCACTGCTTTGATTTCCAGTCATTATATTGCTAAGTAACAGTTTAACCTACGACCGGTTATACAAATAATCTCCTCGGGCGCTTGTCAGGCCGAGGTTAAATAAACTATTGCGAATTTGCAAGTTCATCATCATGACTTTAACCAGCTCTCTTTGATACCACAAAGTGAACAGCTGATAGAAAGAGTGAATTAGAGAACGTGAATATATTTTTAACAAAGTTGATGTTGAAATAAGAGAGATATGAGCACAAAATTTAACTATATATAAATAAGAACTGATGATTGATAAATCCATCTGTGAAATTTTATCATTCCACTAAGTTTTATAAATTCGCAGATAGACCTTTTTCAACCACAGTACTCAGGAATTTCTATCATAATTATTTCTCCCTGTAGTTGACTACCATAATCGAACACAACAACAACAACAAACGATGTTTATGCTACATGATCAAGTCTGTATGACTGTGTCTCACAATGGAATGCAGTTCCTCATCAGATGACACAGGTTCCTCTTGCAGAGTTTCTTTTCAAGAATATTTCTTCCCAGAAATGGTTCGAATTGTGCAAAAAATATTGTTGCATGAGGGATAATTTATGTAATCCAACAATATATGAGCAGCTCGTCGTTTGGATATGATTTTCAAATTTCGCCTGTAGATGTATTTACTGAGCGACGGCTCCCCCAACCCCAAGAGAAATATTTGAACAATCATCACGCGCTCGACTTAGAGGGAACATAGCTCTACAGCTGATCACGTGAATTTAGAAAGCAAATAAAAGAAGCTGTACTGTACAAACAAAGATATGATCCACGTGTCATTTGGAAGTCGACTTAACAAAAAAGATAAATATCGCCACTTAAATACATAAACGAGCCAGAGATAAACAGAATCCATCTATGGGAAGTTTGTCAAAAAATATGCGACAATTGAGAGTTGGGTGCTGATTTCATCCAATACCTGGCATAAAAGAATATCTAAAGAGTCATCATCAACAATTTCTTTTATAAGCTGTCTCCTTATTCTTATCATCGTCTAAACAGTATAAATAAAGCATGGATAAACGGCCAGCTAGGCCTCTTGATTAAACTCATTTAAAAGCCTCCTCCAACTTATGCCGTCCACGTCCTCATATATAGCCCAATTCCTTTCTAGTTGCGGTCTCTACTTTTATAATATGACTTTGTGTTACACAGATCAAACACAAACTGATACGTCACTGTCTTTTATATAACATATCGTGCTAACATAACAATAAGTTATAAATGATTGCTACATGAAACAATAACATTTATTTGTAATTATTTTTGTTCTCCTTGGAAGCTGGGCTCCCTTCCCTCCCAGACACCCACTCTTAAGTGTTATTATAGCAGCAAGCGTTTATACTCCGTGAGATAAGTTTATGTTCTGTAACCTGCAAGACAGTAGCACTGTTGTCAACACATAAATATTATCCTTTTTTATGTTTCCACCAGATAAATATTATCCTTTTTTTCTATTATCACCAGAAAAATATTATCCTATTTTTCTGTCATCACCAGATAAATACTGTTATGTTAGTTTTTTATTATCACCAGATAATTATTACTCTGTTTTTGTACTATCACCAGATAAATAATGTTACGTTATTTTTCTATTATCACCAGATAAATATTGTTATGCTAGTTTTCTATTATCACCATATAAATATTGTTGTGTTTGTTTTTTATTATCACCAGATAAATATTGTTGTGCTATTTTTCTATTAACACCAGGTAATTATTACCCTGTTTTTCTATCAATACCAGATAAATATTATCCTTTTTTTCTTTCATTACCTGATAAATATTATCCTGTTTTTCCTATCATCACCAGATAATGATTATCTTGTTTTTATTTTTTTATTCTGAGCAGTTAAATATTATCCTGTTTTTCTTATCATCAGCAGATAAATATTATCTTTTTTTCTGTCATCACCAAACACATATTATCCTGTTTTTCTATTGTCACCAGATAAACATTTTGCTGTTTTTTATCACCAGATAAACATTATCCTGGTTTTTTTATATTGTCACCAGATAAATATTATCATGTTTTTATACCATGACGAGATAAATATCCTGTTTTTATGTAGACACCAGATAGATATTATCCTCTCTTTTTATACTGTCACCAGATAAACAGTATCCTGTTTTTTCATAGTGTCATATAATGTCATTTTATTTTGCCACCAGATAAAAATTATCCTGTATCTTTGCCATTATCATCAGATAAATATTATCCTGCTATCGTAGTGACACCAGATAAATGATAAGCGTTTGGAACTGTCATCTGATAAATATTATCCTGTTCTTTTACTGACATCATGTAACAATATTATCTTGTTTTTATACTGCCATCAGATAAATATAATATTCTTTTACTGACATCAGGTAATAATATTATCTTGTTTTTCTACTACCAGCAGATAAATATTATCTTCTTCTTTTACTGACATCAGGTAATAATATTATCTTGTTTTTCTACTACCAGCAGATAAATATTATCTTCTTCTTTTACTGACATCAGGTAATAATATTATCTTGTTTTTCTACTACCAGCAGATAAATATTATCTTCTTCTTTTACTGACATCAGGTAATAATATTATCTTGTTTTTCTACTACCAGCAGATAAATATTAATCTTCTTCTTTCACTTACATCAGGTAATAATATTGTCCTGTTTTTCTACCGCCATCAGATAAATATTATCCTGTTTGGTATCTGTTAAGTGTGAAAGTCGAGCTACGATTCTTCTCAGAAACCACTTGACCTACTTATTTAGGTCTGTTCCTTGGAGCAAGGCTGATACGATCTCATAGAGAAACTCAATCATGAAGTCCTGTTTTCGCTTCATTCACAGACCCAGCCGTGTTGAGTCTCGGAACAATGTACTCCGCCTTCTGTTCTCTAAATATTGTCTCTGGGGAAGTTTAAGAAGACAGCATAGAAATTGTAGGACTGCTTCAAAATTCAGAATAAGCACGTAGATATGATGGTAAAGAAAACATGAAGTAAATGACCTTGCCCTCTCAGAGACTTCTTCTTCTTCTTCTTCTTCTGTCTGTCTGTCTGTCTGTATAGAAACGTAGAGCTTAGCTTCTCGAATGATTTCATCTGACTAAATGTTTACGAAGAATTAGAAAAATATTTTGACCAAACACCATAAGAAATAACATCTTGTTGGCAGAAATGCAGATGAAACCACTGACAACAATTATTGAGGAAAGACGCTGGCAATGGTTGGGACATGTGCTCCGAATGACTGAGAACTCACTACCAAAAATAGCACTAAGATGGACACCACAGGGGAACAGAAGTAAGGGTAGACCAAAAGAGACATGGAGAAGAACAACAGAGAGGATGTTGAGCAATAGAGGACTCACCTGGGCAAGAGCAGAAAAAAAGGCGAAAGACAGGCATTTGTGGAAAACCCTTGCGGAAGCCCAATGTGCCCTGGGCAACTAAGGTTCAGAGAGAGAGAGAGAGAGAGAGAGAGAGATAGTACTTGGGCCTCAGTGTCTCATAGTTGGTGCTATTTTGGAGGAGCTGTCCAAAAGGTTGAGGGGGTTGTCAACATTAACCGTTTTCAGTTCTTTGTCAAAGAACGTTGTCAAACAATCCTCTGACATCATGCATAAATTTTACCACTGACTAAATACAGAATGTATAATTTATTAAAGTTAGCTCCAAGTTCATGAATAAATTCTCTGTGCAAATTTAACTTTAACAACATGAAGTGGAAAATTTTGAATCATCAATAATAATAATAATAGGTAAATAAAGTTATAAATAAACTAAAATTATCCTGGATAGGAAAAAGTTAAACTTTGCATGATTCCGGAGTCGGTTGTGTTGTGTCATTTTTATTTTCAAGCAGAAAATGATGACTCGCTCAGTTTTCTTCAGTCTGTGATAGTCATTATGTGGCATCCTGTAGATTAATAGTCATTATGTGGTGGTTATGTGGCATCTTGTAGGTTAATAGTCATTATGTGGTGGTAATGTGGCATCCTGTGGGTTAATAGTCAATATGTGATGGTAATGTGGCATCTTGTAGGTTAATAGTCATTATGTGGTGGTTATGTGGCATCTTGTAGGTTAATAGTCAATATGTGGTGGTAATGTGGCATCTTGTAGGTTAATAGTCAATATGTGTTGGTAATGTGGCATCTTGTAGGTTAATAGTCATGTGGTGGTTATGTGGCGTCTTGTAGGTTAATAATCATTATGTGGTGGTTATGTGACCTCTTGTAGTTTATAGTCATTATGTGGTGGTTATGTGACCTTTTATAGTTTATAGTCAATTGTGGTGGTTATGTGACCTCTGATAGGTTAATAGTCAATATGTGGTGGTTATGTGACATCTTGTAGATTATAGTCATTATGTGGTGATTATATGACATCTTGTAGGTTATAGTCATTATGTGGTGGTTATGTGACCTCTTGTAGGTTATAATCATTATGTGGTGGTTATGTGACCTCTTGTAGGTTATAATCTTTATGTAGTGGTTATGTGACCTCTTGTGGGTTATAATCTTTATGTGGTGGTTATGTGACCTCTTGTAGGTTATAGTCATTATGTGGTGGTTATGTGACCTCTTGTAGATTATAGTCATTATGTGGTGGACATGTGACATATTTTAGGTTATAGTCATTATGTGGTGGTTATGTGACCTCTTGTAGGTTATAGTCATTATGTGGTGGTTATGTGGCCTCCTGTAGGTTAATAGTCATTATGTGGTGGTTATGTGACCTCTTGTAGATTATAGTCTTTATGTGTTGGATATGTGACATCTTGTAGGTTATAGTCATTATGTGGTGGTTATGTGACCTCCTGTAGGTTAATAGTCATTATGTGGGGGTTATGTGACTTCCTGTAAGTTAATAGTCATTAAGTGGTGGTTCTGTAGGTTAATAGTCATTATATGGTGGTTATGTGACCTCCTGTAGGTTGTAGTCATTACGTGGTGGTTGTGTGACCTCCTGTAGGTCTTTGTTACGTTTCTGTTTTCTTTCTGATTATATAAAACGGCTGAGTTTAATTGCTGCACTTCAGGCCTATCTTATTCCAGACGATCGATTAGACGTTTTCACTGGCCTAGTATCAGACACTTGGATGTAGCCTACTTCATGGCGTCTCTATGTAACAGTATGTATTGAAACCCCCCACCCCCACACAGGTGATTGTAACAACGCCCCTGAATCAGAGCTTATAAACTGGCTGTCCTCTACAAATGGTTAGCACGTGAATACAGGGAAACCGTGTGGGAGTACAGATGTGTGAGACTGAGGGATTGAATGAACTAAGAGAAGAGAGAAGACAGTATGTAGTTCTTGAGAGGAGCGGACGTTGTGTTGTCCGGTGTACTTGTAGCCATGATGTGAGTCGTATGCAAAGATCCTCGGCCATGTCCTTCCTCTAGAGAAGCTCTGATTGTTTTGATGGTCAGTGGCTATGAGGACCTGTGGCGTGAGACTTGACCAGAGGGCACAAGCTTGTGGCAAAAGCTTTGGGGCTCCTATAGGACTGCGAGCTTTGCCATATCGACAGGTATCAGGATCTAATGTGACCAACAATCTTCAAAGCAGAAGAAGAAGAAGAAGAAGGAGGAGGAGGAGGAGGAGGAGGGGGGGGGTCAATGATCGATTCAGCCATCAAGATTTTTTATGGGTGAACTTGTTCCGATCATCACCCATCATCATCATCATGTTGCACACATTTAAATGTATCCATGTTGTTAAAAAGCGGCTTATTGATCGTTTCATGTGTATTGCTCTTTGTAACGCTGTGAGATGTCGAACCTGAGAACTGGAAAGAGTTTATCTATCAGAACTATTATTGTTGTTACAGATGTGTGTTACGTGTATTAAACCATTTAACTGAAACGTCCCTAGCTTAACCAGCCTTGAGAGGGACAACCGACGTGACACCGTGTCCACCACTAGGCCACGCCTATCAAATCTTCCCCTTTGAGCTAACTTTTGACAAGACGTCTTTAAGTTCAGGTAGTTTGTTCAGGTGACTGAACAACAACCAGTCTCATGGGTGATCAGGAAAAGGAGATGGACATATGTCGGTCACGTGATTAGAAGAAACAGTCAGAGTATCTCAAAACAGGCTATCAAGTGGAGCATAACAGGCCAAAGAAATAGAGGCAGACCACGTGAAACTCTAAAGAGGACATTGTTAAGAGAGGCAAATTAATAGGCAAAAAATCCTTTGATGAGGTTGAAAGACTCGCCGAAGACAGGATAAATTGGCGAACTACCTTGCGAGCCCTATGTGACGTTTAACGGCACGGGAAGGATATCAGATATAAGATAAGAAGTTTGTTGCATTGAAGAGCTTCCAGCCGCGATCTTGTATCCGTGAGAAAAGTACTATGGGACGTGGTTCGGTTTTGGACCTTGACATATTTTAAGTTGCAGCGGTAACTGTCCCCACTTTCTGTATCATAGATGTTTGGGTATTTCCCCTCCATTCTTATAGTACCTTGTGATAATCCATCTGTGCACACACGTAACCAGACTTCACGTGGATATTTGTCATCCAATACACAGCGCGTGGCTGTCGATTTTATAGCACTGTTATTGTACCTTAATGTTCTGTACACCTGTTATTCGGTTTGAATGGTTAGTGGCACGTAGTAGGATTCGTTCCTGATGTGTGCTCTGTGATTCTTTCCAGAGAATGTGCTCTGTGGTTTGTTTTTTTTTCCCAAAGTGCGTGTACTGTGATTTTTCAAGAGAGTGTGTTCTGCTACTATTTCTAGTATATGTGCTTTGTGATTTTTTTCCAGTGTATGTGATCTGTGACTTTTTGCAGTGTGTGCTCTGTAACTATTTCCAGTGTATGTGCTCTGTGATTATTTCCAGAGGAGGGTAAAGTACTCAATCGCTTACCAAGGACACCCTCATGGCCATGCCACGTGTATCAGTGTGTTTTTTATGTCGGAAGATTTCGTTGAAAAAAAAATCGTTTGTGTGTTGTAGAATATATGGAGACATCATCATCATCATCATCATCATCCTTGTTTCTCCACATTAATATGGCCATCCTCATCCTTCTAGTGCTCAAAGAACATAACTGGCAAGTTCTCACTCTGGCCACTTCTTGCAGTCTCCTTTCATATTTTCCATCTTGTTTTCTTGTCTCGTGATATTTTGATTTCTCCAGAAAAAACATTCGATTCCATCTTCATATCCGGGGTAAATCTGATGGATCTTCAAAGACTACGACAAAATGTTGAACACAAATCACAGACTTCAGGCTTTTATGGGCTTCTCCCGCGCTGTGTGTCTGTTCTGATACCATCGTGGTGGACAAAGCCAAGAGCTCGGTCCTCGTACACGCTAGTTCTGGCATTTCATCTGTGGAAGAGCTTAATACAAGCTTAACATTCTCTCGCGCCCCTTCTGTATCCGCCGTCCTCCAGTCTGCCATCCCGCCAGACCACACAAAATGCACGATCTTTCAGTTCTCTCGATCCCCCACCCCCGAGGCTATCCATCCTCTGAAATGGCTTTCCTCACTTACCTACATCTACTTACTTGATGTACTCACTAAAGAATGTTTTTTTTTCCCTTTTCTTGTTCCGTCTTTTCATCAATTCGCTTCTGCTTGTGGGTGTAAATGGGAGAGAAAGAGAAAGAGATACAGAGAGAGAGAGGGGGGGGAGAGTGGGATCAGAGAGAAGGAAAGAGAGAGAAAGAGAGAGAAAAAGAGAGAGAGAAAGAAAGAGAGAGAGAGAAAGAGAGCGAAAGAGAGGGAGAAAGAGAATTTTTTTTTTTGAGTAAACGTTACCTAGAGTTACATACCGCAAGCCCAGCTATTGATGTCAAGGCGGAAACTGATGGTTTCGCTTGTTGAAGGCGTCCTTAGCGTTGTTTTAGGTGTTTTAAAGTTACCCAGAGTTCCGTGTTATTGTTTGCCTTGCGCACTTGTTACAACAGAAGTTTCCTGCACGAAAGAGCCTGCGTACCGCTCCGCGCTCTAATTGGGTTATGAGTAATATTTTTCGGCCAAACTGTAACTTCTGTGGGCTGCTCTTGAAGTCCCCCACCGCTTCATTCCTTCCAAAAGGGCACTTTAAACATCGCTGGCTGCTTTAACATTGCTGCGATACATTCCAGTCGCTGAGTTGTGTTATAAAACTGAATGTTATCCTTTCTCCAATAATTTTTTCCACTTAACGCGCGGGTAGTGCATTGTGTTTATTATTAGAAGCATTCCCAGCATGTCTTGCAGCGCTGTGACCTTTACCTCTGTCGTCCTCTCGTGTACCCAGCCTATGCATGTCTGTCTGGCATCCTGTCTCTTCCTTATCTTTATTTCTTCTTTTAAATTTCTCTTGTAGTTTTAGATGGTCGATATATCTTAATATCACATATGTAATTCTCTATCGATGTAGTAGATCGATGTAGCAAGCTATCATCACTGGTATAGACGAGTAAGAAAACAGATGTAAATCAAATGGTATGTGAATTCTTTGATTCACTGCCTTCACTTCCAGACAGAACAAGCTTCATATACACATGATCGAACAGTTCAAAGATACAGCAAGACTTACAGTTGTATTCAGTTCGTTTCATGCCATTAACCACCCAAGTCTACTCTCAGGCGAAATGGGTGTTCCAGCCAGTGTATTCATACGCGCCTAATGTAGTCCGTGGAAACAGTGAGTTCCGAAAAACCCGCTGGGTGCTCTGCGTTTCTCTCTGTATACCCAGACGTGTCATAAATGGTGAAGCGAGGCAGGACTGGAAGATGAGCAGACATTGATCTGGCGATTGGGTAGACAGCGAATCAATGACGACCGTGTTCGATCCAGAGGTTATGTGTTTTTTTTTCTTTTTCATTTCCACGTCTCGCTAGCGACCTTCCAGGCCAGCCGGTCGTCTGTTGCGTCCATCATTTTGTCTTCAGAGTTCTCTTTTCGTTAAACTTTCCTGTCATCTAACTCCGCCCTATCAATGTCACTTCTGACATACTTATTAGATGTCAATTAACTTGTCACAGATTTAAGATGATATAGTTAATAATCATCTACTCTCCCTATGCTATATAATATAGACAGGGTTGATTATCTCTTTTTCTTCAGACAGGTCTGTACATGTTAAAGAGCTAACTTTGACCCCATAAGGAGCTAAATCTGATGATTTAAGGAGCTATTTCCAGCGATGTAAAGTGTAAATGAGATTGCGAAAGGAACAAACGAAGGAAAGAATACATACGCATGCTATCTGTCTGTCTGTCCGACCGCCTGCCTACCTCCTTGTCTGTCTATCTGTCTGTCTGTCTGCCTATCTCCTTGTCTGTCTATCTGTCTATCCGTCTGTCTGCTTACCTCCTTGTCTGTCTATCTGTCTGTCTACCTCCTTGTCTGTCTATCTGTCTGTCTGTCTGCCTATCTCCTGTCTATCTGTCTATCCGTCTGTCTGCTTACCTCCTTGTCTGTCTATCTGTCTGCCTACCTCCTTGTCTGTCTATCTGTCTGCCTACCTCCTTGTCTGTCTATCTGTCTATCCGTCTGTCTGCCTACCTCCTTGTCTGTCTATCTGTCTGTCTGTCTGCCTGCCTATCTCCTGTCTATCTGTCTATCCGTCTGTCTGCTTACCTCCTTGTCTGTCTATCTGTCTGCCTACCTCCTTGTCTGTCTATCTGTCTGCCTACCTCCTTGTCTGTCTATCTGTCTATCCGTCTGTCTGCCTACCTCCTTGTCTGTCTATCTGTCTGTCTGTCTGCCTATCTCCTGTCTATCTGTCTATCCGTCTGTCTGCTTACCTCCTTGTCTGTCTATCTGTCTGTCTACCTCCTTGTCTGTCTATCTGTCTGTCTGTCTGCCTATCTCCTGTCTATCTGTCTATCCGTCTGTCTGCTTACCTCCTTGTCTGTCTATCTGTCTGCCTACCTCCTTGTCTGTCTATCTGTCTGCCTACCTCCTTGTCTGTCTATCTGTCTGCCTACCTCCTTGTCTGTCTATCTGTCTATCCGTCTGTCTGCCTACCTCCTTGTCTGTCTATCTGTCTGCTTACCTCCTTGTCTGTCTATCTGTCTGCTTACCTCCTTGTCTGTCTATCTGTCTATCCGTCTGTGACCCTTCTTTTGCAGGCGATAAATAAAATTCATTGATCTGTGTGTTTATTTTATCTGGAGATTCTGATCCATGTTTTCTTACTGTCTGGCCCGGCGTTTATCAAAAGCAAATCAAACAGCAGACTGCAATGAGCAACACTTGCTGGGTAAACATATTTTCTTTCGGATGAAAGGGGCACTCGATCTATCAGTTTTGTCAGCCAAAAATTGGAGAACATAAATCTCAGGAACTTTCTGCCTAATCTCAGAGTTATTTCCCCTCTTCTCTTACACACCCCCCCCCCCCCCCCCCCCGATCTTTTCTTCCTCTGTCCGTATGAAGAATTCTTAAGTTGGGGCATCCATGCGCTCTGGGAGTATGGGAACCAAATGATGGGGGTATGAGGCTCGAGCCCTCAAGAATTTAAAAGAAAAATTGTTGTTAGATTGAGTTTGCTTGCAGTTCTTTTTCTGGTTGTCTCCTTGTATGTAAAGTAAAGATTCTCAAAGTAATAAGATATTGACATCTGGTTCTAAACGTGCCAAACCACTGACATCTGGTTTGAAAAGTACCAAAATATTGACATCTGGTTCTGAAAGTGTCAAACCATTTAAATCTGGTTCTAAACGTGCCAAACCAATGACATCTGGTTCTAAACGTGCCAAACCATTGGCATCTGGTCCTAAAAGTGTCAAACCATTTATATCTGGTTCTAAACGTGCCAAACCATTGACATCTGGTTCTCAAAGTACCAAGATATTGACATCTGGTTCTCAAAGTACCAAGATATTGACATCTGGTTCTCAAAGTACCAAGACATTGACGTCTGGTTCTAAAAGTGCCAAGCTACTGACACCTAATTCTAAAAGTGCCAAGCCACTGACATGTGGTTCTCAAAGTCATACTGGTACCCTAGCCTAATGAGAGGAGCCGTTTTCGCCGGTACTTTTCTCCAGGGCCCTGCTGGTCAAGGGGCCAGAGAGTAGAGGAGCCCAGGGGATACCAGAGACATAACGCGGAACAGGATCGGGCGTTGTGGGGGTGAGAGGTCAGGAGAAAATAGTTTGAACCAGATAGGAAATTCGTCTCAGAGGTCCTACTGGTACCTAAAATGGATAATGATGATGATGATGATGGTGGTGGTGGTGGTGGTGGTAGTGGTTTACACATTTAGACGAAGTGAGAGTTAGAGGGAAACATACTGAGCAGTCTATTGAGAGTCTATAATGGTAGAGAAAAAGAAATAGTTGAGAAGGTACTTATCTGTGAAGTTAATAACCTTGTGATCTGTGTGTTCTTTTTTTAGCAACGTCTCACATGACATCAGCGATCTAATGTTTCTTCCCTTCCTTGTTATCTTGGTTACGTCAGCTTTGCTGAACCTCTTCTAGCTGATGTTTGTCACTGTTAGCATACTATCAAATAAACAGTACGCATACACACATCATATAACAATATCGATATGTGTATGGTTTTCCTTATGATTATTTGATTACCCTCCGTGTAAGATTACTCCTCCAAAAATTTATAGACAGAAGCAGTCAACGCATGAAAATTATTGCATTTGTCTACTTCTTATCTTTTTTTCTTCCTCATTTTAAAAATTTGCACACAGCAGACGTTAATTTCAAGTTACATGTTTAAATTTAAATTTCCATTTGCATGTTTAACTCTTAAAATTTCCATTATAAGTTCAACAATTCGATTTCCAGTTACTCGTTTAACATTTCAATTTCCATCAAAATTTCACTTTTCAACCGCACGCTTATCATTTCAGTTTCCAGTTAATCTAATGCCATTGAAATAGTATGGTGGATTCTGTGGACATTTCCGAAGAAATATTCTACCACGTGAAATTTTACTATTAGAATTGTCTTGTTTTGTTCTTCAGCTTCTTTGTCAGAGTACAGTAACTGATTACATCTGCACTGTGTTGATCTGCGAATCCCCTGGACAGCAAAAATAACTAATGAAGAATGTATGAGAAGAGCTGGAGAGACAAAAAACCTTGTCAAAAAGATAAGAGAGAGACAATGTACTTTCATAGGACATGCAATGAGAAGAGGGGACATTGAAAATATTATAACACCAGGAAAAATAGAAGGAAGAAGATCAAGAGGAAGACCAAGAGAAATGATACTGGACAGTCTGACGGGATGGTGTGAGAGGAGATCACCAACTGAACTGATGGCCTGTATGAAGGATCTGGTACTCTGGAGAAGCATAATAGCCAACGCCAGTCGGCACGGCACCTGATGATGATGATGATGATGTGTTGATCTACAGTCTTCCTGAAGCTTTTGTTTTAGTCATTTGTGTTTTGCTGCGCCACGTTTAACCCCCTCAACCCCTTCATCCTTGACAGCGGCGCTGATCCACACGTGACCATGAAGTATTTTTGTCCAGCCAGCATCTCTTACAGCGCTGATGATGTGGCTGAAAGTTATTCTTGTAACATCTACAATAAAACCAACGACCTTTTAACTCTTTTCACTCCGAAACTAGACTGGCGGTGTTGGGTGATCTTGCATACCTGTGCGAATCAATGCTCAGAGCGATATTTAGACAGGCTCCAAACAAAATGAAAAACGATACACTTGCAAACAAATCCGTATTTGTAAATTATTGATCAGTGTTTCCCAGGCTTGTGCTGGCTGCCACCCCATTTTCTCCCAGGCCATATCCTCAACAACCCCCCAATCTCCCGTTATGTACTACTCGTACAATGACATATTAAACTAGGGTATGCAGTACACAACTAAAAACCTTCAGCTAGCAAAGTTTATTCGACAATATGAAGGGGTACATTTATAACTCACCTACTACATTATTTTCTCAATTTTTAATGTGATGGATGAGTTTTGTGTAGGGACACAAGTTTCTCAATATCAGGCTGAAAAGTGCTAAGAAGGGAGTTGCGACTTCCCCCGTCTGCTGCTTCGTTTTCCTTCAATGCCCCCCCCCCCCAATAACCCTTCCTTCCGCCGCCACCTGATCCTTTCCAACGTCCACTTTGGGAAACACCGTCATAGATTATCGCCCGTCCACCTTATTTCTACCAAAATGTATCATTAAAATTGATCCTGTCAAAGTTATGGAAATTAATTCCGGGGCTGAAAGAGTTAAAATGATTTACATTTTTGTCTAATCTTTGTTCTTTCCTCTTTCTTAGGCCTGTGGGTCAGTCAAGGACAAGACACCTTCTACTTCAACGTCAAGCCTCAGAACAAGAACGCCGTAGAAGGTTCTGAGACAAGACTCTACTGTGACGTCAGTGACCGACGCCACATCTTCTTCCAGTGGACCCAAGGGGGGAAACCCGTGGTCAACACAACCCGGAAGTACCAAGAGGACAGTAACCTACGTATACACAGAGTCCTTCGTGGGGAGGACGAAGGTCCTTTTCAATGCATTGCGACTAATTCTACTACTGGATTTTCCTTACAAAGCCAAGAGGCGTCGCTTAATATACTATGTAAGTACTTGTTTGTGTTGTGCATATGTGACCTTCTTCTTCTTCTTCTTATGCATAACCGAAGCTATTTCACGAAGGCGGAATCAGCACTATTCTCTCTGTTGTCACAGCAGCTTCAGAGCTTCTTTTTCTGGTCCAGTACCTCCAGTTGGATCTATCAAAATAGTCCCGTAGCGACCCAGCACCTTTGTGGCGTACATTTTAGAGTTTGGACTCCATTCTGGCGGGGTATTTTGACCAAGGTTTATATCCTCCAGCAGTTTATGGAGAGAATCCAAGTATGCAGGTGGTCTCATGAAGTCCTGGAGTTTGGAGGATGCTCGAAAGTCTTATCCAGTACGCCAATTGTAGATAATGTTTGTCTTCTTTTCAAATTTTTGAAGAAAGGAAGAAAGAAAAAAGGTTTTGTTTTCCCAGTATTTGTGAGCTCTCTAGTCGCATTGTTTCTTTTCATCTGTTTATAGCAGTTATCATTTATGGATGTTTTATTTCTCTCTCTTTTCCTCTCTCTCCCTCACTCTCTCTCCCTTCTTCTCTCTCTTCTTCTCTCTCCTTCACCCTCTCTCTCTCTTTTTCCCTCGCCCTTCTCTTCCTCCCTCCCTCACTCTCTCCCTCCTTCCTCTCTCTCTCTTTTTCTCTTTTCCTCTGCCCCTTTCTTGTTCTTTTTTATTCCCCCCCCCCCCCTTTCTCTCCATCCTCTCTCTTTCTCTCTTTTTACTTCTCTCTTTTCTCTCTCCTTTCCTCCCTATATCGCTTTTTCCTTTCTCTCTCTCTCACCTTTTCACTCTCTATTTCTCTCTCTCTCTCTCTCACTCTCTCTCTCTCTCTCATACACACACATATTCATTCAAACTCACGGGTGTCGTCTCCGTGTCGCAGCTCGGGCAATGAGTAGAAAAGCAGAAGCTGCAAGGCGGGCTGCCTGCACGTTTATGAACGTAGCGGAGGTGAGGTTTTCACTTTCGTCTACGTCAGAAAGCTGAGAATAAGTAGAGACAGCGGCATGTAGGATGTTATTTACGTTCTCTCTCTCTCTCTCTCTCTCTCTCTCTCTCTCTCTCTCTCTCTGTGACTTATGGGCTTGCTTGTCTGGGAGCATATTATCAGATGTATGTCTTTCTTAGATAAATAAAAGTTTATTATACCGACACAGAGAGAGAGAGAGAAGAGAGAGAGAGAGTGAAAGAGAGAGCCAGCGCCAGGGAGTGCACACAGTCGTACGTTATTAGGAGGTTAGGTCAAGCTGTATGTAGCTGTCAGCGCAGACATAAATATAGTCAACCTCAACAAGAGAGGTTGGGGGGGGGGGGGTAACAGAGAAAAGGAGATGGAACAAAAGGAGAGCAGAGAGAAAAAGGGACGGAACAAAGAGAGAGAAAGGGTGGGACAAAGAGAGAGAGAAGGGGATGGAACAAAAAGAGAGCAGAGAGAAGGGGATGGAACAAAGAAAGATAGAGAAAAGGGGATGAAACAAAGAAAGATAGAGAAAAGGGGATGAAACAAAGAGAGAGCAGAGGGAAAATGGATGGAACAAAGAGAGAGCAGAGAGAAGGGGATGGAACAAAAAGAGAGAAGAGAGAAGGGGATGGAACTAAGAGAGAAGAGAGAAAAGGGGATGGAACAAAGAGAGAGAGAGAGAGCCAGCGCCAGGGAGTGCACACAGTCGTACGTTATTAGGAGGTTAGGTCAAGCTGTATGTAGCTGTCAGCGCAGACATAAATATAGTCAACCTCAACAAGAGAGGGGGAACAAAGAGAGAACAGAGAGAAAAGGGGATGGAACAAAGAGAGAACAGAGAGAAAAGGGGATGGAACAAAGAGAGAACAGAGAGAAAAGGGGATGGAACAAAGAAAGAGCAGAGGGAAAAGGGATGGAACAAAGAGAGAACAGAGAGAAGGGGATGGAACAAAGAGAGAGCAGATAGAATGGGATGGAACAAAGAGAGAGCACAGAAAAGGGGATGGAATAGAGAGAGAGAAAAGGGGATGGTACAAAGTGAGAGTATAGATGAAAGGGGGTGGAACAAAGAGAGAGGGGGGAATACAGAGAAAATGGGATGGAACAAAGAGAGAGACAGTGAAGAGGATTGAACAAAGACACAGAGAGAGAGAGAGAGAGAGAGAGAGAGAGAGAAAAAGAATGGAATAAAGAGAGAGAGAGAGAATAGGATTGAACAAAGAGAGAGAGAGAAGAGGATGGAATAAAGAGAGAGAGAGAGAGAGAGAGAGAGCGCGCACACAATCGTATTTTATAAGAAGGTTAGGTCAAGCTGTATGTAGCTGTCGGCATAGACATAAATATAGTCAACCTCAACAAGAGAGGGGGGCACAGAAAAGAGGATGGAATAGAGAGAGAAGGGGATGGAACAACGAGAGAGAGAGAGAGAGAGAGAGAAAGGGGTGGAACAACGAGAGAGATAGAGAGAGAGGGAGATAAAGGGGTGGAACAACGAGAGATAGAGAGAGAGATAAGGGGATGGAACAACGAGAGAGAGAGAGAGAGAGAGAAAGGGGTGGAACAACGAGAGAGAGAGAGAGAAAAGAGGATGAAGAAAAGAGAAGAGGATGAAAAAGAGATAGAGAGAAGACATTGGAACAAAGAGGGAGAGAAAGGGATGAAATAAAGAGAGAGAGAGAGAAAATAAATACAGACAACTTGACATACAAACAAATACAGACTGCAGGACAGACTGGTGGGTAAATTCGTCTTGACGTCAGACTTTCAGAAGAGTTCCCATCAAGCCCATATTTCAGCAAAGGAACCATCCTACTAACTTTCCTTACCGTTGGTGGGCACAGGTATCCCGTGGCTCCAGCATGAAGTCAAAATACCTGTTCCGTATAAACATCATTTAATTTCATTCATATGGTCTTAGCTTTCAAGAGCCGATCTTTCTTCTGTTTGTTCTGTCCATGCATTTTCTTCCAAAGTTCGGCCATCATTCTGGTTATTCATACGCCTTCCTGTGCTTGTGAGTTCACAAGACGAGATTACTAAAGCTCCTGCAGTGAGCTGGCGCCTTTTGAGCCGCGGTCAATGGTTTTCTCAACGTAAACTTACCTGACACGTATTTGTTTGTCTCGGTGGCCGTAAGAATAGCCAATTCGCTCATTCGTGGTGATTCGTAATTTTGATAATGGACACACGAGAGAGAGCGAGTGATCTGAATAGTAAACTAACGAGTGTCGATTTTGTTCCCTTGTCACTTCGCGTGTTTGAAACTCCCAGGAAATAACGCTCTAATGTAGCTAGGTCGAGGCTGTGGGATTCTTGCTTACATCTCCAGAATGGGCTGCTTAGCCAAGGATAACCCGCTGGACCAGATTATGGGAGTAATCCTCACTGAAACCAGTGTGCGTTTCAGGGATGGGAAAACGTGGTTATGGTGGCATGTAGTGTGGGTTTCTATCGCAAGAACATGTCCGTTTTTATTAGTAAATCGGGAGTGGGAGTGGAGTTGTTTCAGCAGATTGGAGATTTTGAGGGCTCGTTTTTAATCTGATTACGTTTATCAATGGAATATTTGATCTGGGAGACATTTGAGACGTTTCTATCATTCCAACTTTGACTTTCTCTGAAATCCCTGTCCACTGCCTCAGTTCCACTCAGAACATAGAATATCACTCAGAATATAGAATATCACTCAGAATATAGAATATCACTCAGAATATAGAATATCACTCAGAACATAGAATATCACTCAGAATATAGAATATCACTCAGAATTCAGAATATCACTCAGAATATAGAATATCACTCAGAATTCAGAATATCACTCAGAACATAGAATATCACTCAGAATATAGAATATCACTCAGAATATAGAATATCACTCAGAATATAGAATATCACTCAGAATTCAGAATATCACTCAGAACATAGAATATCACTCAGAACATAGAATATCACTCAGAATATAGAATATAACTCAGAACTCAGAATATCATTCAGAATATAGAATATCACTCAGAACTCAGAATATCACTCAGAATATAGAATATCAGACAGAACTTAGAATATCACTCAGAACTCAGAATATAACTCAGAATATCATTCAGAATATCTGTCAGAATATTACTCAGAACTCAGAATATCAGTTAGAATATCATTCAAAACTCAAAATATCACTCTGAATTCAGATAATCACCCCGAACTAAGAATATCATGCAGAACTTGGAATATCACTCAGAATACACTTAGAATATCACTCAGAATTCAGAATATCACTCAGAATTCAGATAATCACCCAGAACTCAGAATATCACTCAGAACTCAGAATATCACTCAGAATATCACCCAGAACTCAGATTATCACTCAGAATATCACCCAGAACTCAGATTATCACCCAGAACTCAGATTATCACTCAGAACGGGACATAGAACAAGATCCACAAGCAGAACGAACGAACGAAGACTTTATTTTCAAAGGGTTAAGAATTGGGCACTCAGGCCCGTCTACCATTCTGCCCTTCATCATACAACTTTCATTCACTCACAAATATTCAGCATTTTCATAATATGCATGAAAACGCAAAAGAAAAAAAAATGAATAAGTAAATAATTAATAAACCCTTTCTTTCCATACATTCCACATTCTGTTCTATGTCATTCATTCATTCGCATGTCCCTTGCGGAACTTTGCCTCCCTAACAGCACTCCAGTAGGCCTCTTGGTTGTAAGCAAAATGGCCTGCTGCTGATGCATCCATTTGCATATCATCGACGATGTCTTGAAGCCATCTTCGCTTTGCTCTTCCTTTCTTTCTTTTTTCCATTATGTACCCTTCCAAGACTGTCTTCTCTAGATTATCATGACATTTAATGTGTCCAAAATATTTAAGTTTTCTCTCTTTAATCCTCTTTACTAGCCAGCCTTCTTCAATATTAAGTTATTGTAGTTTGAATATATTTGTTCTTTTTTGTGTCCATGATATTTGAAGAACTCTTCTGTAGTATTTACACTCAAAGGCATTTATGTGTTTCTCAGCTGTTTTGTTAAGTGTCCAGGTCTCACAGGCATATGTTGCGATGGAAAACTTAAAAATCTTATTTTTTGTAGTTCTGCTTCTTCCTCTCCACAGATTCTTTAGTTGCTTTGCTTTCTGAAGAGTGATAGATGTCCTCCTTTCAATTTCCCTCATTGTATCTCCATTATTAGTTAGTAGTGATCCAAGATATTCAAAACTCTCCACCTTTTTCCAGTTTTTCCTCATTGATACATATTTCAGCCGCCTTATTTGTTTGTCAGTTGTCATCAGTTTAGTTTTCGTCGCATTAAGATAGATGTTGTGCTCTTCACTATTCCTACGAACTGACATAATTAGTTTTTCAATTCCTTTTTGTGTTGTGGACAGCAATACTGTGTCCTCAGCATGGGAAGGATGTAAGATGTTCACAAGATATAACTTTAGAGTGCCATATGTTCACAAGATATAACTTTAGAGTGCCGTATGATCTGAAATATGCACAAACTGAAATATATATTAGGGAGGCATATAGTCCATCCCAAACAGATACTGACAAAGTCTGAAGTTATAAGAATGAATATTACTTATAAGCTTCACATGAGTTGTTAGGGTATTCCAAAGGTGGGCAGCTGAGTAAGAGAAGCTTTTGTTTCAAAACATGTCAAGCCTTGGTTTTGGGAGAATACACTTGCTTGGTGGGGCTGTGATGGGCCAGGGTCAGGCTTCGAAGCGAGTTACCATCGAAAACGTGCAGGAGGGACATTGTAGCGATTACCTGAATTTTATCTCTGACAGGGAATAAACAGGGTCGTCAAGCCACCTCAAGCAGCCTGGGGCCCAAGAAGTACAACCTGGAGTCCAAGAAGTACAGCCTGGGGCCCAAGACTACAGCCTGGGACTCTAGACGTACAGCCTGGGACCCAAGAAGTACAGTCTTGGACCCAGGAAGTACAGACTGGGACCCAAGAAGTACATCCTGGAACCCAAGAAGTGCAGCCTGGGACCCAAAAAGTACAGCCTTGGACCCAAGAAGAACTCTTGGACCCAAGAAGTACAGCCTGGGGCCCAAGTAGTACAGCCTGAGACCCAAGAAGTACAGCCTTGGGCCCAAGAAGTACAGGCTTGGACCTAAGAAGTACAGCCTTGGGCCCAAGAAGTACAGCCTGGGGCCCAAGTAGTACAGCCTGGGACCCAAACAGTACAGCCTGGGGTCCAATAAGTACAGCCTTTGGCCCAGTAAGTATAGCCTTGGACCCAAGAAGTACAACCTCCCAGTACATCCCCTTCTCTCGCCATGCTTTTCCACGAGTAGTTAAAAAAGATCAACCGGGAGGAAGCCAAGATCTCATCACCGGAAGAAGCTACGAACCTAACTTCTATAAAAACACTTTTTCTCAAACTCTCCACAAGACTTTGAACTCCGACGCTTCCCATATTTTGTGAGACGCGCACTAATATTTCTTTTAAAAATCTTCTCCAGCGACCTTTAACGTTGGGAGCTGGTGTGTTCACAGCAAACAATTACACCCCCAGTGACCTTGCTAATGAGGGAGGCATGTGCTTGGTTACGCTATACCCAAACACTGCGCTCCTGACGTGCCTGGCTAGGCACCGGGAGAGTAAAATGCCTCAGTCCTAGCGTTCAGGGGCGTCGCTAGTAGTGTAATCCTACAATGAGTATTATAATCAATGAGCAAAACAAGCAAAGAGCAATACAACCAACGAGCAAAACAAGCAAAGACCAATAAAACCAACGAGCAAAACAAGCAAAGACCAATACAGCCAACGAGCAAAACAAGCAAAGACCAATACAACCAACGAGCAAATCAAGCAAAGGGCTATACAACCGATGAGCAAAACAAACAAGGACCAATGCAACCAATGGGCAACACAACCAACGAGCAATACAACCAATATACAAACAATGACTAATATAACCAATAAGTAATTATAACAAATAAGTAACATAACCAATAAGTGATACAAATAATGAGTAATATAACCAATGAGTAATATAAACAATGATGAATACATTCAGTGAGTACTACAGCCAGTGAGTAACATAACTAATGAGTAATGCAACAGTAAGTAATACAATCAATGAAAATACAATCAGTGATTAATATAACCAATCAGTAATACAAATGAACAACACTTTAGAAATGGAAACACAACAACAGAAAACGGAAAAAAAAAGAAATTTAATAATTTCATGAAGATGAAATGAGGCTTTAAAAAAAAAATCACAAAATGAAACAAGTCAGAAAAATCCCTATACTACAGGAAGGGATAATTTTAGGTTTTACTGACGGTGATTAAAATCCTTAATCCCGAAACAAAAAGTCAAACGGTTTGGCCACGTTACACGACCACCACCAGACAGTATATCACAGAAAACATTCACGCTAAGAATTGTGGGATATATATATATATATATATATATATATATATATATATATATATCTGAACCTTAAGTGCCCAGGGCACATGGGGCTTCCGCAAGGGTTTTCCACAAATGCCTGTCCTTTGCCTTTTTTTCTGCTCTTGCCCAGGTGAGCCCTCTATTGCTCAACATCCTTTCTGTTGTTCTTCTCCATGTCTCTTTTGGTCTACCCTTACTTCTGTTCCTCTGTGGTGTCCATCTTAGTGCTATTTTTGGTAGTGAGTTGTCAGTCATTCGGAGCACATGTCCCAACCATCGCCAGCGTCTTTCCTCAATAATTGTTGTCAGTGGTTTCATCTGCATTTCTGCTAATAAGATGTTATTTCTTATGGTGTTTGGCCAAAATATTTTTCTAATTCTTCGTAAACATTTAGTCTGGAAAGAATTCAACTTGTTTTCTATGGTTTTGGTGATTTTCCAGCATTCACTTCCATAGAGTAGTACACTTAGAACATTACTCTTAAATATCCTGATTTTCATATTTATGCTTAGTTTATTTGATTTCCATATATTCTGCAGCATATATATATATATATATATATATATATATATATATAGAGAGAGAGAGAGAGAGAGAGAGACCGCCTACACAAGAGATGGAGAGAGGAAATTAATCGAAATCTTAAATATCCCATTGTATGAAACAAATCGCCGAGCCCATTCAAGACATCTATTTGTCCCGGCAACATTGAAAGATATATGAGGGAGGAGACAAGTCAAGATTACAATCATCATCCTTGCAATCTTCATGCCGACTGCTGCGAGACAATATTTCACAGAAGCATGCCTAAGATGTTTTAAATAAGTTAAATTCTTTAAAATCAACCAGCCAGCCAGCCAATCAACCAGCCAGCTAACCAACCAACTAACAAAACAACCAACCAACCAACCAACCAAGATGAGCTTATAGATTCGAAATAAATCTAAAACGCCAAGGTATAAAGAAAGGAGAAACTACTCTGAGGATATCATTTTTTTTCATCCACAATCAAATCAGCGGGATAATAAATCTGTCATAGCAGAGGGACAACTTCTATGCTACTTTAATCATAAATTAAGTTTGCTATAAATTTTACAACTAAATGTGTTTTAAAAAAATAAAATAAACGGGCAAGAAAACAAATAACACAATAGTTCTCCAGGTAATCCAGGTAATACAAGTAATACAAGGTCCCAACTTATTTCACATTGTGGCACTTTACTACCTGCATACATCTCAGTCAATTTCATCTGTTCTTCAGTATCTATGGTAACGAGAGCTGTGTTTGAAGCTATCCAGTTTGACAGAGATGGCAAAAAATACAGTTCTAGATAAAAAGAAATGTAAAGTTCAAATCCTCTTTTTCATGCATTAAGACATACTCGGGGGTACGGTATTTTCAAGACCTTCAGCGCATGGGAGCGTCATTTGACCAGTGTGGCCACATTTACCTCCCCAGAATCCTCTGGTACCCATTTTTAGAGGCCGGTGCATCTCGGCGCCTTTTTTTTTTTTTCAGGGATGGTAGTACGAGAAAAAATCCCCTCTGCTGGGACTTAACTCGGTATCACCAGAATAGCAGACCCAGCGCTTAACCACTTAACCAACCTGGCCGCCACAGTACTAGATTATGATTATGAAATAGAAAACTCTATACTGGTGGAATCTGTTAGCAAAAATATTCTAGTATGTAGACGTACTTAAAAAAAAAATTCTTAGAACTTCTTTTCGGTGGAAGTTGATTGGATGTATATACTATCTTCTTCTTCTTCTATTTGTGTTTATTTATTTATTTATTTTAGTTTGTGCTATGTCTGCATATTTGTTTGTCTGTCTGCTTAGCCGTCTTTCTGATTGCTTTTTTGTCTGTCTAGCTATCTGCTTGCTCGTTTGTATGTTTGTCGCGTCTATCTGGTTGCCTGTCTGTCTGTCTTTCTGTTTACTTGTCTGTCTGTCTGTTTACTTGTCTGTCTGTCTGTTTACGTGTCTGTCTGTCCGTCCCTTCGTCACGCTTCAACGCCCAGCATTTCTGTTTCAGTAATTTGCCAGTAATTAACGTGTAAGAATGTAAGACAGCTACGTTTCATGATTGTAGTTAATGTTTCACCAACACAATCGCAAGAATGCGTCGAGCAACTACATCATCTGTCTTTCTCCTCTCTTCGTTTAAACACTGGTTTTGCTGTTTTCCTTACTCATCTTAATCCCCCTCCCTATCTCCTCATCCTCCCTCTCCACTTCTTCCCCACCCCAAATAAAAATCCTTTCCTACATCCGTGTTTCCACACAGTCATTACCCCACATCCTTACCCCCATCAAGCTCACTCTTTACTATATTCATATTTCCACACATTCATTCCCTCACACGCTCTTCCCTCACATCTTCTACCCATCCCCATATCCTCCCATGCTCACCGCTGATGTCTCGAGATATTTGCAATCAAAAACTCGTTATAAACTCACTCTGACCCAGCACGTGTTCTAGCCAGCGCTCACTTGCACGTGATTTATATCGGACCCCGGAACAAAATGACACCTCAGCAGGACCTGTGACTTATAACCCCCCTTTCCCCCCACGCCCCCCCCCCCCCGGCCCAAAACTCCACCTCTCCTTTCTTGCTGTTTGTGTTATGGGAGACTTATGATAATAAATGCTGCAGGAGTTATGGAAAACCTGACAGGTGAGTGATGTTTTGAGATCTTTTTTCGGTTCACAGAGATATCTGTCTGACTGTCTGTCTGTCTGCCTGGTTGTCTGTCTCGTAGTCAGGCCAATCCAATATTTCTAATATCTCTCTCTCTCTCTCTCTCTCTCTCTCTGAACCTTAAGTGCGTAAGACACATGGGCCTTCCGCAAGGGTTTTCCACAAATGCTTATCCTTTGTTTTTTTCCGCTCTTGCCCAAGTGAGCCTTCTATTGCTCAACAGCTTCCACATGTCTCCTTTTGTCAAGTCTCTAGTGTACTATATCTGTCTATTTTTCCGCCTGTTTTCCTTATCTTTCCTTCTCATTATGTACCAGACAAACGCAGAAACAACCTTATTTACCAGCCAAACACACGCCCCACACGTTTCATCGTTAGTCTTCTCCGTAATATAACAATTAACAAATTTGTTCACTGCATAAATCCCCATACAATTTAAACTTCGCCGCCATCTTGGAAATCCGCCCAGGAACATAGTTGTAACTTTAGCTGTTCATAAAATGTTCAGATCGGTGCGCCATACAGAAAAGTCGGTGCGTAAACAAGGTGTGCTCTTAAACGAGGCAGTTATAGTAGGGAAAACAGCGCCGAAATAAAATAGAGGCCACATTTTTGTTGACTGTGACTCGAGAAGCGCCACAGAGGGGGAAGGATGGCTGTGTTTACAGATAGAAACATAAATCAGATAATAATTCTCATTCTCCCTGTAGGGTGAGCCCTTACTTGACTTTTAAAGTGATATCTCTGATGATCTCCAGAATCATGTGGTTGTTTCGCTCCATGTCCCGGCATTTCGACGTCCTTGACATTCAAGAAATGTATTTAATGAATATTTCTGGTATATCTGAAGTATACGTCACAGAAAAGATTTACATAATTAAATTTATTATGTTTTAAAAATAAGAATTTAGAATCTCGAAGCCCAATAAGGTTTGACCACGTAGTGAAATCATGGCAGAAAACATGTAATTACATTTTCGGTATTTCTGTAACACCATTTATGCACGTGAAAGCTGGAAAACAGCTAAAGAAATAGACATTAAATTAGACTCTTTTGAAAACAAATGCCTCAGGATAAAGTGGATCCACTCGCTATAAATTGGAACGAATTCAGGAACAACGCAGAGACAAGACAGGTGAGCAAACAACAACCTGTCTCATGGGTGATCAGAAAAAAGGAGATGGACGACATATGTCGGTCATGTGCTGAAAAGAAATAATCAGAGAATCCCAAAACATGCTATCAACTGGAGCACAAAAGGTCGAAAAAAAAAGAGGTCGACCACGTGAAACTCTAAAAAAGGACATTGTTAAGAGGCAAGTTTAGTGGGAATAGCATCCATTGATGAGCTTGAAAAGCTCGCCTAAAACAGGGAATCTTGTCAAGCTACTATGCGAGCCGTATGTGACGTTTAGCGGCATGGGATGGATGTAAGATGTAACAACGGTTCTCAGACTAAACGATACTGCCCCCTTCAGGGTAGCGGAAAGATGTAGGGGGCAATAAGGAAAAATAGATCGGCACATGCCATAAGAACCAAGAGAACGAAAATTGTTTTTTTTTGTGGGGGGAGGAGGGCGCTGGAGACATGGTCTGGGGGGACGAGGGGACGGTAGTCAAAAACAGTTTTGGAACCACTGTATTAAAAAAAAAAGTATGTCAAAAATAAAAAGGGATTACGAAGAAATTACCCTAAGTCTAGCGGTGCATTGGATGAACAGTTCATTTTATTTATTTCCAAAAAAGAAAATACTCGGTACGGAGACCCGACGTGGTCATTTATTCGCAAGTAAGATTTTTTTAACAAGTTTGCTTTCTTTTAATGTATTTTATATGTGCAAAGAAGTACTTGACGAAAGAATGGAATACAAAGAAAGGTATGAGCAGAGAAGGATATGATCATAGAAAAATACGAACATATGACCATAGAAATATATGAACATAGAAAGATATGAACAGAGAAAGATATGAACAGAGAAAGATATGAACAGAGAAAGATATGACCATAGAAAGATATGAACAGAGAAAGATATGACCATAGAAAAATATGAAGAGAGAGATATGACCATAGAAGGAAACGAACAGAGAAGGATATGACCATAGAAGAAAACGAACAGAGAAGGATATGACCATAGAAAGATATATGAACAGAGAAGGATATGACCATATAAAGATATATGAACAGAGAAGGATATGACCATAGAAAGATTTATGAACAGAGAAGGATATGACCATATAAAGATATATGAACAGAGAAGGATATGACCATAGAAAGATATGAATAGAGAAAGATATGACCATAGAAATCTATAAACAAAGAAGGGTATGACCATGGAATATATGAACAGAGAAGGATATCAAACCACACCAACGCTTTATGAGCAACAACAATAATGGAGAATATAGTTAATGGGAAACAAGGGAGAAATACAGTTTTATGAGATCACATGAACATGACATAAACTAACACTCTGAACATCACACTCACTGAAGCATCCATCTATCCAAACAACTAATTTTTTGGGGTCAGATTTTCGCTCTAAAATCAACCTTACATACTTATGTATGCACGGTAACCCTTGAACTACGCGAAGGTTAAGGGGCACTCATCCTCTTCACAGTCGAAAATCCGCGCATAATTTTCGACTCTACATAAGCGTAAATACTGTTGACCGGAGTCTTGCAGATAATATAAACAGTCTTTCGTTAGCACATATTTTGTATATTATATGTATTAGACAAGATATACCATATTCCTACAAGAATGTAAGCTAGAGAAAAGAAATAGTTATTATGAAAATCATAAGGAAGAGAAAATACATTGACATTACTATCGATACTATTTATGTTTATAAGACGTGTTTGTCCGTCAGTCTGTACCTGTCTCATTATTGTCTTATATGACACAGAACACTGAAGATGTTCGTACGTATTGTCAAGTCTGGGCTTCGGAAAATGAAAAGATAATGCGTGGAAAAGAGACTCATATTTGTTTACGGGTATAAAATAATTCATGCATGGATAATGAAGAGGCTGGAATATGATTGCCTAGTGTAATCAATGCACTTGCTTCACGGTAGCTTAGCATGCACATTAATGAATGAGTCGTTATAAAATGTTTATGGCGTACGGTATTATAGTCATGTTCGTTGAAGCAGTGTTTGCGGGAATATTGCTATATTAAACAACAAAAAAACTGACTTTGATGATAAGCTGGTACAGAGCTTCTACAGTTATGAAAGAGAGAGAAAGAGACGGAGGAGGGGGAACGGAGAGAAGAGGGAAAGAGAGGAGAGAGAGAGAAAGGAAGAGAGGATGGGTGAGAGAGGGGAGAGAGAGTGGAAAGGAGAGACAGAGAGGAAGAAGAGGGGGGGGGGGAAACAAAGGTGAGAAAGTGAAGGAGAGAGAAGGGAAAAAGAGAAAGAGAGAGAGACAGATAGACAGAGAAAGAGGTGAGGGGGTGAGATGGGGAAAAAGAGAAAGGGAGAGAGAGGAAGAAAAAGAGAGAGAAAGAAAAGATAGAGGGAAAGGGAGAGGAGAGAGATAGAGAAAGAGAGAGGCAGAGGAATAAGAATAGAAAGAGAGAGGAGGGGAAGATGAGGGAGAAAGAGATGCAGAGAAAAGGGGAGAGAGAGAGAAAAGGAGAGAGACATAGAGAAAGAGAGAGTGAATGTGTGTATGTGTGTTCTTACAAAGAGCACGCAATAATTCATTTAATGTATATTAACATGCGCAGTGATATCACTCAGTCACATATGATGTGAATGTGATAATAATTACATTTAATATATTTAGCATGTTCTAGGATTACTGAAGCTGTGGGTCGGAGAATTAATGTAAAAATTTCGTCATTATAACTTTTTTTTCATGTCTTTTAGCTTTTGTTTTCTTACTGAATGTGCTATACTAAATGTTCACAAGATGAGTGAAAGTTGCACGAAGAATGTTAGACGGAAAAAAAGTTCATTTGTTCTCTTGCTCTGTTGGCAGTTTTCCAGGCTGTATCTGATATTTATAGAGATAAAAAAAAACAAACTAACATTTAACCTGCCTGAATTATTACTTCTTATGATATTCTTTAAAATGGTAACTGTTTAGAAAAAGTTTCACTCCAAACTGCAAAGGGCAGTAAAGAGTTAATAGTACAAAGGACAGTAAATTATTAATACTAACGGCTGATAACTGTTCTCATGACGATGTCATGAAAATGTTAGAGGATATAAATATTGCCGGCAAATATCCGAGAATAATAATTTTTAAAAAATAAAAACATGTACTGTACATATATTTGAATCAAGAAACAGCCATGAAGATAGAAAATGTCACAGGGAAATGTCAATCAATAAAAGAAGGAGTTAGGCCAAGTTGTGTCCTCTCACCAGATTTGTTTTCACGTTTACAGTTAAAATATCATGAGGGAAATTAGGAATTCTAGTTGGAGGCTACAACATGAACAATCCACGACATACAAATGATATAGTACTAATAGTAAAAAACGAAAAGAGCCAACAGAAATTATTAAATATAATAATGAAGAAAGCAAGAAGAAAGGACTTGCCCTAAACAGCAAGAAAACATAATGAAGAAAGTAAGAAGAAAGGACCGCCCTATACAGCAAGAAAATAGAATGAAGAAAACAAGAAGAAAGGACTCGCCCTAAACAGCAAGAAAACAGAATGAAGAAACCAAGACGAAAGGACTCGCCCTAAACACAAAGAAAACAGAAAAATGGTCCTATCAGGAAAGAAGAACCCACCAAATACAATGTTAAAGGTACAAGGAACACCCTGAGACAAGTTCATACACTTAAATATCTGGTATTCGTTCAGCATCAGATTGGAAATACACCTATGAAATCAAGAATAGAATGTGCCAAGACAAAACAGCTTTCAAACAAAAAACAAACATCTTGTACAATGCATTTCTGTCACTGAACATCAGAAAGATAGTTTTAAAATACTACATTCAGTCTGTCCTACTCTGTGGATGTTAATCATAGATAGAGGCAACAAAGATGTAGTTTCTTAAAAGAATGTACAGCTAAGATGGCAAACAAGGAATGTCTAATAAAAGCAAATGTAGAAAGGAACCTAATTACATCCTTAAGAAAATAGCAGTGATCATTCATTGGATATATAAAGAGAAGAGGACGACTTGAAAATAACAACAGAAAAGATCAACGGGAAGAGACGCAGTGGAAGACCAAGAGAAAGAAATCAATGACAATCTAACACGATGGCACATCAAAGAAATAAAGTGGGAAAATATCAAGGACCGAGCTCCATGAAGAAAGAACGAACGAACATACTTTATTTTCACAGGGTTAAGAATTGGGCACGCAGGATGACCGTGAATGCGCCTGATGATGATGAAGATGGTTTTGTTAGTATA
The DNA here is from genome assembly GCA_009760885.1 of Achatina immaculata. Lineage (NCBI taxonomy): Eukaryota > Metazoa > Mollusca > Gastropoda > Stylommatophora > Achatinidae > Lissachatina > Lissachatina immaculata. The sequence goes on along the minus strand of CM019718.1, from coordinate 36,710,226 downwards.
AAAAGTGGCGACACTTACACAATTGCACACGAAGATCAGAGCAGAATTCAGCCCGGAAGGTAGACAAGAAGAAAGAGAGCCCCCGGGTTTTGAATGCAGTTGTGGACGGATTCGACGGAGGAAAAGATTCGTCTCCTGCCGTTTGGATCACACAAAGCAAGTTTAGAGAAGGTAGAGCACAAACTTAAAGCCCAGAACTCGAACATTCATTCCTACGCGTAGGGACGGTATTCCAAACTGTCTCTCTCTCTGCTCTGATAGAAACCGGCAAATGACAGATTGCCTTTTTATGAGAATTTGATGAAACAGGTTGAATGGAGGAGTGAAAAGGTAATTTAAGAGTGGGCCATGGAACAGCTTTATGGACTAGCGCCCGCAAAGATCCCTCCGCGGTCGAAAATAAGCCATGTTTGCCGGCTAACCCAAACGAATTTTAATACTAAAATATTATGAGGGGTTTTTAGAAGAAAGGGTCTGTGATGCAGATTTATGAATTTTTATTTTAAAGCTGTTTAAGATACTCAAAGGTATTTCCTGGCAGTTTTAGGACTAAAGGCCTCAATTTGAATTTTAAAAAGAAATTCATTCTGCATAAATGGAAAGAAATATCATTCTAGCACTCTGGAGGTGTCCACAGGTGCTCCGATCTACTCATCGATGTCTGCATCAACGTACAACGACTGGTTAGACTCACCTTGTGTAGATTGACCATCTTTGGATGCTTTAAATTACCCGATCATGTTTTCCTACGTCAAATTTTCCCTCGTAGTCCGTAAGAACAGCGAAGAGCAAAACCTCTATGCGAAGAAAACTAAATTTATGACACCTGACAAAACAAACAAGGCAACTGAAATATGTATCAATGAGAAAAGATTGGAAGAGATTGAGAATTTTGAATATCTTGGATCACTACTAACTAATAATGGAGATACAATGAGAGAAATTAAAAGGAGGACATCTATCGCTCTTCAGAAAGTAAAACAACTAAAGAAGCTGTGGAGAGGAACAGACAGAACCACAAAAATAAGATTTCTAAGGGCATACATCTTTCCCATCGCAAAATATGCCTGTGAGACCTGGACACTTAACAAAACAGCTGAGAAACACATAAATGCCTTAGAATGTAAATCCTACAGAAGAGTTCTTCAAATATCATGGACACAAAAAAAAAGAACAAATATATCCATACTACAAGAACTTAATATTGAAGAAGACTGGCTAGTATAAAGAGGATTAAAGAGAGAAAACTTAAATATTTTGGGCACATTGAACGTCATGAGAATATAGAGAAGACCATCTTTGAAGGGTACATAATGGGAAAAAGAAAGAGAGGAAGACCAAGGCGAATATGGCTGCAAGACATCGTTGAGGATCTGCAAATGGATGCATCAGCAGCAGCCCATCTTGCTCGCAGCCAAGAGGCCTTCAGGAGAGCTGTTAGGGAGGCAAAGTTCCTCAAGGAACATGCAAATGACTGACTGACTGATTGACCGAGTTCCTTGCTTCTTCTCAAGGACGTCGATTCATAATTGTCAATGAAGTCTTTTGTCAGGCCAGTTTCTCCTGTAGCATTTGTGACGTTGGCCTATCTATCTATCTATCTATCTATCTATCTATCTATCTATCTATCTATCTATCTATCTATCTATCTATCTATCTATCTATCTATCTATCTATCTATCTATCTATCTATCTATCTATCTATCTATCTATCTGTCTGTCTGTCTGTCTGTCTGTCTGTCTGTCTGTCTATATGTCTGTCTATCTGTCTGTCTGTCTGTCTGCCTGCCTGCCTGCCTGTCTGTCTACCTTTGAACGCATCAGTCCTTCTCTCCCCTAGGTAATTATGTTTTTCTTCTGGGCCATTCTTTAAAGAACTCCCTTCTACGCATCAGAGGTAGAACATAACAGCACTTAATAAATAGATTTTATGGTAAATACTGACGTGACCCTACTGCAGTTTTCAGTGCATTATAAATATACTCATCTCTCCGGCTTTTTAGAAATTGTTGTACAGTGGACAGGTTTGCTCTTACTCGATGATGACAAACGCATGATTCATTATCTCATTACGAACTACGGTGAGGAGAGATATGTCAGAATCTAGTTCCTAATGTTACTGGGCAGCCAGTCTGGCTAGATTCATTTTCGGCACCTTCCGTTAGCTGGCTATTTTCAACACATTAAGAAGCAATTTCATGTCCTAGCGTCCATGCGTTTTTCATATACATATTACCAGCTAGGCCGTTTTGTCGTGAAAAGTGCGTACAATTTATAGTATTGGCTTGTTGCATCCAGGAACAGAACACTGCCGACTGAAGGCGCATTAATACAGGATTAAGGCAGTTCATAAATTAGAGGGTCGTCCGTCTTCCCCCCCCCCCCCCCCCCCCCCCCCCCCCGTGTGGGTGCTTGTGTGTGTTTCCTACAAAATTATGTACACGTTCCGCAAAAGTATGACTGAAGAAAACCTCTACAGAATTGTGTACACTTTGTGCAGGAATGTGACTGCAGACAGTCTCCATGGAAATGTATACATTTTGTGTAAGAATGTGACTGCAGATAGTATCTACGGAATGCCATATACTTTCTGCAAGAATTTGACTGTAGACAAACTCAATACACCATCAGTCTTTATTTTTCTCCTCCGCAATCCCTCTCTTTCTCTCATTTGTATTCTTCTTTCTTCCCCTTGCCCCCCCCCCCCCTTTCCCAACCACTTAGAGAAGAGAGAGAGAGTAAGAGAGAGAGAGAGACCATGTGCTCTTTTGTCCCCATTCACCTCTAATTCTCTGAAGACAATAACGCAAGTCACACCTCTAATTCTCTGAAGACAGTCACGCAAGTAACACCTCTAATTCTCTGAAGACAATCAAGCAGTACTTCTAATTCTCTGAAGACAATCACGTAAGTCACACTTACAATTCTCTGAAGACAATCATGCAAGTCACACTTCTTATTTTCTGAAGACAATCATGCAAGTCACACCTCTAATTCTCTGAAGACAATTACGCAAGTCACACTTCTAATTCTCTGAAGACAATCACACAAGTCACAATTCTAATTCTCTGAAAACAATCACGCAAGTCACACCTCTAATTCTCTGAAGACAGTCACGTAAGTCACACCTCTAATGTATCCAAGGATCATTGCTGAGCTCTTTAGGAAGAATTTTCTCTACATACAGTGAATTTAGACAATAGTCTCAACATGCGATAGTCTCAACATGCGATAGTCTCAGCATGTGATAGTCTCAACAACAACAACAACAACAAAAAAAGGCTCAAAAATCAAGTTTGCACCACGTTCCTTGGGCCATTCTGGATTGTTTTTTCAGTTTAAAACTAGAAAGTTATCAAAGAATATCTAGTTATTTCTAGAAAGTTATCAAAGAATATCTAGTTATTTCTAGAAAGTTATCAAAGAATATCTAGTTATTTCTAGAAAGTTATCAAAGAATGTCTAGTTATTTCTAGAAAGTTATCAAAGAATATCTAGTTATTTCTAGAAAGTTATCAAATAATGTCTAGTTATTTCTAGAAAGTTATCAAAGAATATTTAGTTATTACTAGAAAGTTGTCAGAGAATATCTAGCTATTTCTAGAAAGTTATCAAAGGATATCTAATGATTTCTAGAAAGTTGCCACAGTATATCTAGTTATTTCTAGAAATTATCAGAGATTATGTAGTTATTTCTATAAAGTTATCAAAGAATACCTAGTTATTTCTCGAAAAGTATCAAAGAATGTGTAGTTTTTGTTACTTTAGTTAAAAAAAAAAGTTCACCATCACTTGATTTTCTCATGAGAACTTTGTGAATATGTGGCTCAAGATTGTCCTGTCTTGTCCTACACGTTTTGTGAATGTTGTCCTGCGTATTTGAAAGTTGCCCAAAACTCCGTGTGTACGTGGCGGCCTGGTTGGTTGAATGGTTAGATGCTCGATCTGCTAACCATGTGTTACCGGGTTGAAGTCCCAGCAGTAGGGATTTTTTTTCCCTGGTATCATCACGCCAAAAAGGCCGCTAGGTCGACCCAGAGAAATGGATGCCAGAGAAGTCTGTGGAAGGTAAATACTGACCACATCACACTTTAATGTGCCGAAGAAGTTCTTGGAAATACGGACCTAATGGCATAGAGACGAGCACATATTACCTGTTACTTTTAATGGTGTACATCTGTTTCAGTATGTTTTCGATACATTCTTAACCCCCCCCCCCCCCCCCCCCGTGGTATTTGCATACTGTAGAGGTATCAAGTGTTAAAATCTCTACATTTCTAGTCCACAGCAACAGCATTGTGTGGTTAAGGAGGCCAGTAAGTGGCCTAGTCGCTTGGGCTTTCTCGAGGAAAGCCTGCCTCCCCCCTCCTGTTTCTCGAGACAGGATGGACTCCCGTGGTGGTCGGTTCAAAAAAGAAACTCAGCAGAGAATAGAGCTTAATACTGAAGAAGGCTGGCTAGTAAAGAGAATTAAAGAGAGAAAACTTACATATTTTGGACACATTAAACGTCATGATAATCTAGAGAAGACCGTCTTGGAAGGGTACATAATGGGAAAAAGAAAGAGAGGAAGACCAAGGCGAAGATGGCTGCAAGACATCGTTGATGATCTGCAAATGGATGCATCAGAAGCAGCGCATCTTGCTTACAACCGAGAGGCATACAGGAGTGCTGGTTGGGAGGCAAAGTTCCGCAAGGGAAATGCAAATGAGTGACTGACTGAGAGAATCGAACCAGGGATCTTCAGACAGACATCAACCACTACACTACCTAGACTCATTCGGTAGATGCTGGAATATTACCTGTACTTCAGGATGAGATATTCGATCTCTTTTCCGAATCAGGTGTCACGTGGTGCGCTAGAGTATTAAAAAAAAACGAATTCCCAAACATCTTATTTCGTCCCTGTGGCATCATCATCATCATCATCACCATCATCATCATTATCATGCCGGGCGGTCATACTCCTCCATAAATCTCGCTCCTTGACATTTCTGAGTAAATGTTGCTGATGCCCTTCCCATGCCACAGTGTCAGGCCTTCTAACATCTGCTCCCTCGGTCGTCCTCAGCCTCTCTTGCCTTCAGTTGGGTCCATTATTATGATATTCACCAGTTTCTTCCTTCTCATCACATACACCAAGAATGATGATTGCCTTTTCCTTATCTTATTATATCAAGTTTCTCATTAGCCGATCTCAACCACTGTCCATTAGTTGTCTTGACTGTCCATGGGCTCCTCATCATTCTTCTCAGGAACCACATCTCTGTTTCCTCCAATGATTTTCTCATCTGCCTGCTAATAGTCCATAATTCACATCCATATAGCAAAACAGACTCACTGGATTATTAATAATTTATAGAACTGGGTTCAGTATTGAACCTTTTGAAGCCGGTGGTATAAATTCTTAATATTTTAGTGTCGTATCTTGATAATAGCTTCACATCCGCCAGTGTCATGTATAGTTTCTTGTTCTTGATCTGTCATGTAATGTTCTGTTACTGATTCTGAACGTGGCATCAAATTATTATAAAAGGGGACATATTTAAAAACCATAAGGATAAGCTCCACGTACATTCATCACTTTTTTCTTTACAGTCTTAGGAACAGTACACTAGAAGCAGTACACTAGAAACAGTACACTAGAAACAGTACACTAGGAACAGTACACTAGAAACAGTACACTAGGAACAGTACACTAGAAACAGTACACTAGAAACAGTACAACAGAAACAATACACTAGGAACAGTACACTAGAAACAGTACACTAGAAACAGTACAACAGAAACAATACACTAGGAACAGTACACTAGAAACAGTACACTAGAAACAGTACACTAGAAACAGTACTTTTTTTTTTCAAAAGACGACACCAGAAATGCTACATCGAGACCTTCCTACTGCCCTCCCTCCGTATATTGGCACTTTCCTTCTTTAGAAGATGATTTGTAATCAAGGGGGGGGGGGGGGTTGTTGAACATGATCTTGCTGAAAAGCTCCTGTCATGGCTGATTCGGTGAATGTTTGATTTGCGTAATGAGTCGCATAGTAGTAAGCAGTGTTTGTGTTGCACGGTCCAGACTCCTTGTTCTCTTCAGATTTGGCCCTCATGTCCTTCCCAAATGATGCTGCTCGCTTACACAGAGTGGACTATCCAAGTGACCGCATCTTTCGGTGTACATGTTATAACTGACTTGACAGTTTGACCTTGGTTAGCCGTGTGTGTGTGTGTGTGTGTGTGTGTGTGTGATAGATAGATAGATAGATAGATAGATAGATAGATAGATAGATAGATAGATAGATAGATAGATAGATAGATAGATAGATAGATAGATAGATAGATAGATAGATCCCGCTACCTTTGTTTTCCTAACGAAAGCCCAGGCGCCCATTCTTTGAGTCTAAGCTGATCTCAGTCCAGGACAGTCCGAAAAAAAAATTCCGCCCGAGTGCGAGATAGAACCAGTGACCTTACTATCAGCAGGCGACTGCACTAACCGCTGCACCAGTGCAGCTGGACAGTTTGGCTCGATGTTTGTAAGCTGTCGTCCAGGCCACATTCTGAAAATAACTAAGAGTTGGTGACACTTTTCTTCTCAGAAAATGGTGTCTAAGCAGGTTGCATAAACATGTCTATTTTCATTGATGCTTTTCCCTTAGGTTTTAAACATCCTTTTTATTTCTTTTTCTTTTTCTTTTCAGTTGGTATTGTCTTTCCCCGTCTGAATTCTCCATTCAGGACGTCAAAGATTTTCCAGACAGGGGTGTTTTATTCCACACAAACACAAACACAAACATACACACGACACAAACACACATAAGTATTTAACATTTTTTACTCTTTCTTCAGGGCATTGTATTTCCTTTACTATCTATCTTATTTTACTGCTCCTTGTTTGTCTGCTTACAGAATATGTCACTTTTTAAATATTCTCACTAATTATAAATTTAATCCTTGTAATCGTATCTACTGATAATTTATGTTGTACCACAAATCTAGATTACACTTCAAACTCAGAATATACAGATGTATAAAATTCAACATCTAAATGAAACAAATTAACTGCAGTTCAAGATGCAATCAGTTTCATTCAACCGCATGGATTCCCTTAACAAAATAATAATAATAATAAGTGAAAGGATTAAAGGACCGCACGCGCTTGTAAACATAATAATATTTATTAAGATCTAAACGAACTTTGGCCTTTGACATTCCCGGAACTGCTGCCGCAAGGCATGATATCCACAAAAACAACATTCACAGTTTCCGGCAGCGGACCAGAGATAAGGCGGTCATGTTTTCTCAACCTTACTAGTCCCGGCACAAGATATTCGGATAAAACTTTACACCTTCAATGATATTTATCTTAGAGAATGTCTTGAAATTGTATCTTTATCAACATAAAAGAGAGAGAGAGAGGGGGGGGGGGGGTGGAATATTACCGATAAATTTATACACAGATTTGAAAAAGTCATCAGCGGTGCGAAAGAACATCGATGTTTTAAACAAGTTTCTCTTCAGATTTACAGAGCAATTCTCACAATCAACGGGTGACAGATTATTAACACAACCGAAATTCTTTGCTTAAGAGAGTGTACATTTTTTGTGAAATGTAACGTCCATAGATGTACAAGAAGGTCCCCCCCCCCCCCCGCTCTACGAACCGTTTAGAACAAAGAACTTGGCCAGACCTCAGATGCTGCTGAAAATTAGAGACGAAATGCCGTATTTATGAGAGAAAAATGAGGTAGATGTCTTAGCGGATGACGACGACAACGAAGAAGAAGAAGAAGAAGAAGAAGCAGAAGAAGAAAAGAGGAGGAAAAGGTGGAGGAGAAGATGAAGCAGAAGAAGAAAGAGAAAGAGAAGGAGGAGACGTAGGAGAAGGTGCTGAAGAAGAAGAAGAAGAAGAAGGAGGAGGAGGAGGAGGAGAAGGAAGAGGAGGAGGAGAAGTAGGAGTATGAGAAAAAAGCAAGAAGAAAGAAAAAGAAGAGAAACTGAAAGAAACAAGTCATAAGCACGGACTCAACTCATTCTCTCCAGCAGAACAAAATAACTGGCAGTGCTGGTAGATCTATGTCAATAATTACAGAAAGCTAATCCTCGCAAAGTCTAAATACAATTTTTAAAAAGCAGAAAATTTCTAGCACAGCCTACGCTTTTAACGAGCAACTTTCATCCAGTTTCTTTCTACTAAAATTCCTCATCAAAATTTCCTCTGGCAGACCATAGAAATCCTTCGACACGAGATAGCAGGGATGGTTCATAACGGGAAAGCATCATCGCCAAAGCATGTCGGGACACCGAATCTGGAGAATGAATGCCTAACAATAACATGTTTTTCTTACACAAGTCACTGGCATAAAAACTGGTTCTGTGTATGAAATATCTGACATACGATAGGCAAAGGTTAAACATTTTTTTAAAACTAGTTTTCTTGAAACATTCCTCGTTGGCTTTCGTTGAGGGGAAAAGAAAAAAAACCGCTGGACAAGCCCAGTGACCTATATCCGGGCATTTTTTCTTTCGCTTATCCATCTCCAGGGCTCGCACAAAATCCCAGTCGAGCAATTATCTTTCCTGTCAAGCAAAGGCATCCTCAGATCACAGACTGGTCTAGAGATTTGTTTGCTCGCCTGGAGCCATGTTTGGCAGCTTGTCTTTCTCGCTTCTTCCAGTGTGGGGGCCTACACAACATTAAGCCCCAGGGACCAGGAAGTAAGTTGCAGGACTTCCGCCTGGCATCAGTGCCCTGGAATTGCTACAGACATTAAACGAGAGTAATTTTAAATATATTTCTGTCTTATCCTATTTTTTTTTGTGTATGTTTGTCTTATGCTGCTGAATGTGATTTTGTGTGTGCGTGTGTGTGTGTGTGTGTGTTTTCTGTCTTAATGCTCTATCTGAATGTAATTTTTGGAATGTTTCTGTCTTATGCTGCTGAATGTAATTTTAAAAATATGTTTCTATCTTATGCTGTATGAATGTAAGTTTTTTATGTTTTTGTATCATCACCATCATCATCATCATGTACCGTGCCGACTGGCGTTGGCTATTAAGCTTCTCCAGAGTACCCGATCCTTCATGCAGGGCATTAGGTCAGTTGGTGATCTCTTACACCCTTTCTTCAGGCTGTCCACTATCATTTCTCTTCTTCTTCCCCTGGCTCTTCTTCCCTCTGTATGTTTGTTATATGAACAGCATATTTGTAGAATGTCTGGAAAAGAGTGAAAGATGTATAATAAAGGGCAGAATGTCAGACGGGCCTGCGTGCCCAATTCTTAACCCTTTTGAAATAAAGATCAATCAATCTGTTTCTCTTGTTGTTGTAATATTTTCAATGCCCCCCCCCCTCTTCTCATTGCATGTCCTATGAAAGTACATTGCCTCTCTCGTATTTATTTATTTTTTGACAAGATTTTTTTTGTCTCTCCACTTCGACAAAATCCTCCATTAATTATTTGTGTTGTCCAGGGAATTCGCAACATTCTTCTGATAAACCACATTTCTACAGATTCCAATGATTTTTGTGCAGACTTGCCTATTGTCCATATTCACTTCCATATAATAAGATAGGTTCAATATAGCATTTTAGGACTCGTTTTCTAACATTCAGTGATAAAGATGTGTTGGCTAATATGTTTCTCATTCTCTGAAATGCAGTCTTTGCTTGGCCTGTTCTGTTCTGCATTTCCCATCAGAAGTTATTACTGCTCTAAGGTATTTACAATAGTTCCATTTAATTTTATGCCGCATTTTGATGGATTCTATTTCTTAGATATAACCACAGTCTCTGTCTTTTTGATGTTTAAAGTAAGGCCTTTCTGTTCACTTTCTTTGACTACTTTATCCAAGAGATTTTGCAGGTCTTAGTGGTTCTCAACTGTGTCGTCAGCATACCAGAGATTGTTAATATTGTATCCTCCCACTTTTATACCTTGGTCTGTAATGATCGTTCTTAGAATATTCTCGCTGTACAGAAAAAAAAAAGGTCAGGAGATAGTACACATCCTTGTCGCACCCCTTGTTTTATTGGTTGATCTTTTCTAGTTTTATTTTCAACTCGAATCGCTGCTTCCTGCTGCCAGTATAGATATTTTACAACCCCTCAGGTAGCAAACGTCTATTTTTTATGTCTTCAAACATTTTAATAATCTCGTCATGTTTCACCTTTGTTTTATACTGCTAAATGTAATTTTTTTGTATGTTTCTGTCTTATACTGATAAATGTAATTTTTGGAATGTTATGTTATGTCTTAATTGTTATGTGAAACTTGTAGTATTTTAATTTATTACATTCTTTGATGGGATTTACATTGTACTTTCGTCTCCCTTTACAGATCGGAATTTGTAGAATATTTCTATTCTATCCAGCTGATTAGAATTTCAAGCACATTTCTCTCTTACAAACAGATTTAGAATTTCAGCTGCGCTTTTTGTCTCACACGTGGCATGAATATCTGCTAGATTTTTTTTTTCTTATAAAGATCTGAATTTCTAGCATATTTCTGTCTTATAAATTGCCGAATTCCAGTTACATTTCCATCTTAACCCGTCGATAAATTCTGATAGCCCGATAATAATCTATTTTAGGTCTGATGAGCGAGTATTTACTGAAAGGTCACGTCTTTGTATTATGTAAGAAGCCAGTATTTATGTCATTCCTTTTTATCCTTTTTTTCACAAAACTGAAACTGATTGTGCTGTCGTACGATCTTTATACAGATATAAACGATTTTTATATAAATATAAACGTAATTTATATAGATATAAGCGTGATTTTTACGATGAATAAACAGGTAACAAAGCAACCATGTAACGTTCCTCAGACAAGAGAACGTAACAAGAACAGATTACAGTCTCTCTCTCTCTCTCTCTCTCTTTCTCTCTTTGAACCTATAGATGGCCAAGGCTCATAGGGTTTCCGCAAGGGTTCTCCACAACCGCCTGTCTTTCGCCATGTTTCCTCTAATGCCCAAGTGAGCCTTATATTGTTCAACATCCTCTGTGTTGTTCTTCTTCTTGGTCTACCCTTGTTCCCGTAGCCATGAGCTGACCATCTCAGTGCTGTGTTTGGTAATGAGTAACCACTCATCCGAAGCAATTATCCCAACCATCGCCATCGTCTTACCTCAGTAATCGAAGTCAGTGGCTTCATCTACATTTCTGCCATCAAAGTGTTAATTCCTATGGTCATCATCATCAGGTGCCGTGCCGACTCGCGTTGGCTATTATGCTTCTCCAGAGTACCCGATCCTTCATGCAGGCCATTAGGTCAGCTGATGTCTCCTCTCCCACACCGTCTCGTCAGATTGTCCAGTATCATTTCTCTTGGTCTTCCCCTGGCTCTTCTTCCTTCTGTTTTTCCTGTTGTTACAATATTTTCAATGCCTCATCTTCTCATTACATGTCCTATGAAAGTACGTTGTCTCTGTATTACAAGGTCCGACGATTAAGTAATGAGACTAATTCCAATAAAAAAAAATAAAATAAACAACAGCTAAAGATATAACCTGTATTTTATTCAAAGTAAGGCCATTGTGCAGTGATACAGCGAGTGGCACGATCTAACAAGCACTGGAATGACCTCTGCAGTTCTTCTGTTGTTATGGCCCTTAAACTCGATGTTACGGCCCTTTGGATGTCATTAGTATCGTCAAAGAAGCGTCCTTTAAATGGTAACTTTAATTTTGGGAATAGAAAATAATCGCAGGGAGACAAATCTGGAGAATAGGGTGGATGGTTGAGAACACACACTTGTTTTTGGGCCAAAAATTCGTGTACAACTACCGCCCGGTGAGCCGGTGCATTATCATGAGGAAGGAAAAAACTGCCAGGTGTTGAATACTCGGGTTGGACTCGGAGGATCCTTTTCAATAGGCATTTTAAATTCTTAAATAAGCTTTGGCAATGACAGTCTGCCCCTCTGGAATAAATTCTTTGTGAATAATTCTTTAGCTGTCGTAGAAGCACACCAACATTGTCTTCACTTTTGACTTTTGAAGATGAAATTTTTTGCCGTTTGGTGATGATGATAACTTCCACTGAGCATTTGGCGTTTAAATGTGGGTTCATAGAGGAAAATCCATGTTTCATCCTCTGTAACAATCAGATTTAAGAAGTGTTTATTTCTGCGACACGTTTTGGTGATGTCTTTTGCGTACTCAACATGCTAATATTTTTGGTCATCTGACAACGCATGTGGTACAAACCGGCGAGCAACTTTTTTCTTGCCCAAATCTTCCACTAAAATTTTACGAATGGTCTTTCGGTTAACATTAAATTCATCTGCCATCATCCTCACAGTCAAACAACGATATTCTTGTATCCGTTCTCTTAACTTTTCCAGTGAGTTCCTCATTACGAACAGAAATTGGGCGCCCATGTCTAGTTACATTTTTAATCGTTTCGACACCACTTTTGAATCGTGAATACCACCTGAATATTTGTGCACGACATAAAAAATTATCACCATAAACTTGTTGCATCAATTCAACTGTCTCAATGGCACTTTTTCCGAGTTTTAAACAGAATTTAGTGTTAGCTTTTTGCTCCATGCTGATTACGCGACAGTGCACCTCTAACTAGGTCAACAACATGGCGGCTTGTTTATCGTCTGCTCATCAGGGGGCGATGAAAAGTTGCCAGATCAAAGATAAAGGTTGCCTCTTTGAATTCCATGCTTTGCTTCAGAGATGGCATTTCTGTCTTGGTCATAATAAAATCAATCTCATTACTTAATTGTTAGACCTTGTATTATTATTATTATTATTATTATTATTATTATTATTATTATTATTATTAGTATGACAAGATTTTTAGTATCTCCAGATCTTCTCAAACATTCTCCATTAGTTATTTTTGTTGTCCAGGGAATTCGCAACATTCTTCTAATAAACCACATATCTACAGATTCCAATGATTTTTTTTTTTTGCAGACCTGCCTATTGTCCATGATTCACTTCCATATAATAAGATAGGTTAAGTAAAGCATTTCAGGACTCGTTTTCTAACATTCATTGATAAGGATGTGCTGGCTAATATGTTTCTCATTCTCTGAAATGCAGTCTTTGCTTGGCCTGTTCTGTTCTTAATTTCTGTTCTGCATTTCCCATCAGAAGTTATTACTACTCAAAGTATTTGAATTTCCTATGGTATGTGGTCAAAATATTCGTCTAGTCCTACGTAAATATTTAGTCTGGAAGCATTTTAGTTAGATTACACCTAATGCTCATCAAAGGAAACTACAATAAGAGACGAAGGCAAAGAACAGACAGTAGATATTCCCCGAATATTTTAATATAAACTTGAAGCAGAACACAACAAACTGCAGTTTTCAGGCTCTGGATAGAGCATTACAGACAATTACATGTCCATCTACATCAGCTGAAGGTCACTGAAGTCTCGCCATGTACATCCTTAAAACTGGCTCTAGAAGCCATGTCGCATCTTCCCCACAGTCAATTTGTAGAGCGGCAATTCCCAAAACTATTTTGATCTCGGCCCTAAACTGGCAATGGTAAGTGACCATGCGACTCTTGAACAATAAAAGTTCTGAAATATTGAAACACAAAAAAAAAATGCTTATATGAATTGTAGTCAATGCGGTGTTTGTTGTTGTCATTTTAGTTTTGTAAGTATGACGACATAAAGTAGTAGGATTTTCCTTGAATCCCTGAGTTTCTGTCTTTATTTTAGCATATTTCTGTTTGAGCACTTTTTCAGAATATCTTCTGGTGAGCTCACTTCAAGCCCCCACCCCAGGGCCTCGATATGGTTTAGGAACTAATGCTTTAGAGAGACTTATAAGTCCAAATCTTCTTCCTAGGAAAAATAACTTAGAGTCAAAACTTTGGGACATAGTTAAAGAGTCTTCTTCTTCTTGGAGCTGAAAACCCGATGTTCTTTGCGGCCGATGCAGTGAAGGTGTCGGATTGAGAGCATGTTATGGCGGCTGTTTTTCAGTCCCTGTATGGAGTTTAAAAATAAGAGTTATGCAATATTTCTTTAGCAGACTCCACCACCATGGAAATTATAGCCATTCTTCTCTCGTTAATCAGGCTAGGCCTGCTACGGGAGGGGAGTGTGGGGGTGGGGGGGGGGGTGCCAACTGAGAGGTGGGACTGGATCTTGGTTGGTTATGGTTCACCAACCCTAGGTTTCTTACTGTCAAATCGGATAGCGTGTTCACCCTCAGTCCTTGGTCTCCATGGAGCCAGCCCCTGATATATAAAACATCCCCAGGGGACTTGCTAGAATGTCACGTGCATAAAACAGCAAATAAAGAGAAAACACTAAGGCTATCAAACGTGAAAGAATTTCATTTAAAATAAACCAAAATATCGCATTGTTTCGTTGATGTGAGTAAAGGTTATTCCTCACATTTTTTTTATGGTGTTGGGAAAACAATCAGATGAAAAGCAGAGAAGACAACTTTCAGAGAAACACTTACAAAATAAGATATATGTCGATATCTACTTTACTGCACAGTAGACATTATGGCATCACCCTTGTATTGAGAACGCAGCACTCAGGACGGGGTCTTAAGCAGTGTGACTCGCCTTTAATGAAAAATTAGGACGATCGCATGTGCTCTTTATCCTTTGTCAAAAGATTTAACAGACAAGTTCCCGACACCTGGTACACAGTTTACTAAAGACTAAATGGAAAAAGTACAATATGTTTAAATTACCTGACATGTTCGTCGATAAATTTTCTTCTTAAATTTAATATATGTCAGAAAAGTGAGAAGTTTGCAGCCAGATATACACACACAAAGCTGTAAATAAGCTGTAATTATTCAGGATACGAAAAGGTTAAAGATTTAACAAAGAGTGAGAGAGAGAGAGAGCGAGAGAGAGAGAGAGAGAGATGTAAGGGAAATTAAAAATATGTAAATTTAGGATTCCTTAAAATACGACTTTTAATCACGGACCAAGGAGTGAGAGGTAAGTTTGAGTGTTTGAGTGGAGGTGAAGTCCATAGGAGATGTGGCATCAATGAAGATGTCGGAAATGGGCTGTAAAATGATAAACAGAAGCGAAAGTTTTGAGTAGGAATGGGTGCAGGAGTTGTTGTCAGTGGAGATGTATGAAGGATTCAAGAGTGGGATAGTAGAAACATTGAGGAGCTGGAGCTGGAGCTGGAAGATTCTGAGTACCAATACACGGTCCACAAACTTTCTAATGAAGACTGGAAAAAAAAAAACTACATTGATAGAAACCTCTATCTCTTCTTTCGATCTACGCATCTTCTGTCTTTCTCTTCTCCCCTCCCCCCCCCCCCAACCACCACCCCCTCCATGCTGCACGAACTTACACTCTCTCATTGTACCAGGTAGCAGAACTTTAAACTCCCTCGAGTGAGTGTAGGTTTGTAAATCTCGCGGACACTCCAGATCAAAGCGAGAATCCTTCGAGTTCTCTCCCCCAACTCTCTCTTTTTTGCTGTAATCACAGCCTCGGCCCATACTCGTTTACATGATTTACCTGCCCTTGCTAATCACTTACTTTTTGAAGGCGAGCACAAATATTTGCGGGCTGAGCTAGGACAGGAAGGAAAGAGAGGATGAAGTTCAGAACGATGATTTGTGATTGAAGGAGAAGACTAGCATGAAAACTTTCGAAAAAAAAAAGCCACGTAATCATTTTGAAAAAAAAAGTGAAAGAAACAGAAGAAATACGAGAGTTTTAACAAAATTGTCAGCATTCGCATTACATATTCTTTGTTTTTGGAGATACGGTGTTCTTAAAGTTGATGATTCGTTCAGTCACGTGACTATGGTCTTGATGGTTGTCGTAGTAACAGTACCGCAGTGGTTTTCTAAACAAGCCCGTGCTTTTATCGTATGTTAGAGCACATATGTTCTGACGACTTTCACCGACATAAATACGAGTACCAAAATTATTAGAGGAATGAACAATTCTTCTATTTTAATTGCTATGGTATTTTAAACTATGCGTGCCGCGGTGGTGTAGCGGTTAGTGCATTCTCCTGCCGATCAGAAGGTTTCTGTGTCGATTTTGCACTCATCATCATCATGTGCCGTGCCGACTGGCGTTGGCTATTATGCTTCTCCAGAGTACCCGATCCTTCATGCAGGCCATCAGTTCAGTTGGTGATCTCCTCTCACACCATCCCGTCAGACTGTCCAGTATCATTTCTCTTGGTCTTCCTCTTGATCTTCTTCCTTCTATTTTTCCTGTTGTTATAATATTTTCAATGCCCCCTCTTCTCACTGCATGTCCTATGAAAGTACATTGTCTCTCTCTTATCTTTTTGACAAGGTTTTTTGTCTCTCCAGGTCTTCTCCTACATTCTTCATTAGTTATTTTTGCTGTCCAGGGGATTCGCAACATTCTTCTAATAAACTCGGTTGACATTTGTTTCCGACTGATCGGCACCGGGGTCAACTAGACTAAAAGCGGTTTCCCTAGAATAAAAAAAAAACAAAAAAAAAAAACGATAGGTAGAACAGGTCCTGGCATCCCGACCTCAAATGCTGCAGTGGTCTAGAAATGTGAAGGAGCTAACATTTCACACTCCAAAGGCGTGCAAATGCTACTGGACGCAGATACGAGTATCTTGAGACTAGAAATCCCTTTCATATAACGACCAGAATATGGAATCTCAGAAGCGAAAGAGAGAGGCAAATGTAAAATATAGCAATGCTGGACTTGGCACAAAAATATGGCAATGCCGAGCTTGACACAATGTAGCAATGCCGGAATTGACAGTCGGGACTGACACGAAAATGTATGCCCTCTAAATTGAAATTGTTGCTGTTCTTCTAATTGTGTACCAAAAATTAGAAGAACATCTAACTTAGCCCGACATTCACTCGGTCAAGAATCGGACTCTCCGTTCGCGTTTCAGATCATGGTTGATGCTGAAATATTGAAAAATGGTTGGGGCAGACAGCATTCATTGGATGGATACATCGGCACATTTAGTAACTCATTGCCCATAGCAGTGGAATGCGGTTGGCGGAAACTAACTTCCGCTCGGATGAATTCTCCACTAATTTCGAGACCAGTAGGCTGATTGGCTCATTTGGCCGGAAGCGACAGTCACGTGAGAAGGACTTATGCATGCGCCCAGAGAACGTTACATACCCATTTATCAAAATTTTGTATTTCACTGAAAACTAAAATCTGCCGAGTTCGAAATGTGCGAGGCAATTTATTCCACATTTTCCTGGAATATGCTTTTATCCAGTGCTGGACATTACAACTGGGAAACATTTTCTCACAATGCAACATTATATCGGTGCAATTTTTTCTCTGTTATGTAGTATAACTGATTTATGAAGTATAATTGATTTATGTAGTATAACTGATTTATTTAAAAATCGTAGCATTCTGTATTTTTTAAATTAAAATATTTTTGCTACTAAGTTTAAGGTTGAAGTGGAAAGGGAGAGAGGAGGTTGGGGATGGGGGGTGGGGAGAGGAAGTAGAAGAGGGTAGGATGGGAGTAGTTATAACGCATCCTCCTTAAGACATCCTTTTTTGACTTGCTCCTTGCTTTTCAAAATAATAATAAATTTGTTGCCTAACTTTGAACAATAAATATAGATGTCAGAGAAGAAGAAGAAGAAGAAGAAGTAGAAGAAGGAGAAAGAAAAAGAAAAAGGAAGAAGAAGAAGCAGAAAGAAAAAGAATAAGAAGAAGATGGAGAAGAAGAGAGAAGAAAGATGAAGAAGGAAGAAGAAGAAGGGAGAAGAAAGATGAAGAAGGAATAAGAAGGAAGAAGAAGGAAAAAGAGAAAGAAGAAGGAAGAAGATGCAGAAGAAAAATAAAGAAGATGAAGAAGAAAAAAGAAAGAAAGAAAGAAAGAAAAAAAATAAGAAGAAGAAGAAGAATGAGAAAAGAAGAAAAATGAAGAAGAAGAGGAAAGAAAAAAAGAAGAATAAGAAGAATAACAGGAGGAGAAGGAAAAGGAAGAAGAAGAGAAGAAGAAATAGTGGTGGCAGTAGCACTGACAGTAGTAGCAGCAGTAAGTGGCAGCGGCAGTAAATAGTAATAGCAGTAAGTAGCAGCAGCAATAAGTAGCAGCACCAGAGGTAAGTAGTAGCAGCAGTAGTAGTAAGTAGCAGTAGCAATAAGTAGCAGCACCAGAGGTAAGTAGTAGCAGCAGTAGTAGTAAGTAGCAGTAGCAGCAGCAGCAGTAAATAGTAGCAGCAGCATTAAGTAGTAGCAGCAGCCGAACTGAAGCGGATTGTAATGGTGACTTTCTTTTCGAATTTTCATTCAAATTTTTGTTTTGAAAGGTAGATCATCTTGACAGAACGAAACACAAGACAAATGTTTATATGAAACATAAGACAAGTGTTTATATGAAACATAAGACAAGTATTTGCACGAAACATGAGACAAGTGTTTATATAAAACATAAGTGAAACATAAGGCAAGTGTCTGTCGCGAAGTTAAAGTGACAGAGCCAAGCGCGTTATGTTTTAGCCTTGGTAGTCTTACAGACAACTAACCATACACACACTTGTCACTACCACTTTACTGTGTGAAAGCTTCCTTCTTATCTGACAAAAAAGAATTAGCAAGTCTATCTATCTATCTATCTATCTATCTATCTATCTATCTATCTATCTATCTATCTGTCTCTTCTCCCCCCCCCCCCCCCCCGCTCTCCACTTTTTCGACACTTTCTTTGACTAGACACGATATTCAACACATTTTTACATTCTAAGGCAGTGCACAATGAGCTGCACTGCTGGTCCCAGATTAACTATTAGGCTGAATTAGGCTGAAGAGATTTAAACCTGTAGCCTCAGAATGGACTAGTGGGGGGTGGGGGTGGGGCCCGACGTCAAGGAATTAAAAGAAAAAAAAACCCTCAGATTATTACTTCATAAATATTATATCAGGAGATGAAAGGTACAGTCGTAGGGGCCCAGGGCCCTTATAAAGTTTAGCCTAAGGGCCCTGATGATGACTAAATCTGGCACTGTCTGGAGTTGATGATAATTAGTAAATTGTGATGCTGCTTTGTCCTTCCTGAGCACATTTTTGTTGATATCTCCCCTAGGAAATATTTCGTTCCCATCAGCAAGAGTTTCACAGTTCCGGATACAGCCCGAGGATGTATCGGAAGACTCGTTCTTATACTCGTAGTACAGATGGTATGAGATAAGCCAGCAATAAAAACACGAGTTCCTGAACCGTGCAGTGACCGCTATCTTCTCGCGAGATATTGTGTGAAATCGCGAGATCTTGCCCTGATATTATATATTTAAGGTTGGGGTGTCCTTGACGAGTTGGCAATTGGGGATTGATGAAACGGTAAACGAGGTCAGACTACCACAGGAATAGTCTGTTTTCTTAGGTTCAGTCTCCTCCTCCTCCTCCTCCTCCTTCTTCTTCTTCTTCTTCTTCGTTCGCTTCTACCACCAAGACCGCCGTGTGATCCTACTGAATTTACGTCTGTGGTCCTCATTAATTTCAGTCTCCTAACTTTCACCAGTGTCTGAAAGCGAATGTGTTGCATTTCTGGTCTAGTACGCTACACCTGGAGTGTTGAGCTTCAAGGCCCCCCCCCCCCCCAAGGACCATAACTGCATGGGGAAAGACAATGACAGACCTAAAGTAAACAAACAAATTTTGTATAAACTTACATAAAAATGAAAAAAAAAATGGCGACTGTGAAATCAAAGTACGTTGAATGTTTTAAGTAGCTATTCAAGCCTTTTAAAAATTGTCTTTTTCTTTTTCAAATGTTATTTTTCAAACTTTTTTTGTGTGTGCTAAATTTGATAAAATAAATTGTAATTTTATAATAGTCTAGCGGGCTGCAAGAAATGGGCTTGCGGGCCGCCAGCTTGGAGGAAATAAAAACTTGAAGATAGAAAGAGGCACAGGCCACAATGTCCATGAAGGAATTGTTTTTTCTTTTGTTTACGGGCTGATCAATCGTAACAGTCTATGTGAGGTTGCCTCTGTTGTTACTACATCTGCTACTACGACCATTACAACTGTTACTACTACAACCACTGCAACTATTAATACTACACCCATTGCAACTAATACTACTACAACCATTGCAACTATTACTACTACAGCCATTACAACTATTACTACTACAGTTACAGCTACCACAGCTACAACTAAAATCGGTCGCGACGAGGGGGGGGGGGGGTAAGAGCTGGGGTTGTACTGCTTGGGTCCGGACTGTTGACGGGGCTCGTCGGCACGGCCATTCCCCCAAACCCCTCGCTCCCTCCCCCCCCCCCCCCCCCCGTTTAGATATGTCCCCGATGGTAACTGACCCAGAGACCCAACCTGGCTCTCCACGGCTCTGATTATACCTACTGTTGTTAAACTACTACACCTACAACAGCTACCACTACCACTTTTCTTGCTCAACCATACAACCTACATTCTTCTCTAATTTCCTTTTTTGTGTGATGTATATTTCGCATGATTGGGACAAAAATGGAAACAACATAATGTATAAAAAGGACAATAATGGAAACAACATAATGTATGAAATGGACAAAAATTGAAACAACATAATGTATAAATAGGACAAAAAAATGGACACGGCATAATGTATAAATGGTATAGAAATGGAAACATAATAAAGTATAAATATGACAAAAATGGAAACTACATAATGTATAAAAGGTACAGAAAAGGAAACAAAATAATGTATAAAAGATACAGAACTGGAAACAAAATAATATATAAATGGGACGAAAATGGGAACAACATAATGTATAAATAAGACAAAAATGGAAATAGCATAATGTATAGATAGGACAAAATGGAAAAAAAATTGTATAAACAAGACCAAAAAATTGAAACAACATAATGTATAAAAGGTATAGAAATGGAAACAAAATAATGCATAAATGGGACAAAAATAGAAAAAAACATAATGTATAAATAGGATAATAATGGAAACAACACAATGTATAAATAGGACAAAAATGGAAAAAAACATAGTGTATAAATAGGATAAAAATGGAAACAACAATGTATAAATGGGACACAAATGGAAACAGCATAATGTAAATGTGACAAAAATAGAAACAACATAATAAATAAATAGGAAAAAAATGAAAACAACATAATGTATAAATATGACAACAGTGGAAGCAATATAATATGTAAATAGGATAAAAATGGAAACAATATAATATATAAATATAACAAAACTGGATGCAAGATAATGTATAAATGGTTCAGAAATGGAAATAACATAATGTATAAATAGGAGAAAAATGGAAACAACGTGGTGTATAAATAGGACAGAAATAGAAACAACATAATGTATAAATGGGAAAAAATGGAAACAATATAATGTATAAATAGGACAAAAATGAAAATAACATAATGTATAAATGGGTAAAAAATGGAAACAACATAATGTATGAATGGGACAGAAATGAAAACAACATAATTTATGAATGGGACAGAAATGAAAACAACATAATTTATGAACGGGACAGAAATGAAAACAACATAATCGTATGTCTCAGTCCGTCAGTCATTTGCATGTCCCTTGACGAATTTTGCCTCCTTAGCAGCTGTACTATAGTCCTATCGGTTGTAAGCAAGATGTCCTTCTGCTGATGTCTTGCAATCATCTTCGTTTTGGTCTTCCTCTCTTTCTTTTTCCCATTATATACCCTTCCAAGACTGTCTTCTCTAGATTATCATGACGTTTAATGTGTCCAAAATATTTTAAGTTTTTTCTTTTTAATCTTCTTTACTAGCCAGCCTTCTTCAATATTAAGTTCTTGTAGTATAGATATATTTGTTCCTTTTTGTGTTCATGATATTTGAAGAACTCTTCTGTAGCATTTATATTCAAAGGCATTTATGTGTTTCTCAGCTGTTTTGTTAAGTGTCCAGGTCTCACAGGCATATGTTGCGATGGGAAAGATGCATGCCCTTAAAAAATCTTATTTTTGTGGTTCTGTCTGTTCCTCTCCACAGATTCTTTACTTGTTTTACTTTCTGAAGAGCGATAGATGTCCTCCTTTTAACTTTCCTCATTTATCTCCATTACCGTAGGTCTAGTGTCTGAAATAAAACTGTCCCTACCCGTGTTCAGTTTTTATCAGTGTGATGCTTTCTTTTCTTCTCTTGCTCCTTACTCACTTGATGACTCTGAGAACGCCTTTCTTTCCGCTTGAGTCAGTGAGCAAGAGTCGTCCCAAGACGCTGGATGTAAAGTTTAGAGCGCTGATATTTCGTTTGCACTCAGTTTTAAACTATCGTTTTGCGCCTCGCTCAGGTCGGTCTCGGCGTTTAGAGGTGACTATCATCAATATCTCCAGGGACGAACTCATCGTCTGTTCTTTATGATTTTATAGTCTAAAAGTACATAGATACGGTTAGCTGTTAGCGCTGTCGACTTTTTATTCACTAGTAGCACTCTGGGGTGGGGTGGGGGGTTGGGGGATATGATTAGCTGTTTGTTAGCTTTGTCGACTTTTGTTTAGTGGTAGTACTCGAGAAATATGATTAGCTGTTTGTTAGCTTTGTCGACTTTTGTTTAGTGGTAGTCCTGGAGGAATATGATTAGCTGTTTGTTAGCTTTGTCGACTTTTGTGATAGCACTGGAGGAATGTGATTATCTGTTAGCTTCGTCAGAAAGTATGAAAGTAAAATGAGAATTTATAAATGAAAAACATACAACATCCAATATTTCGGCGTCAGCTTTTTTCAAGGAAGACGTACAAAAACAAAACGACATATAAATAAAAAGAAGAAAAGTGAAAACGAAAAACTTAGCTTTATGGCATCCTTACTGGTACAGAATGCAACAAAACGTCCTAAAGACGAGGCCGGGAGACGACCCTCCGAAACATTGGATGTTGTATGTTTTTTCATTCTCATCTTACTTTCATGCTTTTTGCCATTTGTGTTTTTATTGCCTCACTTTCCTCACTTCTGTCACTTTGTAAAGCTGAACCATACATCTCTATCTACCTTTATTACTAGAACAAGTTTGACTGCGGTCGTTATCTCTGTTATCTCTGTTATCTGTTAGTTTTGTCGACTTCTGATTAGTGGCAACACTCAGAAGTTAGCGACAGTTTCAGGCTGACAGACTTTTCCTTCAAACACGCATAAAATATCCAAATCCTTCCTTTTGGACAGAAAGAACTGTGCTCAGACAGGAACGCATAGTGTTCGCTTTTAGACCACTCTGTTCGAGATGATGATGATGATGATGATGATGATCTCCGCCTTCTTCTTCTTCGTCTTCTCCTCCTTCTCCTCCTTTGTAATTAGTACTTATAATATAAAACTATTGCCTTTTCTGGTAGTCTTTAATTTCAGATTTGTCTTATCATGCTTTAAATCTTATCTTCTATTCTGCTACTTCAGTTCTTACTTAATTTTTCTCATCATTATGCACAATTAATTTTTTTCTCTACATTATGCACAATTAATTTTTCTAAACATTATGCAAAATTAATTTGTCTAAACATTACGCAAAATTAATTTGTCTAAACATGCATAATTAATGTTTCTAAACTTTATGCAAAATTAATTTTTCTAAACATTATGCAATTTAATTTGTCTAAACATGCACAATTAATTTTTCTAAACATTATGCAAAATTACTTTGTCTAAACATGCACAATTAATTTTTCTAAACATTATACACAACTTCCCTCTTGTCCTTTGTCTCTGCGAGAGTGATTGATTGATCTTTATTTCAAAAGGGTTAAGAATTGGGCACGCAGGCCCGTCTGACATTCTGCCTCTCTGCCAAAGAGAGAGAGAGAGAGAGAGAGAGTGGGAAGGGCTGGGGGTGTGAGAAAAAAAGAGAGAGGGAGAGAGAGAGAGAGAGTCTTATCTAATAAGTGTATTTATCGATGAAGTTATTGACTCACCTGTGTGGGAGCACTACCTAGCGGCTCACACGGTGAAAACCTACCGGCCAGGTAAACAGGTAAATGATACAACTGCAAACACGTGTCATACGCCAGTAGTATTGTCAGAATTTTGTACCTGTGCAGAACTCGGGGTACTTGTGCAGAACTCGGGGTACCTGTGCAGAACTCGGGGTACCTGTGTAGAACTCTGTGTACCTGTGCAGAACTCGGGGTACCTGTGCAGAACTCGGGATACCTGTGCAGAACTCGGGGTACCTGTGCAGAACCCTGTGTACCTGTGCAGAACTCGGGGTACCTGTGCAGAACTCGGGATACCTGTGTAGAACTCGGGGTACCTGTGTAGAACTCGGGGTACCTGTGCAGAACTCGGGGTACCTGTGTAGAACTCGGGGTACCTGTGTAGAACTCGGGGTACCTGTGTAGAACTCGGGATACCTGTGTAGAACTCGGGGTACCTGTGTAGAACTCGGGGTACCTGTGCAGAACTCGGGGTACCTGTGTAGAACTCGGGGTACCTGTGTAGAACTCGGGATACCTGTGTAGAACTCGGGGTACCTGTACAGAACTCGAGTACTGCAAACTTCTCTCTGAAACATCAGGTTCCTATATAACTTTATCACTTAACAAAGTAACAGCACATATAGTTTTCATAAAGCACAGTTTACATATAGTCTTACCAGTTTGATATAACGCGCATTAATCCTTTCACATCGCGGTTTAACGGTGTACATAGTTTTGGCACAATGCCGTCCACTAGTACAGATAACCTTGCTATAACTTTGTCTAACATTACATATAATCTACGTACACCGGGGTCTAAGGTTTCTCATGATTTGCTAGAGAAGGGGTATCTAGGAATTTTAAAAATCTACTTTTGAGTTCGAATATTTGCTGGTTTCTCCTCTCTCTCTCTCTCTCTCTCTCTCTTTCTCTCTCTCTCAGTTCCTTTCTTTTCACCTCTCTCACTCAGTGACACACAGGCACCAAACTTGAGTGTATTATTTGCTTTCTATGCAACATATAAAGTATTTAGGTTGGTGAACTGTTGGTGCTCTCTGCCATACAGGCGGTCTCTCAGTTCTCAGATGATCTGGCATGCAATCTCATTACCTACAAGAACGAAACAATTTCAGAAATCTCACATGGAGCCGCTCTGAGCGAGAACCTTGCTCCGTCGCTCGGGGAGAAAGCGAGGGTTCAGTAGAAAGACAAGCAGCGCAAACAAAGTAGACCTTCGACACAAACGTGACTCCTATGACTGCGTCAGACGCTGGCGATCAACTGTGAGTAGAATCAATAACGGAAAGTGACTACTCAGCAAGATCAGATCTAGCAGACACCATTAACAAACTGATATTAATAATTAAAACTAACATTGCGTACAGGAAGCGGTTTTTGATGTTGGCAGAAGCTGATTGCTATAAATTTATCGAATGTAACTTTGATGAAGAGCCTGTCTCATAAATGATTCTATCAACATTAGGCTGGCATAGCGGGCAAC
Organism: Achatina immaculata; assembly: GCA_009760885.1. NCBI lineage: Eukaryota > Metazoa > Mollusca > Gastropoda > Stylommatophora > Achatinidae > Lissachatina > Lissachatina immaculata. The sequence goes on along the minus strand of CM019718.1, from coordinate 36,684,851 downwards.
AGTAACGGAAAATGTTTGTTATTCTTGGCGTTATGTCTCTTGTCTTCAGTTTTGATCCTCATTTTCTCCTTAAACGACGCAACGCTAAATCTCTCTCCTTGTTGCTCTTTCTTCTCCTTCACTCTTATTATGTTTGAGAACTAATGCTGAATGTCTGTGACAGAATGAAGGCTGTGTTGTGAAGAGTACAATATCAGGCGGGAAGTGTGCGCCCAGTTCTTACACCTTTGAAAATGAAGTCCATGTGTTCGTTCTGTCTTTCGGCCAATTTTTCGTCAATTGCAGATATCATCGTTTGTCAGTTTCTTTTCGATCTTCTTCTCCGTATTTGATCGTTATATATTTTTTTTTCTTGGTTGTATGGTTGTCATCTTTGTTCACTGTATGCTCTAACCATCTATTCTTGTTTACTGTATGCTCTAACTATCTATTCTTGTTTACTGTATGCTCTAACTATCTATTCTTGTTTACTGTATGCTCCAACTATCTATTCTTGTTTATTGTATGCTCTAACTATCTATTCTTGTTTACTGTATGCTCTAACTATCTATTCTTGTTTACTGTATGCTCTAACTATCTGTTCTTGTTTACTGTATGCTCTAACTATCTATTCTTGTTTACTGTGTGCTCTAACCATCTTAAATCTCCCGCAGCGGGAGAATTTCATCATTGACATAAGGATCATTGTGTTCCGCTCGAGAAGAAGCCAACAATGGATCCCAGGACCACCATTATCTTGTGAAAGCAGTGACTCGTGGGGTTGTTAGGCCCGGAAGAAAATCAGAACAGAAGAAGAAGAACAAAAAAAAAAGCCACAAAACCGTCTACTTTCACATTCACCATCACCATCAAGATTACCATCATTATCAAGATCAACATCAAGACCACCATCAAGATCACCATCACCATCAAGATAACTATCACCATCAAAATCACCATTACCATCAAGATCAAGATCACCATCAAAGATCACCATCAAGGTCACCATCACCATCAAGATCACCATCACCATCAAGATCAAAATCACCATCAAGATCACCATCACCATAAAGATCAAGATCACCATCGCCATCAAGATCACCGTCACCATCAACGGGGCGGAAAAGACATATTCTTAAACTGCAATGCAGCCAGATAACACAAAAAACTTCCACACGCCGGGACAAGCAACTGGAGCCCCACTATCAGCAACTCCCAAATGGCAGCCACCGCAGATCAGATTCTTCCATCAAGCTCCGCCCAAATCTTGATATTTTCAGAATCGTTCAGTCCAGCAGAGTTTTAAAACTTATCCTATTATTTCAACAAATCAGAACGCACTTCACATGAAGCGTGGTTCGGCACTTCAGCTGGGGCAACCGCCATGTGAAATGTTCCATTCAGTTCTTCTTCTACCTGAAGTCACTCCGTGAATGATATGAAGCTATTACGCATGAAGAAGAATATAATGAAGCGTGAACTAGTGGCTAGGTATTAAGATATAGAATAATTGATTGAAGTTTCTGAGCGTCAGACGAGGTGGTTGGGGGTGTGGGTGGGGTAACAAACTCTGACTTTGATTTAGATTTTTCTAAATAAAAAGAGAACTGTAGCGAGTTTTCACTGTAACTATTGACACTGAGTTTTTAAGTCCCTGGGTTATAACCTTTGACCGTTTCTAATGCCAGGCTGTTGAATGTGCAAGAGTTTTTTTGATGTTTTTGCTGCATCTACGTACAAACAGTTGACCCCAGATCTTTTTTTCTAGCGCGACCCAAAACTAGAAGTGAATAGTTTTTGAGGTATGATTATGGATAAAACTAAACGTACAGATTGATTCAGTGTCCAAGGACATGGATGGATGTGTAGACATACAGTTGGAGTCAGTGTAGATGAATGGATGGATGAATGGACGGACGGACGGACAGATGGACGGGAGGAAGGAAGGACAGATAGACGGGTGAATGGATGGATGGAAGGACAGATGATCTATAGACACACACTTTGCATGTATCGTAACTCCTTTTTAAAATTCAGATTTGTCAGATATTCTGCTCGCTTATACTCTCCGCGGTTCTCAAATGTTACTCCAACATTACCACAATCGTTATTTTGTTTGATGTAAATTCCTGGGAATACATGACCCAAACAGAATCCTCCAGTCTCTCTTGCTGTCATTTCACCACAGTGTCTATGTTCTTTCCCCTAAGCTAATTATCTCCCGTAAAGGTCAGGGGCACGTAATGCGCGAGTTTGGGCACACTTATCTGAGGTATCGTTCATCAGTAGACTTCTGACTTTAGATACCTGCAATAACATGCTCCCTGTGTGCTACGCAAATACCCGTAATATATTATACCCTGACCTCTGAAACGCCGCGTATGAATACATTTTCTTGGCAATTTGCGGAATGTCTTTGATGTTCTAAGGGTGAATACAGGGAGGGTTGATTTTCTTAAGAGGTTCAATTCCCGCAGTCTTAAGAGTAAGTGGCTGGAAGAGGTCAGAAATTAGCGCCAGCATGATTTGAAACGGTCTCGCATTCTCTGACTGGTCGAAGATAAGGAGGCTATGTGCGTTTATTTTCTGTAAATTTTATTATTGTGTTTTGATTTCTTTCTTCTTTTCCTTCGTCGTTTTCTACAAGGTTACCACCACAGAGAGTGAAGTACAGAAATATTCTGAACGGTATTTTTGGATAGCAGGGTTTCTCAGCCTGGGGGACCATTGACCCACCCCCCCCCCCCCGAATATCTTGAAATGGATGACAATGGTAGGACATTACAAGATTATTCTTGTTTCCTTAAAATTTGAAAAAAAAGGCAACATTTTATTTGCGGCTTCGATACTCCGAAATTGTTCTTTGATTCCCTGTAAAGTTTGCTATCTAAAGCTTGTATACGCTTTCAGAAATGAGGAATAAAACTTTTATTGGCATTATAAGGCACCTTTCTGTCACGAGCTGGGCATTATAAGACACCTTTCTGTCATGAGCTGGGACTACTTGACTTACCAGTTCTCTCTTTCTTGTTATCTGAAAAAAATAACAGTATAATATTGTGGTTTGTCCCTCGCATAGTGATGCTCTCTTGATCATCATCAGCATCAGGTGCCGTGCCGATAGGCGTCCTCGATCAGAGTTCTCCATAAACCTCAGTCCGTGATACTCCCCCCCATCAGCTCACTTGATGGCTTTATATGAAGCTTTCGTGTTGGGCTCTCCTTGAATATTTGTTTTTCCTCTTGACATCCCCCTACCTCTCTTCCCATTTATCTTTCTTGCTGGCGCTGCATTCTCTTCATAGCCAATCAGAAAGAGTCTCGTTGTCCAGCCAAAACACCTGTCTCAGTGAGTGTGGTGTTCAGAACGTCAGTGAGAAGTCGCAGCTCATTGTCTTTCCAATAGTTAAACACGGCTGATGCTATTTCGCATATTTTGGTCTATGTTATGTAGCATTTGCCTGACGTAGCGGGCTGTGAAATGCCTTCACCTTTTAAGGTCACTAACAGCATTTGGGGTAGGGGATGCCAGCATCTGCCCTCGCTGTCCTTGCTTTCCTAGGGAAACCCTAGGTGCCTATTTTCTGAGGCCGGGTTGACGCAGTGCTGGCTGGTTCGAGATATATTTCACCCAGGGACCTTCTGATCGACAGGCTAATATACTAACCACTATACCACCGCGACACCCCGATATATTTTGACAGAATATATTTTTAAAACTCGATTCAACACACTTGTTTACTTTTTGAAGTTCATTTATCACACTACACTCATCTATATTTCCTCTCTTTATACATTCATCTTCTTTCTTTTTCCTATTGCCAAGTCCTTGCCATGAATCACTGCATCTGGTTTTTCCAGTATTGCTTTGCCCTCTTCTGTTTCTGCATTGTACGATACCAGCAATAGACTGACAGCTCGTGCTAGCACATCTTTATTCGTTTTCTAGTATTTATTGGCTCGAGATGATAAAATAAGCACACAGTAAGAATTTCATGTCTATTGTATTAACTTTAATAATTTGCATATATTCACTTTTTTGTTATTCACCTCGTGAGCTCTGGTAACTTTTCTGTTAATTTGCAGCCGTGTTCAACGACCCTATGGTATTAAGGTACGTTATAAGGGATATTGCATTGTAGGTTTAGGGAGAGCTCCATGACATTTATGGGGAGTTCCATAACAATGTAGCATTACGGGAAAGTTCCGTTATTTTGTAATGTTATAAGGCAGGGTAGGGTTTGCATATTATAAGGATACGGTTGATGTCATGCTTTTAACTCCATTATCCCAAAACTACACTGTTATGGTTGGCATATTATAAGGATATGATTGATGTCATGCCTTTTACTCCTTTATTCCAAAACTACACTGGTATGGTTGGCATATTATAAGGATATGATTGATGTCATGCCTTTTACTCCTTTATTCCAAAACTACACTGGTAGGGTTGGCATATTATAAGGATATGATTGATGTCATGCCTTTTACTCCTTTATTTCAATACTACACTGGTAGGGTTGGTATATTATAAGGATATGATTGATGTCATGCCTTTTACTCCTTTACACCAAAACTACACTGATAAAGTTGGTAGAGCTTGCACAGATAAGGGAATCCACTGCTCAGAGCGATATTGAGGCAAAGCTTAAATAAACTAACAAGTACCACTTTTCTAACAACAACACTTACTTTTAACTTCAAGAGCAGCCTCCTGGTTTCTTTCTACCAAAATTTCTCATCAATATGTATTCTGGCAGAGCATGGAAATTAATTTCCGAAGTCAAGGAGTTAAAGTTTAATTGCTGCTGATAATGTACACAGAGGCTCATTTGTCATAATTATTACTTTGTTGTATTTTGCTATATCTCTTACATATATTTTGTTTATTTTGTAATATTTTCGATTATTTTATACATGTTTGTGGGTATATAAACGTGCCTGTGCTTATCTCTACGTTTTTTAGTGAGATTAATGGATATTTTCTGCATTGAAAAATGACTTAAAATTTCCGCAGTTTTTCTAGTGTTGCAGTTTTTGTTGGAGGTCGTATTAAGCTGAATAATTTTCATGTTTTTATCCGTCATTCTCTGACAGAGCGCTTTCTGGCTACAAAATGAGACTGAATGAAAAAAGTGATTGATGCGGCCGGATTTCTTAAAGATTTGGGCCATTTACGCGCTTGAACGTTTACCCAGATTTTTTTGGGCTTTTTTTTTCCGTTGTAATGTCAAATTATGAACACTGGGAAAATATTTGATGGTTAGTTTAAACACAGGGGGCAACTGTCAGTTTTGTCGAATGGTGTAGGAGATAGAACATTTTTATTTATTTATTACTTTATTCCAAACTTTGTTTCAAATTTTATGACTTCCACGGAAATTTACAATAATGATTTTAGCCTCTGTCTCTCTCTGTCTCTCTCTCTCACTCTGTGTCTCTTTCTCTCTCTCTCTCTACATACATACATACATACAGATATACACGTGTGTATGTATATACATGTGTATATCACTGTGTATGTATGTATGTATGTATGTATGTATGTATGTATATATATATGTATGTGTGTGAGCACTTGTCCTTATGTGTGCATACATACATGTGTGTGTGCATGCACATGTCTGTGTATATACATTTTAATGTATGTGTGTATATGTACACGTGTGGATGTGTTCGTTTATATGTGGTATGTGTGTGTGAATAAATGCATCGGTACGTTGTGCTTTAAAAAAAGTATAGGTGTATGTACTATCAAAGTCTAAATTAGTTTAATCTAAAGTACAGCTTGAGTGTTGTATCTATTACATTGCTGTTACTAAAAATTTGTTAGTTTACAACAAATGTGAAAATGTAATTAAGTTTATTTCAGTGTGTTACATAAAGCAGAATGTGCAGTGTATGGAAAGAAAGGGTTTATTAATTATTTACTTATTCATTTTTTTTGCTTTTTCATGCATATTATGTTCAATAACAAATGCTGAATATCTGTGACTGTATGAAAGTTGTATGATGAAAGGCAGAATGGTAGACAGGCATGCGTGCCCAATTCTGAACTCTTCGAAAATAAAATCCGTTCGTTCTCACTCTCTCTCTCCTCCTCTTGCCAAGGCCACATCTGTTGTTCCTGTCTATATCTTCTGTAGTCCTCCTGTCCATATCTCCTGTAGTCCTCCTGTCCATATCTTCTGTAGTCCTCCTGTCCATATCTTCTGTAGTCCTCCTGTCCATAACTTCTGTAGTCCTCCTGTCCAACTTCTGTAGTCCTCCTGTCCATAACTTCTGTAGTCCTCCTGTCCATATCTTCTGTAGTCCTCCTGTCCATATCTTCTGTAGTCCTCCTGTCCATATCTTCTGTAGTCCTCCTGTCCATATCTTCTGTAGTCCTCCTGTCCATAACTTCTGTAGTCCTCCTGTCCATATCTTCTGTAGTCCTCCTGTCCATAACTTCTGTAGTCCTCCTGTCCATAACTTCTGTAGTCCTCCTGTCCATAACTTCTGTAGTCCTCCTGTCCATAACTTCTGTAGTCCTCCTGTCCATATCTTCTGTAGTCCTCCTGTCCATATCTTCTGTAGTCCTCCTGTCCATATCTTCTGTAGTCCTCCTGTCCATATTTTCTGTAGTCCTCCTGTCCATATCTTCTGTAGTCCTCCTGTCCATATTTTCTGTAGTCCTCCTGTCCATAACTTCTGTAGTCCTCCTGTCCATATCTTCTTTAATCTTCCTGTTCATATCTTCTTTAGTCTTCCTGTTCATATCCTCTTTAGTCTTCCTTCACTCTTATTTCCCTGAGGTGTCCATTTCAGCTCAATGTTTTGCTAATGAGGTACCAGTCACCCGTAGTACGTGCCTCAGCCATCGCCAACGTCTTTCCTCGACAATCGAAGTCAATGGCTTCATCTGCATTATCGTCAGTGTTAGCGAGGATAAAGAAAGAAGAAAGGAAAAAAAACCCCAAACTTTGGCTAGTACATCTTTTTATACCTATAAGCCTCGTTATAGCATCGACAATCTCTCTCCGACCTGTCAGACATCCCCGAACATCCTCTCCCTAGGTTCATATCCCGGCCTGGCCGTATTAAAGTCGCGGTTCCTAGTCTTTTTTTTTAGGTCGATGACCTCCTTTCTGGCCAGAGAACAGGCTATTGACTCCTCACTAAAACATAACAGTAAACAGAATAAACAGAACCAGGATGGTGCTAAGATATTTTTAACAGTGCTAATCCATTTGCTGGTACATGGTCCCTGAAAAATCCCTCTTTGAATCTCTTGTGGAGGGGGGGGGGGCCTCCCATCGACCCCAGACTGAGAACCACTGGATTAGACAGTTCCTAACCTGGTAGAGTTTGAACATCTTAGTTAACATGTGTGAACTGGCATCTGGTGTTATTCTCGTACCGTGTTGTTTCATAAACAACTGTTATTAATTTAAATGCCAGACGAGTAACTCGAGACAAAGATAGGAGGCCATGTTTCCTCTCCCTCGGGGAAGAAAGTAGCCCAGGGAAACTACGGCAAAACATTGACGCCCAGTACTTGAACTAAAAGCTCGTAAACAGATTTAAGGAGGTGTTTCTCGTATTTCTTAGCCTCGTATTCTCGCAGTTTGTGCAGTGACTCAGACTTTTAGGAACAAAATGCACGTGCAGTGCTACTTTCGTTGTTGCTCTAGGCATGATCATCATTCTGTGCCGCGTACGCAGGTAAGGATATATGCTAATGATCTCCAGCTAACTCTCGTTGGTTTGACCTGGTGCAGGGCAGTTTGTTTTAGTTGATACAGGACGGCAGTCAGCGTGTTAGAAACAGATATGTACACTAATCTTCTTCTGAACATTCTCAGTTGTATGCTTAGTAATGATAATAAGACCGGATCTTTTAGTTTCTTTCACGACGGATTTTTGAAGAAAGGTAAGGACTATCTTTTCTCTGCCTGTTTTGCCTGGACAACTGACATGGAGAAAATGCCTCACTTTTTTCTACTGTTCGGACCAGTTTCAAAGTAAAAACCAATTTCAGAGGAAGAACCAGTTTCAGAGGAAGAACCAGTTTCAGAGGAAGAACTATTTTCAGAGGAAGAACCAGTTTCAGAGGAAGAACCAGTTTCAGAGGAAGAACCAGTTTCAGAGGAAGAACCAGTTTCAGAGGAAGAACCAGTTTCAGAGGAAGAACCAGTTTCCGATGTTTGGAAGACTGGCAAAGATGCAGAGGATCCCGCCCCCTCCTCCGAAACAAACAAAAAAAAACAAAACAGGGAAGCAAAAGAAAAGAAACAAAACATCAGCCTGGCTATTAACTGCCTTAGGGTCTTTTTATCTATGTTTCCTGTCACTGATAGCCTCTGTCAACTGATAGCTCCTGTCAACTGATAACTCCTATCACTGATAACTCCTGTCACTGATAGCTCCTGCCACTGATATCTCCTGTCACTGATAGTTCCTGTCACTGTTAACTCCTGTCACCGATATCTCCTGTCACTGATAGTTCCTGTCCCTGTTAACTCCTATCACTGATATCTCCTGTCACTGATATCTCCTGTCACTGATAGTTCCTGTCCCTGTTAACTTCTATCACTGATATCTCCTGTCACTGATAGTTCCTGTCCCTGTTAACTTCTATCACTGATATCTCCTGTCACTGATAGTTCCTGTCCCTGTTAACTTCTATCACTGATATCTCCTGTCACTGATAGTTCCTGTCCCTGTTAACTTCTATCACTGATATCTCCTGTCACTGATAGTTCCTGTCCCTGTTAACTTCTATCACTGATATCTCCTGTCACTGATAGTTCCTGTCCCTGTTAACTTCTATCACTGATATCTCCTGTCACTGATAGTTCCTGTCCCTGTTAACTCCTATCACTGATATCTCCTGTCACTGATAGTTCCTGTCCCTGTTAACTTCTATCACTGATATCTCCTGTCACTGATAGTTCCTGTCCCTGTTAACTTCTATCACTGATATCTCCTGTCACTGATAGTTCCTGTCCCTGTTAACTTCTATCACTGATATCTCCTGTCACTGATAGTTCCTGTCCCTGTTAACTTCTATCACTGATATCTCCTGTCACTGATAGTTCCTGTCCCTGTTAACTCCTATCACTGATATCTCCTGTGACTGATAGTTCCTGTTATTTTGAGAAACGTTCCGTTTTTTATGTGAATTTTTGTTAGTCAAATGTCTTAAGTGCTCTTTTCTTTCCCCGATCTTTCTTGTTGACCTCTTGTTTTAGTCCCAGATTTAGGCAACACTTCTTAAGCTTTTATATGTTCCCGTACCCAGCTTTCCCGGATTTCAGATTTTCCGGACAAAATTCTGTGTACGTAATTCAGTTTGTCCTATGTCAGCATGTTCGGGACGCCGACAGTAATTCAACGCATGTCCGACATTTTGTACGAGTGTATGTTTTTTTTTAAAAACCTATCGTACTTCCTTCATTGTCATTTTCCTCTCACCTGTATGCTATCAGTGTCAAACATGGACACTAACAGCCAAGAACAGAAGAAAAATCATCACGACAGAAATGAGATGTTCAAGGAGAATACGAAATGTGACAAAGAGAGGCCAAATAAGAAATGACACAATCAGGGCAAAGGTTGGAGTAACACCAGCACTACACTTTATCCAGAAACAGCAAGTCAAATGGTTTTGCCATATTACATGGTTACCAACCAGGCAGTATATCACAGACAACATTCACACTAAGATTTGTAAGTAACAGAGGAAGAGGCCGCCCACGCGGGAGATGGAGACAGGAAATTACAGAACCGTTAAATATCTTTTGCTGAATACATTTAATAATAAATTTCAGAAGAGCATGACAGAGAATTTTCAGTTGCTTGTCAGTTGCTTTAGAACAGCGTTTCCCAAACTTGGCGATAACGCCCCCCCCCCACTCCCTTGGGCTTGAAAAGGACCGGGGGGAGTGAAAGAAAAAGTGGGCATAATGGGGGGGGGGGGCGGTGAGGGAAAACGAAGTAACAGACGGGGGCAGTAACACCTTCCTTCTTAGCACATTCATTCATTCATTCATTTGCATGTCCCTTGCGGAACTTTGCCTCACTAACAGCACTCCTGTAGGCCTTTCGGTTGTGAGCAAGATGGCCTGCTGCTGATGCATCCATTTGCAGATCATCAACGATGTCTTGCAGCCATCTTCGCTTTGGTCTTCCTCTCTTTCTTTCTCCCATTATGTACCCTTCCAAGACGGTCATCTCTAGATTATCATGACGTTTAATGTGTCTAAAATATTTAAGTTTTCTCTCTTTAATCCTCTTTACTGGCCAGCCTTCTTCAATATTAAGTTCTTGTAGTATGGATATATTTGTTCTTTTTCCTTAGCACTTTACAAGCTGATATAGAGTAATTTGTGTCCCTACATGAAACTCATCCATCATATTAAAAGTTCAGAAAATAGTGTAGTAGGCCAGTTATAAATGTATTCCCTCATATTGTTGAATAAACTGGTTTGCTTGCTGAAGTTTTTAGTTGTGTACTGCATATCTTTGTTTAATAAGTCATTGTAAGAGTAGCACATGGGGAGGGGGAGGGGGAACGTTGAGGATGTGACCTGGAAAAAAGGGCCGGCAACCCAAACAAGCATGGGAAACACCGTTTTAGAATTAGCTGGAGTGGCTGTGATTGTGATTGACTTGATTGTGGCTGACTGTGAATTGTGGTTTTACCTGATTTGCGATCGACCTGATTTTGACTGTTTTCATTGTGATTGACTTCACTGTGATTGTTTTCATTGTGGTTGACTTCATTGTGACTGTTTTCACTGTGGTTGCCCTGTCGTGGCTGGACTTGGTGGTGGTTAGTTCGTGGCTCGCTTATTTTGATTACGGTTCACTAGACTATCATTTAGCTTGACTATGAATGATCTAATGAGTGAAATCATTTTACCCTGTAGTGTCTCATGCTTTTCATGGCTTGTTTTGGTGTGATTATTTTTCCCAGCTCATCTCTGCCTGTTGTCATCACTGCACCGTCTTCCTGTGTGTGTTGTTATCACTGCACCACCGTCTTCCTCTGTGTGTTGTCATCACTGCACCGTCTTCCTGTGTGTGTTGTTATCATTGCACCACCGTCTTCCTCTGTGTGTTGTCATCACTGCACCACCGTCTTCCTCTGTGTGTTGTCATCACTGCACTGTCTTCCTCTGTGTGTTGTCATCACTTCACCACCGTCTTCCTCTGTGTGTTGTCATCACTGCACTGTCTTCCTCTGTGTGTTGTCATCACTGCACCACCGTCTTCCTCTGTGTGTTGTCATCACTGCACTGTCTTCCTCTGTGTGTTGTCATCACTGCACCGTTTTCCTCTGTGTTGTCATCACTGCACCGACCGTACGTCTTCTGGCTTCATTCTGTAAACCGCCACTGGCGTATGCCATCAAACTTTGTTAAAACCTGCGTTCGCCTTGCTTTCCTTGATGCGCCTGTAAATGTTTTCATAACCTCCAATCAGTGCTCACCTTGTATTTGACACTTTGCAGTCTGCGGTTTCTCAGGTCTAGCGTCGGCGAAAGTAGATCTAAGATCATATTCTTGATTTTCGTTTTTTTTTTTTTAAACAGAGACAGAATACAACTTTGTTCCGGATGTTATCAGATAAGGAAAAGACCTTGGTTTCTTTATATTTTGTTAGAGAAGTCTAGCTTTTCTTTCCCGTTTTGTTCATTTTTATAGTAAAGTCTGATTCGAAGTATTAGTTCCTTTTTAGCAACAGTTAAATTGTTCCCTTGTGATTATAACACTGGGTTCCCTGTTTAGCGTGAGATAGCGCAATATCTTTACCAGTTTGTTTCTACAGTATTTCATGAATTCCCTGTTCCCCCATCTTCTGCGTAGGATATGTATGGTGTATTTACCGTCACTCATTTAGAAAGAAGACATGGCCGAGAACACGGGCGCCATCTATGATACGTGGGTTCGAAGAGCTGAGTTTTTGGGGTTTATATATATATATATATATTCATTTGCATATCCATTGTGGAACTTTGCCTCACTAACAGCACTCCTGTAGGCCTTTCGGTTGTGAGCAAGATGACCTGCTGTTGATGCATCCATTTGCAGATCCTCAACGATGTCTTGCAGCCATCTTCGCTTTGGTCTTCCTCTCTTTCTTTTTCCCATTATGTACCCTTCCGAGACTATCTTCTCTAGATTATCATGACGTTTAATATGTCCAAAATATTTAAGTTTTCTCTCTTTAATCCTCTTTATTAGCCAGCCTTCTTCAATATTAAGTTCTTGTAGTATGGACATATTTGTTCTTTTTTGTGTCCATGATATTTGAAGAACTCTTCTGTAGAATTTACATTCAAAGGCATTTATGTGTTTCTCAGCTGTTTTGTTAAGTGTCCAGGTCTCACAGGCATATGGTGCGATGGGAACGATGCATGCCCTTAAAAATCTTATTTTTGTGGTTCTGTCTGTTCCTCTCCACAGATTCGTTAGTTGTTTTACTTTCTGAAGAGCAATAGATGTCTTCCTTTTAATTTCCCTTATTGTATCTCTATTACTAGTTAGTACTGATCCAAGATATTCAAAACTCTCCACTTCTTCCAGTTTTTCCTCATTGATACATATTTCAACTGCCTTGTTTGTTTTGTCGGTTATCATCAATTTAGTTTTCTTTGCATTAAGATAGAGATTTTGTTCTTCGCCGTTCTTAAGAACTGACATAATTAGTTTTTCCATTCCTTTTATATAATTAGTTATATAATTTTTACATAATTAGTACATATATATATATGTAGTGAAGTCTATATATATATATGTAGTGAAGTCTATATATATATATATATATATATATATATATATATATATATATATGGCAGCCTGACGGGATGGTGTGAGAGGAGATATCACCAACTGAGCTAATGGCCTGCATGAAGGATCGTGTACATCTGGAGAAGCATAATAACCAACGTCAGTCGGCACGGCACCTGACTTTATATATATATATATATATATATATATATATATATTGAATGATCGCATTACGCGTAGTTACCTGTAAATTACCGACAGAAAAAAAAGGGGAAAAACTCGAAACGTTTGGAGATTGTCGGTTGCCTTAGCTGGTTTATATTATCAGAAACCTAGTAAAAAGCAAGCATGGAAACCGACTTGTGGATGATCAGACTAGCAACATGATGATGATGATGACGTTGAGCAACATGGAGGAGAATCAGCCAGCTTTTATCCTGGTTCCACGTGTGAGTATTCTGTAAAGGTTAAATCTCGCCGCCGATAAGGTTAAAAAAAAAAACAAACCAGAAAAACAAATAATTTCCGCTGGTGTTCGTAAAGTATGTTTTTTTTTTACATTTTGAATTAAAAAAAAAAAGCATAAAGTACTGAACGCATTTGGGTACTGACAGAACCGATATTTCGGAAAGTACTTTTGTACATGAAAGGTACAAGACGGGTACAACTTGTACGAGGTTCGAAAAATCCTTTCTGTAGCCCTCTCAAAAGCCGTTTTGTACTATGCGTCTTTTTTTCTCACAGAAAGATAATAATAATAATAATAATAATAATTATTATTATTATTATTATTATTATGAGCGATAAAAATGACGGTGAAAACTGATTTTTTGGAACTGAGGAATCCAATTCCTGCAGATGGCAGCGTCCAATTTGCTGCATCGTCTACATCTGGTCTGCACACTTTGTATACACTTCTACTTCCTGGTCTAGCATCATTTAATGCTTCTGAGAGATATTTCGGCCACCACCGCCGCCCCTCCCCCGCCCCTCGGGCTCTAATCCGGGCCTTAGAAGAGAGTGGGCGAACTCCTCCACGCTCGTCAGACATCTCGAAGCACTTAAGTTAACGGCTAGTTTTGCTCCAGGGCGACTGAACTCAGAAGTCCTCGAGTTTCCAAGCTGTGAATGGTCCGAGTGTGGGAATGCCAGTTCCTGTTTTGTTTTTCTTTTTGTGTACAGAAGGTAAAAAACAACAACAAAAAGTGTATGTGATAACCAAACTCTACATATATCCTTAACATATATGATAACCAAACCCTACCTATATCCTTAACGTATGCGATAGCCAAACCCTACATATATCCTTAACATATGTGATAGCCAAACCCTACAGATATTCTTAACATATGTGATAGCCAAACCTTACATATATTCTTAACATATATCATAGCCACACCCTACATATATTCTTAACATATGTGACAGCCAAACCTTACATATATTCTTAACATATGTGACAGCGAAACCCGACATCGCTTGAGACAGTGGCGGTTAATTATGTAGGACCTACCTGGTACTCCGGGCGCGCCAGGAACGTGTGAAAGATGTTTCTTGGACAGTACTCTTTAATGCACCTGAACAACAAGAATGAACTTAACAGAGGATTTTTAATCCTGGGATAATTGTTCTTCGGCTGCTTTTCTGTCTCTCCAGTTATTTCAGGGGAAAGTGAGAAAGTTGCGTTGTTTTCATTTCTCATTCCACTATACAGGTTTTCATTTCTCATTCCACTATACAGGTTTTCATTTCTCATTCCACTATACAGGTTTTCATTTCTCATTCCACTATACAGGTTTTCATTTCTCATTCCACTATACAGGTTTTCATTTCTCATTCCACTATACAGGTTTTCATTTCTCATTCCACTATACAGGTTTTCATTTCTCATTCCACTATACAGGTTTTCATTTCTTATTCCACTACACAGGTTTTCATTTCTCATTCCACTATACAGGTTTTCATTTCTCATTCCACTACACAGGTTTTTATTTCTCATTCCACTATACAGGTTTTCATTTCTCATTTCACTACACAGGTTTTCATTTCTCATTCCACTACACAGGTTTTCATTTCTCATTCCACTATACAGGTTTTCATTTCTCATTCCACTACACAGGTTTTCATTTCTCATTCCACTATACAGGTTTTCATTTCTCATTCCACTACACAGGTTTTCATTTCTCATTCCACTACACAGGTTTTCATTTCTCATTCCACTACACAGGTTTTCATTTCTCATTCCACTACACAGGTTTTCATTTCTCATTCCACTACACAGGTTTTCATTTCTCATTCCACTACACAGGTTTTCATTTCTCATTCCACTACACAGGTTTTCATTTCTCATTCCACTACACAGTGTTTCATTTCTCATTTCACTACACAGTGTTTCATTTCTCATTTCACTACACAGGTTCTCATTGCCCGTTTCATTTCACCGTTCCATATTTTAAATGAAAATAGGCGAGAAGTAAACTAATTTTGGTAAGTTGCCTTGACCTTTACCTATCCTAAAAGAAAGATTTCATAATCGAGTCCGTTTTTAAAGTTCTGATCGTGTGATACTGTTTTCTTATATAAATGATGCTTTTCGTTTCATTTACATATTTTATTGTTAGCCACATGTTATTCTCTCTACCTGGAAGTGAGAGCAGGGTTAGCCACATGTTATTCTCTCTACCTGGAAGTGAGAGCAGGGTTAGCCACATGTTATTCTCTCTACCTGGAAGTGAGAGCAGGGTTAGCCACATGTTATTCTCTCTACCTGGAAGTGAGAGCAGGGTTAGCCACATGTTATTCTCTCTACCTGGAAGTGACAGCAGGGTTAGCCACATGTTATTCTCTCTACCTGGAAGTGAGAGCAGGGTTAGCCACATGTTATTCTCTCTACCTGGAAGTGAGAGCAGGGTTAGCCACATGTTATTCTCTCTACCTGGAAGTGAGAGCAGGGTTAGCCACATGTTATTCTCTCTACCTGGAAGTGAGAGCAGGGTTAGCCACATGTTATTCTCTCTACCTGGAAGTGAGAGCAGGGTTAGCCACATGTTATTCTCTCTACCTGGAAGTGAGAGCAGGACGCGGTGAAGGTCTTGACACGAATCATCGTGCCAAATGTGGACCTGGGTGATGACGGCTTTTGGTGGGGAGGGGGGAGGGAATGGGAGAGGGGGGACTAAAGCGATCCCTTTTCCGTTAGCTAGACTGAGCCTTATTATAGGGGTCGTGGGACAGGGTCTTGATTAGTACGGTTCGTCAACCACAACTCAAGCAAGACAGCTACATTGAGCAGCGTCCTCACCCCCCCCCACCCCCTTTCTCTCTCTCTCTCTCTCTCTCTCTCTCTCTCTCTCTCAAGTACATAAATTTCATTTAGGTGAGTTTTCATTTCAAGTATAATATTATCTTTGAAAGATTTAATTAAACGGTCGGTTTTTTTAAGGAAACTAAAACAATGTCATCTTTAAAAAAGTAAACTTGACAAATTGGAATGTAAATACGGTAAACTGTTAATGTAACTCGTTGCCGAAATCTTGGCAGGAGAACGGTAAACATTACCAAAATATTGGCAGGAGAACGGTAAACATTACCAAAATATTGGCAGGAGAACGGTAAACATTACCAAAGTATTGTTAGGAAAAGGTTAAACATTACCAAAATATTGGCACAGGAAGGGTAAACAATACCAAAGTGTTGCCGGGAGAAGGGTAAACATTACCAAAATATTGGCAGAAGAAGAATAAACATTGCCAAAGTATTGGCAGGTTATTGATATTATGGCCTACTATTTTTTTAATTACTTTGACACTTTTAATACCTCTCATGATCTTTTCAGTGCATAATGAGAAATGTTACAATGTACAATTTCAAAGTGAAATTTTTGAAACAGAATTGTGTGATTTTGAAAAAAATTTTAAAGAACTTTTAAAAAGAAGTTTTAAACTTAGAGTATTACTTTGAAACGGGCTAGGATAAATTAGAATGAACAGATTTTACAAAGAGAGAGAAGGACAGTCTTATGAGAAACTGGCGACCGGAACAAAAGAGGGAACAAAGGAAGAAATCGAACTCCGATAAGGCCAGGTAACCCGTGCATTTTACGGGGTTTCCTCAACTCGCTGGGGAAAACAGTACGTGTAACAATAACGTGTCACAAAGTTTGGGATCACAACGTCAAAAAACCTGGCAGCTCGCTTTAAGGATCATGGCGTTCCAAGTCTGAGAGAGCAGACAAAGCTCGCATACCTGCGACATTCCAGACAGATAATGCACTCTCTCTGCCTCTCTCTCTCTCTCTCTCTCTCTCTCTCTATCTATCTCTTCTTCCTCCTCCTCCTACTACCCTCTCTCTCTCTCTCCTTCATTATAAAAATAACTTGAAAACCGCCATTAAAGTTTCCCTTTTTCCAGTTTCTCTTGGAGATCGTATTTTCACCCTCCTTACGTAAATGTCCCACTCCACCGTCCCTAACAGGGTGCGCCTCCCCCTCAGCAACTTCCTGTGCTGTTTCAGCAACCAGTTAAATTTCTGCAGCAAAATCAGTCACTGAAAACGTGCGTCAGGAAGTTAATATATGCCTACATCTTCCCGTACTCTCTACTCCACTTTGTATACCTTTTCTCCTCTCTCCTGTCTCTTTCTCTCTCTCCTCTCTCATTCTCTCTGTCCTCTCTTTTTCTCTTTCTCTTCTCTCTCTCCTCTCTCTTTCTCTCTCGCTGTCCCCTCCCCCTGTTCCTTATCTCAACCCCGCCCCCATTTTTCACATTCTTTTCATTTCACTCGGTCACAAAGATTATCACTATGTGATTTATTCGCATTCTGAACACAGTAGACCTTGAACTGTCTCGCTGACCTTGAGAACTATGTAAATATGTCGCTAATAAAACCTGCACTTGAACAAAGGAAGCCAGACATGGCTATTAATCTCGTCCATCTTTTTTTTCCTCTTCCTCTCTTTCTTTGAACCAGACCTCCAGGGTCACGATGAACTCTCAACCAGCAGTAAAAGTGTCGAGAAAATCTTGAACTAGAGGTTTTGAATGAATTAGAATATATGAAGAAAAGGCTGTTTTAGAAGAATTGAAATATCTAACGCTTGTAATTTAGAATCAATGTAAATGGGGGGGGGGGGGGGAACAAGATAAAGATGGAAACGAGAAATGAGAGTGGAGGAACCTTTTGATGAAGACAAGCTCTAATTAAACATGGACTCTGCAATGATTAATTGTTCTATGCCAAGTTGATTCCTGTTTTGTTCCGTGTTTACTGTGGCTGTGCGATACTCAGAGCTTTTGTTGCTGCTGTTGCTGTTGTTGTTCTATCTGCCTGCAACTGCTAGCAGGGCGCTGTTTTGCAGGTGTTGCGGTGAAGGATGTCCATGTACATTCCTGCGTCACTGCTCCTCAGCGCTTCTGAAAGTTGCTTCGTTCTTCTTGTTTATCGCTTCTACCTTCAGAAGGACCAAGACCCGCAGAAGATGGAGAAGTATGATCGTCAATGCCATCCAGCACTTCATATTCTAACAATAATAAATGATAACAATGTAGACTGTGTACCATATATTTCTGACTAAAGAACTGAAGCTTAAAGATGCTCTTTAATCAGCACACCACACATGGAGCTTTCACAAATATGACCATTTCGCTAAATCACAACAGAGCAAGTCCGATGAAATGTTCTCTACAGAATTCATTTAATTCTGACAAATAAGATATTCGACTTGGAATTCACAACATCACTTGTACTAAGATGCAATATGACATAATCTTCGTTAGTTTCGTCGTTGAAGCACATCAATAGCAAGCTATCATGTTCTACATGCAGCATTTCTCAATGTTCTCAGCTTTACATTATTCTACACTTGATACGAGAACACTTCCTAACTCCGTAGTATTATATCAGGTGTGCAACACGTGGTCAACTAAGTTTCTCGTCTAAAATCACTGTACTCGAAGTTTCAAAAGTGTCAGCTCTTCATAATCCCTTGAATCTCTTGAAACACGTCTTCAGTCTGTCCTAGAACTACTTCTGCAAGACTGCTTTTCCTGAGAATCTATTTTTCTAGTTGTCCATCTATTCCAACTGTCGTTACCTACGTCTTCTTTCTCTCTCGTGTCTTCTTTGGTGTGTGTTCTTTCTGCTGTTCTTCTCTGATTGTCTGTCCTTCTCTTCTTCTCTTGTCTGGACCGGTCTCAGTTCACTGACTGTCCTTGTTCCTCTGTCTTCAGGGCTCCGTCCTCTGTCTCCTCTCCTCTTCTACTTTCGTACTTCTTTCTTCCTTTTTGGTCCCTCCTGTCTCTCCGCTCGCCTTTTTATCTTCGAGTCCAGCTTGATGGATATTTTGGCTCCATCCTTCAGATGTCCACTGGTTCCTTTGAGCGTTCTGATTGTTCGTCATTCAAACTGCCCCGTGACTTATCTCTCATAAGTCAATTGTCCAATAGGCCACGCCTCTAACTATTTAACTGGCCAGCTGACCGAGTTGGTCACTCCTTTATTTAAACGCCGTGTGCAATAGCGTCATAAAAGCTAATAGGTGTCAAAGTGTCATCCCCGTCTATACATTTGTCATTTACCTAAGGCATTATCTTTGCTCTTTCATGTCGGAGGTTTTATTGTATCCTCGCTTTTCATTGTGTCTGCTTTTTCTATTAGTCTTTCTATTGTTTACACGTGTCAAAATCCAGTCACGGCTTTGTTATCACTGATCATCCTACTTTCTGGCGTCCTTTCTTTGTATTACCTAAATCTCAGCGTCACTGAATCTCGTCTTTTACTATTCACTGTTTCCACTGTTTACTTTTGTCCGCGTCTTGTTCCGGTGTCACGGATATTTTATACCTTCCTCTTCCTTTTCTCTGTCCCTATTCGATGTTACTATTTTCTTTACAGTAAATTTTCGTAATCATATTCATTAATGATAATAACTATAATCATTACTTACAAGGCCATGCTACAAATTCACTGTAAGCACTTTGTTTAAACTTATTGAAAAATATCAACATAAACTTTATTTAGACATTAATGTAAACTTTCTTTAGACATGTCAATATAAACTTTGTTTAGACATACCAATATAAACATTGTTTAGACATAATCAATATAAACATTGTTTAGATATATCAGTATAAACGCTGTTTAGACATATCTATATAGACGTTGATTAGACATATCAATATTAACGTTGTTTAGACATATCAGTATAAACATTGTTTAAACATATCAATATAAACTTTATTCAGACATATCAATAAAAACATTATGAAAATTGCTATTACATAGTAACTGATACAGGTGAATGTTATATGTTAAGAAAATTAGAAGATGAATGAAATATAGTTGGGAAGATTCTGTCAGAACGATGACCAGGGGACAAATCTTACAGTTTGTACCAGGAGTTATTGATCACTGCCACTGTGCAAGCCAAAGAAGTTATGATGGAGGGTCACGTAGAAAGAATAGAAGAGAATCGTCAGACGAAACTGGCATATACAGCAAGAAATAGAAGGGACAAAAATCATGGCAACGATGAAAGAGATGATGTTGAAGAAGATTTAAGAGAAGTTGGGAGTAAACAACAGACGAGAGAGAGAGAGAGAGAGAGAGAGAGAGAGAGAGAACGCCAGGCGCAGAGATAGGTAGAGACTAATGTATCTGCAAAAATGATGCTTAAAGACAAGAAATGCAAACAGACAGACAGACAGACAGATAGATAGATAGATAGATAGATAGATAGATAGATAGATAGATAGATAGATAGATAGATAGATAGATAGATAGATAGATAGATAGATAGATAGATAGATAGATAGATAGATAGATAGATAGATAGGCGGGCGAACGGACGGACAGACAGGCAGAAAAGGGGTAAACAAGTTTTTCTTATAGTAAGTCATTCATTCACTCATTTGCATGTCCCTTGTGGAACTTTGCCTCCCTAACAGCACCCCTAATATGCATGAAAAAGCAAAAGAAAAAAGTGAATAAGTAAATAATTAATAAACCCTTCCTTTCCATACAATCCACATTCTGTTCTATGTCATTCATTCATTCGCATGTTCCCTAACAGCTCTCCTGTAGGTCTCTCGATTGTAACCAAGATGGCCTGCTGCTGATGTGTCCATTTTGCAGATCATCAACGATGTCTTGCAGCCATCTTCGCTTTGGTCTTCCTCTCTTTCCTTTTCATATTATGTACCCTTCCAAGACGGTTTTCTCTTGGTTATCATGACGTTTAATGTGTACAAAATATTTAAGTTTTCTCTGTTTAATACTCTTTACTAGCCAGCCTTCTTCAATATCAAGTTTTTGTTATAGTAAGTAGCCAGATAATAATGACAATAAAAATGAGAATAAGGCACCTCAGCGCACGCGTATACGCGCGCGCGCACACACACACATACATATCAGAGCCCTGACACAATGAAATTAAGTGATATCTTTTGCCATGGTTTTGTTTCGTAAATATATAATTTCAGAGAGATAATTTTTATGTTCTTTTGTTTCTGTAAAGAAACTTAGTTCCTTCCGGTTCCATTCTTTTCTCTTTCAATTTTTTATTCTCGACCTTGCACAAGAGCAGGAAAAGTACAGCAAAGAGCGAACACAAATGTAAAAAAAATTCCGCAACGAGGCGCTTGTAATGGCGAAAAGAACAGTGGAACATGATGGATGGGAACTACAAGAAGAAGGAACACATTATTGAGAAGATTGGAGGAACGGCCATCATGTCTGCACGAGATTTTTCCACGTGCACAATGTCTCCAGGGAAACCATTCTAACTGGCGAGGGACGGGAGTTTGTAGGCGCCTCTTCTTCTTCTTCTTGCTTCCTGCTTTTTCTTGTTTTTCTTCTTCTTCTTCTTCTTCTTCTTCTTCTTCTTCTTCTTCTGTCACGATTACTTCTATTATTACTGCTACTACCATAACAACCACCACCACCACTACTACCTCAACTACTATTGTTACTAGTACTACAGTTATTATTACAACAACAACTACTACAACAACAATAACGACAAGTACTATTACTATATCGACAACAACTACTACTGCAACAACAACAACAACAACAACATCTACTACTACTTCTACTACTACAACAACTGCTGCTGCTACTACTACTACTACCACAAATACTGCTACTACTACAACTACAACAACAACAGCTACTGTCCTTATTACTACAACAATAACAACAACAGCTACTACTACAACAGCAACAACTACTACTACAAATGGCTGTACAACAATAACAACAACAACAACAACAATAACTACTACTAATACTACTACTACTACTACTACTACAATAACTAGTACCACAATAACTACTATTACAATAACTACTACTACCATAACTACTACCAATACTATTACTGCTAGAACAACAAATACTACTACTACTACTACAATTACTACTACCAATACTGCTGCTGCTACTATTACAGCAACTAATATTACTCCCGCTACTACAACTACTACTACTCCTACACCAAGTGGAACAACTATTACTAATATTATTACTACTTGTACACCTACTCTGACAATTACTACTACTACTACTACAACTATTACTACTATTACTACAACATCTACAATAACTACTACTGCTACTATTACCCCTACAACAGTAACAATAGCTACTAGTATTATTATTACTACTATTACAACTATTGCTGGAATAGCAACTACTGATGCTACTACTACTATAGCCACTATTACTACTACTGCTACTACAATAAAAACTACTATTATTATTACTATAACTAGTACTATAATTACAACTGCTACTATTATTGCTAACCACTACTATTATAACTACTACTACTACTACTATTACTACTACTACTACTGCTACTGCTACAACTACTACTAATACACCTAGTACAACAACTACTACTATTATTGTAACAACAACAACTACTAATACTACAACTACTACTAATACACCTAGTATAACAACTACTACTATTATTGTAATAACAACTACTACTAATACTACAACTACTACTAATACACCTAGTATAACAACTACTACTATTATTGTAACAACAACAACTACTAATACTACAACTACTACTAATACACCTAGTATAACAACTACTACTATTATTGTAACAACAACAACTACTAATACTACAACTACTACTAATACACCTAGTATAACAACTACTACTATTATTGTAACAACAACTACTACTAATACTGCAATTTATACTACTACAATTTATGTTGCTACTAATACACAACTACTACAACTACAATTTCTACTACTACTACTACTACTACTACTACTACTACTACTACTGCTGCTGCTGCTGCTGCTGCTGCTACTACTACCTTTATGACTTACACATAAATTCTAGTACTCTTCCAGAGCCCCAGAAGTAGACATATGTCCCTAGTAATAAACATAGATCCCTAATAGTAGACATAGATCCCTAGTACTTGACGTAGATCCCTAATATTAGACATAGATTCCTAGTAGTAGACGTAGATCCCTAATAATAGACATAGATTCCTTGTAGTAGACGTAGATCCCTAATAGTAGACGTAGATCCCTAGTTGTAGACGTAGATCCCTAATAGTAGACATAGATTCCTGGTAGTAGACTAGATCCCTAATAATAGACATAGATCCCTAGTAGTAAACGTAGATTCCTAATCGTAGATATAGATCCCTAGTAACAGACAAAGATCCCTGGTAATAGACGAAGCCCTGTGTAGCACGCGCCACACTTAAGTCTATGATACAAGCCGCAGTGCAATGTTGATTGTGACGAGCGCTATAAAGCAGCTATAAAGCGTCATAATACCACGAGTATAAGATAAAAGCTCTAATGTAGCAAGGTTAAAAGCAAAGGCGGCAGATAAAAGTTATGGCATAGCGGATAATAAATCCAGGCAGCAAGGCTCTACATCAACGGTTCTCAACTTGTATTTGTACAGGAGATCAACTCCATGAGTTTTCCGAAGCTTGCTCATACTTCTCATATACTACAAATGTACAAGTAGTAAAATTACATATAACCATACGCGGACGTACATACATTTCCTATGGCCAAGAGCTCAAAAAGTAGTTAAATTACATATAGCCACTCGCGCATATACACCCTCCCTTTCCCGCATACCCAAAGACTTTAGTTAAATTACATATAACCACAAGTGGACATAAATGCATCCACTGTGCCTACAGACTCTAACAGTAGTTAAATTACACATAACCACACATGGACATACATACACCTCCATGCTCAAAAACTCCAAACAGTAGTTAAATTACATATAACCACGCATGGAGTACATAAACTTCCAATGTCTAAAGAATAAAAAAATAGTTAAATTACATATATAACCACACTCGGACATACATAAACCCCTTTTCCCCAAAGACTCCAAACAGTAGTTAAATTACACATAACCACACATGGACATACATACACTCCTATGCTCAAAGACTCCAACAGTAGTTAAAGTACACATAACCACACATGGATATCCATACATCCTCTATGCTCAAAGACTCAAACAGTAGTTAAGTTACACATAACCACACATGGATATCCATACACTCCTATGCTCAAAAACTCCAACAGTAGTTAAAGTACACATAACCACACGTGGACATACATACACCCCCTGTGCTCAAAGACTCAAACGGTAGTTCAGTTACATATAACCACACTCGGACATACATACACCTCCAATGTTTCAAGAATAAAAAATTAGTTAAATTACATATAAAACCACACATGGACATACATGCACCGCCTATGTCCAAAGCCACAAACAAGAGTTAAATTACGTAATACGACACACGAACATACATGCACCGCCTATGCCCAAAGACTCAAAAAATGTGTGTATAAACTTCGTAAGATTATATAATGTAAAATAACTTCTTTTTTATTAACATGTTAAGTTGGAAAAGTCGTGGTTCCAGTTCGCTGGCTGTATTAAACACACAGAAGGAACTTCATTCAACTGAATACACTCTGACTTCAGTGTCTTACAGAAGTCAATAAACTATAACAACATTTATAAAGCTAGACTGAGTGAAGTAAATAAAGTGTAATAATATTTTTACAGCTAGAATTAATGAAGTGAACAAAGTATAATAATATTTGTACAGCTAGACTTAGTGAAGTCAATAAAGTATAATAATATTTATATAGCTAGACTTAGTGAAGTCAATAAAGTATAATAATATTTGTACAGCTAGACTTAGTGAAGTCAATAAAGTATAATAATATTTATACCGATTGAAGTCAGTGAAGCGTAATAGTATTTATACAGCTAGACTTAGTGCAGTAAATAAAGTATAATAATATTTACTGAACTACATTTAGTAAAACATTTCTTAAATGTGATAATTTCCACACAACTAGATCACAACGTCAGTAAATATAATAATTTTTACACAGCTAGTTTTAGTGAAGGCAAAAAAAAAAAAAGTGTAATAACTTGTACACAACAAAATTTATTGAAATTAATAGGGGATACTATTTTTACACAACGAAATTTGTTGAAGGTAATAAACTTTTAAACATTTATTAGATTTAATTAAGTAATAGTTAAGCTGAGCGGGATTTTTTTTTTCCGACCAATACGGCCCTGAGGTCGACCCAGCCTCATAAAATGGGTACCAGAGAAAATCTGGGAAGTAAAGGCAGCGAGGAAAGGAACTGGTCACCCTACCTCACACGCTGATGACCCAGCATAATGAGGTCTCTAACGCTTCACCCCCTACGGCATTTGAAATGCTATGGGACTATCTTTACTTACTTTTTAATAGTTAAGTATGATTACTAGAACGGAGTCATTTCTCTGTTTTCTACGATTATTGGTGAAAGTCCACCGTGATTTTAGATACAGACTGGTGAAAATACTAAAAACAAAAATCTTATGGAAGTTGTATGGCTTTTAAAGTCTGAGACACGTGTTCCTTAACTTGAGAACCACGCTTGTGTGTGCATTTGTGGTGGCCTGCGCATCATTTACGGTAATAGTATATTGGGAATGTGTTCACGTGTTTTCACGACAATAAATAAAAGCTGGCACGCAGTTCGTATATGGCTTCGAGAATACGCGAGAGCAGCGGTTCTCAAACTGTTATTTTCAGGCCGCTGACCCCCCACCCCCAAGTGACATTAAATAAAAAATCTTCAGACGCTGGGAGTTTTTTGTGACTTAATAACATATTTTTAAAAAAAATTAATCTTAAAACCTAGACATGTTGCGGGGAGCCCACCCCCACCCCCCAACAAACCTGGCGCTGTTCATACGCGGTTGATAGCCCCTCTGTGGTGTACGATTAGCCTCGCAAACAGTGCTCCATAGCCCGACTGCACCAAGGTCTGGTTGTTTCCTATTTGCAAAATTTGTATGTAAAATATACATACAGCACGCACTGTACAAACTTAACGGATGAAAAAAAAAGAAAAAAAAAACCAGCTAAAACACACATACACACGCGGGCTCACGCACAGACACGCATGCGCACACACGCGCACCCGCAACAGAAAACATCTAAAGATTTCGACTTGCGTCGTCTTCAAAGAAAAACACTTCAAACCTTTTACTCGCAAATAACACCGGCAGGACTAGTAGATCTTTCACGCCGGCGCTAATCACAGCTTATTGTGACTGATATTCAGGTGAAGTCTAAATATAATTCAAAGTACCACGCTTCTAACAAAACCTGGTTAAAAAAATTAAATTATAGGGTAACTTCCTTCCACTTTCTTTCTACCAAAATATTTCATCAAAATTTATTCTGGCGAAGATTAGAATTATTTCGACAGTCCACTTTCCAGCTCATCACCAAGGGAATTAAATAGAGGCGTTATTGAAGAGCTGGACATTACTAATTGATTACCTCATGATATAGTTAAATGTTAATATGAAACACGGATGATTACCTCATGATATAGTTAAATGTTAATATGAAACACGGATGTACAAGTACAGTTTGTTTGCTTCTGAGCTTTAAACCAGTGGTTCCCAACCTTTTTACACCCAAACACCACATTCTCCAGCTACGTAGAAAAAAGTATCTGACTACCATCTTGTTTGTAATATCTCGATGTTATAAGCCCTTATTTATTTGTATTCAACTGATGGCTCTCAGTACCGTTTCCATAACACGTTCCTGGACCAACAGACAACGCTCTGAGTATCAGTCGTGGTCCGCGGAGCACAGTTTGGGAAGCACTGGTTTACTCAGCTCTTCTGGCCTAGGTCAGATCATGAAGACCCCTTGCTCTTCTTCATGCTCACTGGCCCGGGCGAGGAGGGGGGGGGGTTGAGGGGCGAGGGGGTGGGGGTATGTACAAGTTATCTGTAGCCACATTCTTCTGTTCTTGCAACACTGTATATTGGTGTCGAAATTTCTTTTTTTTTTCGACTAATTCTTTGACATTCGTAGTCTCAGAACCCCCCCCCCCCCCCTTTTTCGTCGATGTGTTGAGAGATATTATGTCAAGATAGTGGCTTCGCTACCTGCACGCACATGGTTTGAGCAAGCCATAAGATACGGCCAATTAGTTTTCCAATAAACAGAATAAAGTTTATGCAAACACATCCCTTGTTATGGTAGCCTACAAGTCGACAGCAGAAATCTGGATTGTTTATGGTTATGGTACATAGGATCTGTTTATCTCTGGCTGGGCTGCTTGTGTGAGAATCCTGCCCTTGACCTCTTCCAGGACAGTTTATACAAGTAAGATTTGAGTCACTTTGTACAAGTAAGATTTGAGTCACTTTGTACAAGTAAGATTTGAATCACTTTGTACAAGTAAAAGCTGAGTTACTGTATGTAAGTAAAAGTGTGAGCTATTTTATGTAAGTAAAAGTTGAGTTACTTTGTATAAGTAAAAACTGAGTTACTTTATGTAAGTAAAAGTTGATTTACTTTTTGTAAGTAAAAGTTGAGTTCCCTCGTATAAGTTGGATGGAAGAGTTTTAAGAAGTGGAAAAGTATTTTACTGTTCTGATGAAGAGGAAAGGGTTTTGGCTACATTGAAAAGGGGAATGAGATTTTGCTATGCTGAAAGAAATGGCAAAGGTTTTCCTACATTGAAGAAATGGTAATGGTTTATAGTACATAGGGGAAGAGGAATGGGTTGCAGTACATTAAGGAAAGCTTTTATTACACTGAAGAAAAGGAAATGATTTTGATGTATTAGGTAAGTTGTTTCCTTACACAGAGGATAAGGAGAAGTAGAAGTCAAATCAGCTATGTTCTGACTGAACTTAAGTGTTTTTAAGCGTTCAAGCCAGTTCTGCCTGAATTTATATGTTCTGAGAGTTCTAGCCATTTTTGCCTGAATTTATCTATTCTGAGAATTCTAGTCAGTTATGCCTGAATTTATCTGTTCTAAGAATTCTAGCCAGTTCTGCCTGAAATTATCTGTTTTGAGAATTGAAGTCAGTTCTATCAGAGGTTAGCTGTTTTTAATCTGTCGGTACTGTCTCATATCTTCCAACAGAAGGGAACTTTTCTACATTTGTGGGCTTTGCGGTCTTTGTTATCCTTGATAAAGACATTTTTTGCCGAAATATTGGGTTGTTGTTGTTGTTGATTTTTCACAACCATTTGCTGCTGTAACCTCCTACCGATATTCCCCCTCCCCCTTTTGTTTTTGTTTAAACTGCATAATAAACGTATCCTACCGTACGTAAACTAGGCTGTACTCACACGCAAAATTAAAAGTATTTATTTCTGGAAATGGGAACGAAGATGCAGTCCATTTTGGCAATCAGCGAACCATGACTGATAAGCCAGCCTCAGGGTTGGTGAACCATAGCTGACCAAGACCCTGTCCCACCTCTCCTCGAAACTCCAGGGAAATTGAAGAAGAACAAAAATTTGTGAGACCTGTTGAAGAATGAATATAAGCATGTCGGTTAAGACAGAAAATTTGCTTCTGTGAAACAGATGATCTTGACTTTGCCGCAGCGTTGATCTAAAATAGGAAATTTCCTACAATTGTTCTAAAGTACTTGGCAACCTTTTTTTTTTTAAATTCTATTTTAGAGATTTGATGGTCTCCGGGGAACATTAGTTCTGATTAAGTGAAGATATTAGTTCAGTTCAGTCATTTGCATGTCCCTTGCGAAACTTTGCCTCACTAACAGCTCTCGTGTAGGCCTCCCGGCCAGTGAAGTTACAGAGCAGGCGAATTAGTAGTTGTTTGTTGTAGAGTTGTAGGACCTGGGTGACGACGAGTTCTTGGATAGTTACAAGTACTGGTTGTAAATCCTGGATAGTTACTTATGTTTGTTATAAAAAGCTAGATATCTTTGCGTTCTGTTATAGGCCTGAATAATGGGGCGTGTTGTCTCTCCTTCCCTACCCCTCCCTTTCTCTCTCTCTCTCTATATATATATATATATATATATATATATATTATATATATATATATAATTAATACTATGACAGTTTATTAGAAACCGATTTTTTAAAAAAACGACCTTGACGGTTTCTGAACTATCTCTAGGGCAGGAATTATTTTCCCCATCTAACCACGAGTGGAGAAAGATTGTGTGGATGACATGTCTTCCCTTAACTCCCCCCTCCCCATACCATCCCTCCCAACCCCACCTCCATCCCAGGCACCTTCATTTGAAAAGCTTATTGTACGGGTCAGACTCTCGGCCACGAAAGCTCACGGAGCTCACCAGAAAGCCTTAAATGGGGGCCCCTTGGATGGAGTCATGCGTCAGTTCGTTTCAAGATACCAAACGACGTGATTTGGACAATGGTATTGACGCAGCCAAATATAGCCTCGTGTGTGAGACATCTGAATAGAGTTTGTTAGAAAATTGAGGCGGTTGGGGCTGTATAAGAGAAGGTTGAGAAAAGCCAAGAATGCCGACTGGAAGTCAGAAAGGAAGGCTTTCAGAAAGCGAACGGGCCGGGAAACGAACAGAAAGACGTACAGCCGAGCTGAAATTGAGCTAAAAACGCTGGAAAACCTTTTTGTTGGCGTAGACGCTTGCCTTGCTCCGATTTGTCGTCTCAGAAGGCCCAGGTTTAAATAATTATTTTCATGTGAACCTTCATAGGCATATGTGATCATTATCATCATTGTCATCGTCCCCATTATCATAACCGTCTTCTTCTGTTCACAGACTCTGGGGAGAGAAATTAAAAACGTGAACCTGAATAACTAGCTAACAAAATCAAATAACAAGCTGTCATGAGAATTCTTCTTCTTCTTCTTCTTTTAGCATCATATTTCCAAAGACGTATCTCGTATTCAGCAGAAGTACTGCGCTTGCCCGTACTCAAGCACATTACCCGGGGCTGGGAGAATTCTTAAATCTATCTAAAAATAATATCTTGGACACATTAAACGTCATGATAATCTAGAGAAGACCGTCTTGGAAGGGTACATAATGGGAAAAAGAAAGAGAGGAAGACCAAAGCGAAGATGGCTGCAAGACATCGTTGATGATCTGCAAATGGATGCATCAGCAGCAGGCCATCTTGCTCACAACCGAGAGGCCTACAGGAGAGCTGTTACGGAGACAAAGTTCCGCAAGGGACATGCGAATGAATGAATGAATCTAAAAATGATATAAATAAATAAATAAATATATAAATGGTGTGACGGAATTAGTTTAGGAATCTGGACATTGTTTTGCCTGTGACGAATGGGTTTGTACCACCATTAGTCTGTAAGATGGGCTTGTAATCTGGAATGTCCTGATCTGAGTCTAGAAGTTGTGTTGTTTCGGTGTGTTGTAAATGGGATATTTAGGATATCTGCTGCTTGCTTTTATATCTTCTTGTCTTATTGTACG
Source organism: Achatina immaculata (assembly GCA_009760885.1). Lineage (NCBI taxonomy): Eukaryota > Metazoa > Mollusca > Gastropoda > Stylommatophora > Achatinidae > Lissachatina > Lissachatina immaculata. Next base: position 36,654,286 of record CM019718.1, on the reverse strand, counting down.
TTCCCCTGATGATCAAGAACAAAAGTCGTGCGACGTATGCGTGCAAAATCAGCGCCAAGAAGGAGTGCACCTGTCCTACAGTGGACAAACTAGACCTCATAACAGCCATCCTATCAAATTTACAGGGAGAGTAGCATAATAATAATAATAATAATAACAATAATAATAATCACCTTTCATTCCCTTATGAACATAGGCTACGGATAAAGGCTTTCCAGTCATCCCTGTTCTTGGAATTATTCTCTGCTTCCTTCCATGTGTATCCCTTGTCTCTGAGCACTGTCATAATTTCTCTTCTCCAAGTAAGTCCAGGTCTTCCTTGTTTTATAGTTCCTTGAGGATTCCATGTCAGTGCCTGTCTTGCTATGCTACTGTCGGGTTTTCTCAGAGTGTGGCCAATCCAGCTCCACTTTCTAGACATGATTTGTAGATTCATAGGATCTTGTTCTGCCCTTTCCCAGACTTCCTCGCTCCTGATCTTGTCCTGCCATTTAATGTTTAAAATCGTCCTCAAGCTCATGAATGTTAGTATAGTAATAATAAATTGAATGCTGCACTTATCACCAGAGACTATGAGAGGTATAACGAAAGGCAGCGGCAGATAATCAAAACTCCGGGAAAGATCCAACTGTACAACCAATGTGCCATTGGCACTGTCATCTAACACACACTACCAACAATACTGGGGTTAAAGGTTGAGCACATACGGGAGTGCCCTGAGTGCAAGGAGGGCATCTCTAAGCCAGCAGCAGAGCATGGCCGTTCTTCAAGTTCAGGTTCATAAACAAAAGTTGTGTTAAATACAGCTTTATAGGAGGTAACCAAATAGTTTGGGAGATTTATGAACATTTGGTGATTAACAAAACCAGCTCGATAAGCGAAGAAACGGGCTTTTTGACCATTGGCGTGGACCTTTTGTATATTATCTGGGTAAGACAATATTGGAAAGGTACATAATGGGTAAAAGAAAGAGACGAAGACCAAGGCGAAAATAGCTACAACACATCGCCAAAGAAAGTGAACAGAAAGGCCTTACTTTGAACATAAAAAAAACAGAGACTATGGTTATATCTAAGAAACAGAATCCACCAGCATGCAGTATTAAATTAAACGGAACTGTTCTAAAGCAGGTGCAGAAATTCAAATACCTTGGAGCAGTAATAACTTCAGATGGGAAGTGCAGAACAGAAATTAGGAACAGAATAGGCCAAGCAAAGACTGCATTTCAGAGAATGAGAAACATATTGACCAACACATCCTTATCAATGAATGTTAGAAAACGAGTACTAAAATGCTATATTGAACCTATCTTGTTATATGGAAGTGAATCATGGACAATAGGCAAGTCTGCACAAAAATCATTGGAAGCAGCAGAAATGTGGTTTATTAGAAGAATGTTGCGAATCCCCTGGACAGCAAAAATAACTAATGAAGAATTTATGAGAAGAGCTGGAGAGATAAAAAAACCTTGTCAAAAAGATAAGAGAGAGACAATGTACTTTCATAGGACATGCAATGAGAAGAGGGGGCATTGAAAATATTATAACAACAGGAAAAATAGAAGGAAGAAGATCAAGAGGAAGACCAAGAGAAATGATACTGGACAGTCTGACGGGATGGTGTGAGAGGAGATCACCAACTGAGCTGATGGCATGCATGAAGGATCGCGTACTCTGGAGAAGCATAATAGCCAACGCCAGTCGGCACGGCACATGATGATGATGATGATGACATCGTTGATGATCTGCAAATGGACGCATCAGTAGCAGACCATTTTACTTACAAAAGAAGAGGCCTACAAGAGAGCTGTTAGGGAGGCAAAGTTTCGCAGGGGATTTGCAAATGACTGACTGACTGACTGACTGAGTAATTCGAAGCGGCTTTGCTATGTATAAGCTGAGACAGGACAGTGTCTTGGGAAATGACGCAGCCCCGATGTTCTGCAGACCTGGATTGATCTCAGAAAGACAAGTGATATCATCGGGTCTCCCTTTGAAGTACTGTGTGGTTTCAAAGGCCGGTTAATGACTTCTTGATAGGACTCGGTGATTTGTTCATTTATAAGTTCAAGGTTTCGCCTGCTCCATCAGTCCAACGTTCGTGTGGCCAGCCTTTCATTTTGCTTCCATTGCTGAAAGAAAGAAAACGCGATCATGCCATAAGGACGTGTAGGGGATATGCCCATATTTTCCTTGCCCTGACGGCAGAGTGATGATGGTCGCCGAGGCACGCCTGACTGATCTTAATTCGTTGGCTCAGGAATTAGCCAGGTACTCATTTCTACCCCTGGATGGACCCGGACGGATAAAACCTGATTCAAACCACTCACTTTTTCCATGAGAGATAAATGCCCTGCGTTACTCAGTCGCCCACGCCAGAGTCAGTAAAAAGCACAAAAAAAGCAACTTCTCTCCGTGACTTTACCGAAAATACTCAGGGTCCACGTGGCATATTCCGGAGACTTGATTTTATGAAGTGGATCAAGCCGACATCTCTGAGACTGAAATCTGGGCACTTCAATACAGCAGTAGTAAATCTGGGCACTTCAATACAGCAGTAGTAAATCTGGGCACTTCAATACAGCAGTAGTAAATCTGGGCACTTCAACACAGCAGTAGTAAATCTGGGCACTTCAGTACAGCAGTAGTAAATGATGTTGATGACTTGTTCTGTCTACGATGTCCTTGTTTCTCTGTATGCATTTCACTGTATGCATGCAGCAGATGGGGCCATGTCCTTGTTTCTCTGTATGCACGCAGAAGATGGGGCTATGCCTTTGTTTCTCTGTATGCAGGCAAAACATGGGGCCATGCCCTTGTTTCTCTGTATGCAGGCAGAAGATGGGGCCATGTCCTTGTTTCTCTGTATGCACGCAGAAGGATGCGGGCATGTTCTAATACATATAAAGTTGCATTTCGCCGCTTCTAAGCTCCTCTCCCACAGAAAACATGGCTACCCGTCTTGTTTCCTCACACAGATGTGGAATAATTTGTTTCCTTGAGACAGAGCAATGAAGTGAAGATGGTTTGACAGTCGAAGAGGACACCCCCGTTCTCTAGGGAGATAGTGGATGCTCATGATGAGCTGAAGATGTTACGGCGGTGGATGTAAGTGTCCAAGTGCTGATGGCATGGTCAATAACGTAGGCGAGAGGTGGTGACAGAATGGTGATTAATGTGGGTAAGAGGTGGTGATAGCAAGGTGATTTATGTAGGTGATAAGGTGGTGATAGAATGGTGATTAATATAGGATAAAGTTGGTGATAGTATGGTAATTAATGTAGGTTAGTGGTGGTGATAGAAAGGTGATTAATGTAGGTTAGAGGTGGTGATAGAAAGGTGATTAATGTAGGTTAGAGGTGGTGATAGAATGTTGATTTATGTAGGTGATAAGGTGGTAATAGAACTGTGATTAATGTGGGGCTGATAAGGTGTTGATAGAATGGTGATTAATGCGGGTGATAAGGTAGTGATGGAATGGTGATTAGTGTACCTGATAAGGTGGTGATAGAACTGTGATTAATGTATGTTAGAGGTGGTGATAGTGTGGTATTTAATGTAGGTTAGAGGTGGTGATAGTTTGGTAATTAATACAGGCGATAAGGTGGTGACAGAATGGTAATTAATGTAAGTTAGAGATATTGATAGTATGGTGAGGAATGTGGATGATTAAATTGTGATAAGAGTGCGGTGAATGTAAATGATGGGATGGTAGAGTCACTGAAGTGTGGTGGGTGTCATGGCTATTTTGTCAAGACAAAAACAGCATGGCTATGGTACAATGGTGGAGCCAGGTGATAAGCTGTCGATCTAATGGTTGTGGACTCTAGTGAGAAGATAAATGGGCCATTTTAAAGTCACACCAATGGCTGGCCTATTCTCCGTATCATTGATCTTAGGCAGCAACGGATTAACTGACACCCTGGCCCCTATGGGCCCCTTCTCCTCGGCCCTCCCATCTAGATTCCCATCTAGCTGTGATCGCTACTATTTTTGTATGAGTATGCATTACACAACACTATATTAAATTTATTATCAAACCGTTAACTCTTCACTAAACGTAATACGTACGTCATTTTCACGTAAACAAAGTTTCCTCTGTGTTTCAAGTTCTTTTCCCCCCTCGACGTTGGGACCCTATACTCTTCTGGACCCCTAACATTACGCTTCTTCAGCCTAACAGGTAATCCGCCTCTGATCTTAGGTTAAACTTAATGGCCAGTACCAAGTGATATCCATTATGGAATTGCTCACTTTACTAAATGAATCCATTTTGGGTAGCTGGGTGGGCTAGGGGCTGGTAGCAACATTGGCCAGATGCCTTCAGGTCCACAGGACGTGCGTGACCGGGATTATGGCCTCAAGGCTGCCGGTCTTGCCTCGCTCCAGGTTCAAAGAAAATATTCTGGGTCATGTTCAGGACATTAACTTAATGCAACATTCTTTCTTTTCTTTTCTTTTCTAGTTCCACACACATCGCAACAAGAAGGAAAGGATGAAGAAGAAAGAAGAAAGGGAGAGGAGGAAGAAGCAGATGTAGATTGAAAGGAGGAGGGTGAAAGAAGAAAAGGAATACAAAGAAAGAAGAAATAGAAAAGAGTAGAGGAAACAGAAACGAAAAAGAAGAACCGAGGAAGAAAAGGAAAAAAAAAGGAGGGAAAAGGATGGAAAGAAAGAAAGAAAAGTGCTCAGATCTGCAAGTGACCTCAGATATTATTAAACGAACACTTTACAAATTCTCCCCTCCCTCCCCCAGAACCCTGGTAACTGGCCAGATTTCTACACCGTCTTAATGATAGGCTCGTGTCCCTTTTTTTTTTAAGGAGCATCCAGGGAGGTTTGGGGGGAGAGGGGGAGTGGGGGGAGGGGAGAACAAATAGGGGAATGTCTTTATGGTCTCTGAGAAAACCCAAGGAGGTATGTGTGGACCAAAAGATGAAATGGTCACAAGAAATGATATGACTTAGATGAGGTAGCTAATTTTGATAGAACTCCTCCGATGGTTCAGGCGCCAACATCAAGTCGGATGTATCATAACCTCTCGCGTCTTCTTCTGCCGCTTTTTCCATTCGATCAATTTAGACAGACGCTGTGGGAGTAACCCCAGTGTTTCCCAATGTGAAACGTACGCCCCGATAAGGGAGTGGGGGGGGGGGAACATCAAAATCTTTTAGGCGTTGAGGTGGATCATGATCCAAAAAAAACCAGTTTGGGAAACACTGGAGTAATTACACACAACATTGAGGAAGATACGAAGAGGGAAGTCACTGGTGTTCCGTCTTAAGAATAGTCAAATAAAATGCGCAGACCTAGGTCCAAGATGACTGGAGTTAAACTGGGTAGTCCACACGGACATCCTTCCGCCATTAAGGGGAATCACCAGCCAATCAGTGATGACACCAGATCATCGGGGATTTACTTCTGACCAAAATATGACAGCTTTGGAATTGCTACATAGTACAGGAGTGTGCTCATAGGAAAACGGAGAATATAGAAAGTTCTAAAAAGAATCAAACTAGATTTGCTCATAATGTGAGAATATGTGGACAAGAAAGTATATTTGTTCATAATGTGAGGATATGTGGACAAGACACTGGATATGCTCATAATGTGACAATATATGGACAAGAAGCTGGATTTGTTCATAATGTGAGAATATATGGACAAGAAGCTGAATTTGTTCATAATGTGAGAATATATGGACAAGAGAGTAGACTTGCTCATAATGTGAGAATATATGGACAAGAAGCTGGATTTATTCATAATGTGAGAATATATGGACAAGAAGCTGGATTTGTTCATAATGTGACAATATATGGACAAGAGAGTAGACTTGCTCATAATGTGAGAATATATGGACAAGAAGCTGGATTTGTTCATAATGTGAGAATATATGGACAAGAAAGTATATTTGTTCATAATGTGAGAATATATGGACAAGAAGCTGGATTTGTTCATAATGTGAGAATATATGGACAAGAAGCTGGATTTGTTCATAATGTGAGAATATATGGACAAGACACTGGAAAATGTAATAAGTTATTGAAAGACGAAACTCGGCAAACTAGGGAAAGTATGAAATGAGATGAAGAAAATCTTTCAGAATAAATTCTTCTAAATTAAATATCATACAATCAAGAGGAGGTAATTGTCGAATATAGATTACGTTTTCCAGAGGGGTGGGGGGGGGGGGGGGGGGGAACAGAAAAGAAATTCTTTGGTTCGCTACATTCCGCGATGGACAGCGTTGATAGTTATACGTCTCCATCTTGTGCGATCCTTCAAGTCAATTCAGATGCCTTGTTTTCGGTGCCACTTGGGTAGTCTGCTGAGATGTTTTTCTCTTGGCCTCTCTGTCTCTATCTTTGTGTGTATGTGTTTGTGTGTGTGACAGTGAGTGAGTGAGTGAGATCCTTTCTCCCATGAATTCTCCTGTCATTACGAAGTTATCTAAATGTCTGTTTTCTTGTGATATGTCCAAGAAGTTTGACCGTCTTTTCTTATAGTTTCAACAAGTTTCCGTTGTTTTGAAATTTCTCTGAATGGTCTCTTCATATATATATATATATATATATATATTAACCGTCCAGATTACTGAAAACAGACTTAAAAGACTTAAAAAACAAGTACCTAGCACTAGAATGAGACTGCAAGTTTGCTAGGGAACATGGTACAACAGCCCCAGTTGCCCACAACAACACCTAGAACAACAGGAAACGCATGGAATAAAAAGATCACGCATGCGCGATAATGGCCAGAGCTTGCAGGATATGCAGCGTTAACTCTACGACTTTTGCAGGATTCCACACAAATATTAACCTTATTACGCCAAATTCTTCTTTAAAAAAATAGAAAAAAGAATCTTTCCGCCTTAAGAGTCCGTGATGTAACCTGATGTAATCCAAGAATCCTTTTAAAGCAAAATAAAAGGCATTTAACTTCTCCTGGCCTGCGTGCTCTTGTGTATCGAAAATTAATCATTTTCAGCTGTCTACATTCGCAAAAAAAAGATAAAAAAATTTCTATCCACTTCAATTCCCCGTATAATGTTCAAGTCGATCCGAATTATCGCCAGAACTTTGTTCAAGCATGAACAGAAATCTTCACGCTCAGAAACCCATTAGTTCGGTGGGCGCGTTACCAAGTTTGTCAGCGTTAATTATAGCGGCGTGAGGGCTCCACATGCAACTGAAATAATTCAGCGCTCTGTCTCCTTCTGTGCGCGCCCCGAAAAATTTCGTCTGTACATTTTAAAAACATTATTCCATTCTCACAGAATTATGAAATATTAAAGTGAATGAGACGAAAGGAGGGCATTGTCAGAAATGGTGGGTTTAATTAGGCAAGAGGCCCGCGCGAGTGTGAAAGCCGCGGTCCACATTCAGCGATACACTGGGCATTGTGTACATGGCAGGTCGCATTGAAATAGTTGTCGGATGGGGTTCTCGCTTTGTCATAAATCATGAATTCTGTCAGCGGGGCCCAATACTGACTGCAAAACAAAGTAAATGGAAACAATATCTCCCTTCCCCCTAAACTTTCTCATTGCCATTTTCACTGCAATATCCAAGCTTTTAAGAAAAGGAGCAAATGTGAAAGACAGACGGACACACATATGAACAGAGAGAGGGTTGGGGGAGAGAAAGAGAGAGAGAGAGAGAGATGCTATGGTGTGTAAAGAGAACAAGAACAGCCAGAAAGCGGAAGACTGAAAGGCCTCGCCGGACTGCTCCCAGGTGTCAAGCCAGCACGGGAACAATTCTTCAATGGTTCCACCCCCTACCACTTGACGTTTTCATACAAACTCCTTTTGTGTCTCCCGCGCGCCTACGTCCTGGTGAATTCTGTAAGTTTTCGAGAGTCTTTGAAAGCTCGTAAAAATGGTTCTCCTTCCCTTTGTATCAGTTTCTATTTACGCGAATCAAGCTGCAGAATCAATGTCTGCACTCGCTGGGACAGATGAATGAATGAACCGATATCACGTTGATTGTCAGTTTGCTACGTACGTGCGACACTGCGACGTTTGTGAACGCGTTTGCGTGTGGGTTGTTACGTTTTGCCAAATGCTCTCATCAGAGTTACGGTAAGGGAACGTTATTTCCACAACGTTTGCTCCGTGATGTTTCCTGCGCGGTCGAGCGTGCCTCCATTATCTGCCGAGCAAAAAAGTTGAATGTACCCAGTGAGTCAAGCACTGACTCCAGGGACGTGAAGTTTCTGCGTGTTTGTGCGTCTGACTGTGGATGTTCTATCGGGGTGTGGACGTTCTTGTCACTCTGTCAAAGTTTCTATTCGTTTTCTGTTTTCGCAATTTCCGTGTTAGTGGAGGGCAAATATTATCCTTCTAGAATGATGAAACTCTTATAAGACTAGACAAATCAAATCTGGTGATACTTTTACGGTTATAACGCGGTTACAAGGCTCGACAAATCAATTCTTGTGACACTGTTACAGTTATAAAGCGGTTACAAGGCTCGACAAATCAATTCTTGTGACACTGTTACAGTTATAACGCTGTTACAAGGCTCGACAGATCAAATTTGTTGATACTGTTACAGCGAAGACACGGTTATGCGGGACAGGAAATAAAATATGGTCAAGACTTTTATCCATACTCCTTTTGATGCACCTGGTAAATAGCTACTAGACTCCTTTCGGCCTTGCTCACAGCTTAGAACTCACAGTGGCCGTTATTGGTGTGGATCCTACCTAGAAGCCCTCTTTCTGAGCCACCAGGTTCACTTCCCTGTCAACACAAAACCCGTACAACATAATCATGACAGTTCACATCTCTATGCAGATGAAAACAGTTTCATTGAAATTTAACTCTTTTACTCTGCGTTATTTTCCGTGCATTCCAAGAATACTTTATGCTAAGAACATTTGGCGGAAGAAAAGTAGAAGGAAGTTATTCTATAATTTAAAACCATGGGTTGTGTTAGAAATGTGCTACTTTTTACAAAATTGTATTTAGATTTTGTGTTAATATCACTCTAATCATTAATTTACATAAGTGTGTAAAATCTAATAACCCTGCCAGTACTCTTTTGGGGGCAAAAGAGTTAATCTGAAATAATGAATGTGATTACAAACTTAGCTAAGCATCACGCATTTATGTGATGTTTTGTAATGCACATACAGAGCGGAACACTTATTTTTATTTCTGGTATTCGTACGATAACGCCAAATCCAGACTGTGCTGTGGAGATGAAATCTGAAAGTCCTTTTCTCTCATCAATTTCCAGTATTGTCAATATCGAAAAACACGTTTTAAAAATACCTTGATATGAAATAAATATAGTTATTATAACTACGTACAATTTTCTTGGAGAGCCAAACTAGACTCTCTGGACACTAGATGCTGTAGTTAGCATTTGGAGAAAACACACTGAATTAGGAGAGGAGCTTTCTATCTTGATATTCCTTACTTCAGCCTCTAGTTAACTATACTACAGTGGACGATCTCCAGATATCTGGCTTGTTGCCATGGTGATATATGTTAAATTCCGTAACCAGGAACATCTGAAGAAGGTTCTGTCTCGAAATGTCACTCCGTTGATACTCCCGACATATCACTCCGCTGATACTCCCAGCATATCACTCCGCTGATACTTCTGACATATCACTCCGCTGATACTTCTGACATATCACTCCCCTGATACTCCTGACATATCACTCCCCTGATACTCCTGACATATCACTTCGCTGATACTCCTGACATATCACTCCGCTGATACTTCTGACATATCACTGCGCTGATACTCCCGACATATCACTGTGCTGATAGTCCCGGAATGTCACTCTGCTGATACTCCCAACATATCACTCCGGTGATACTCCTGACATGTCACTCCGCTGATACTCCTGACATGTCACTCCGCCGATACTCTTTGGTCTCGGAATTTCATCTTATAAGGATCTGGACTTTGTATCTTTTTAGCAATCAAAGTTATCAGCACGGCGGAAGTGAGAGTAATTCAAAACACCAGAATTGAAAATTATAAAGAAACAGAAAGTTATCAAAACACCAGATATAAAAGTTACCAAAGCACCAGATGTCAAAGTTACCAAAACCCAGACGTCAAAGTTATCAAAACACCAGACGTCAAAGTTTAGAAAACACCAGACGTCAAAGTTTAGAAAACACCAGACGTCAGAGTTGCCAAAGCACTAGGCGTCAAAGCTATCAAAATACCAAAAGTCTAAGTTACCAAAACACTTTACGTCAGAGCTATCAAAATAACAAAAGTCAAAGTTGCCTAAGCACTAGACGTCAAAGTTACCAAAGCACTAGACGTCAAAGCTATCAAAATACCAAAAGTCAAAGTTACCAAAGCACTAGACGTCAAAGCTATCAAAATACCAAAAGTCAAATTTACCAAAGCACTAGACGTCAAAGCTATCAAAATACCAAAAGTCTAAGTTACCAAAACACTTTACGTCAGAGCTATAAAAATACCAAAAGTCAAAGTTACCAAAGCACCAGACGTCAAAGTTACCAAAGCACCAGATGTCAAAGCTATCACAATACCAAAAGTCAAAGTTACCAAAGCACCAGGCGTCAATGTTAACAAAAAATAACAGGGAGTCAAAGACAGAAAGAGACTGAGAGACCGACAATGAGAAAAACCCTGCAAAATTACAACTGAATACAAAAAGGGGGACACTGAATCACGAAATAGGGAACTAACGACAGCTTTTGACATAAAAATGACGGGTCTTACAAAAATATCATGACAGGTCAGTGCACTGACAGCAAAATCCGTTATAATTAACGGTTGCACTTTAATAATTTTCCCTTAAAATGTTAGTGCAATGTTAAAAACAAAACAAAAGTGAAGCAGATTGTGTTCAGAATAACGTGGGACAGAGGACATTCAAAACTGAAGGCCGTGGATGATAGGCCGACCGACATAGTAATGGCTGCCATTTGAAATAGAGGGGCTTTACTTCTCTCCAAACGTTGATGGATACCTTCATTATGGCTATTTTGCTCTAGATGTTTTTGTTTTTTTTAAATGTTGTCTGGATACGGCCATTTTAATGAAAGCCGGTTTCTGAAAGAAGACTTGCAATTTTAAAATTAAATTAACCGCTCCAGTTTTCGGCAGTCTGGCGACGTCGCGCGCAAGACAGGTGTCGAATTGACAGACGGACCAATGACGTGGCGTTTGGCTGGTCATGTGACCATGAAATGACCAAAATATTACGACAATTTGGGGGCGGGGGGGGGGAACCAATGGCGTGACGTTGCGTGGGTCATGTGACTAAGATGAAATCAAAGTGCACAACTTAATTTACATGGGGACGTTAATTAGTTTAGAGATTTGGAGACATGTTTAACCCTCTCCATCTCCAGATTTGTTGTCATAAGGCGGACTATTTTTTGTTTTTGGCTCATGAATACAGCAGATTTGTGAAATGTCCATTTCTCTGAAATAAGAACCCCCCCCCCCCCCCCGCAACCCATAAAGCGCATATTATGCGTCTTTCCGAAAGCACAACTAAAACATGAAAATATACTGAAATAGTGATAACTCAGAAATGCTTGAATACGCTCAGTGACATGTCATACATAGATATATCTTCTTTTACATGTCATAGTAGTCACTGACTGAGAAAAGGATGCTAAATTCTGAATGAATGAACGCCCTTGCAGTGAGAGAGAATTTGTTTTTTCAAATAGAAAAAGTGGCTTTCTCACAGGAAAATGACGGAGCACAGTGTTGAATGGTTAGCCTTTGAAACCCTGTAGACAACGCTGTTTAGACATGAGAGAAAGTAAAATGATATGAGACAAAGCTGTTTAGACATGAGAGAAAGTAAAAAGATATGAGACAAAGCTGTTTAGACATGAGAGAAAGTAAAATGATATGAGACAAAGCTGTTTAGACATGAGAGAAAGTAAAAAGATATGAGACAAAGCTGTTTGACATGAGAGAAAGTAAAAAGATATGAGACAAAGCTGTTTAGACATGGGAGAAAGTAAAAAGATATGAGACAAAGCTGTTTAGACATGGGAGAAAGTAAAAAGATATGAGACAAAGCTGTTTAGACATGGGAGAAAGTAAAAAGATATGAGACAAAGCTGTTTAGACATGGGAGAAAGTAAAAAGATATGAGACAAAGCTGTTTAGACATGGGAGAAAGTAAAAAGATATGAGACAAAGCTGTTTAGACATGGGAGAAAGTAAAAAGATATGAGACAAAGCTGTTTAGACATGGGAGAAAGTAAAAAGATATGAGACAAAGCTGTTTAGACATGAGAGAAAGTAAAAAGATATGAGACAAAGCTGTTTAGACATGGGAGAAAGTAAAAATATGAGACAAAGCTGTTTAGACATGGGAGAAAGTAAAAAGATATGAGACAAAGCTGTTTAGACATGGGAGAAAGTAAAAAGATATGAGACAAAGCTGTTTAGACATGGGAGAAAGTAAAAAGATATGAGACAAAGCTGTTTAGACATGAGAGAAAGTAAAACGATATGAGACAAAGCTGTTTGACACGAGAGAAAGTAAAACGATATGAGACAAAGCTGTTTAGACATGAGAGAAAGTAAAATGATATGAGACAAAGCTGTTTGACATGAGAGAAAGTTAAACGATATGAGAGTGGCCATGACTCGAACCACGGACTGTAGTAGACAAATGGCCACCCAGCCAAGAGAGGACAGAGTACTACGTATGTGCAAGAATCTACAAATGAAACTGACGTGCAAGTTGTGACAGACAGACAGACAAACAGACAGACAGACAGAAAGGTTTATGATGCAGGTGTACAGAAAGACAAAAAAAAAAAAAAAAGGAAATGAAAGGGGACATTAAAGATATTGAAAAACAGAAGACGGTGAAAGAAAGTTAGAAATTAACCAATATTTCGGCAGAATGCCTTTATCAAACACACGTGAAAAAAACCCTGTTATCTTTCAGAGTCCGCGTTTGATATACAAGAGTCCTTACAGCGAGATAAGCACTGATAACTTAGCACAGTTTGAAAACAAAGAGCTTGAGAAATGTTAAAAAAAACAAAAACTTTTGGGAATAAAGAAACTCGAATTCAGTGAATGCTTTCGCCTCAAGAAAGGATAACCAACACGTATTTCTGGGATACTGAGGCGGACTCTGCGGTATACAGGTCATGAGATAATTAACTCCCCTTGTTAGCTTTCTGCATTTAGACTTTATCTTACTTTCTGCTTCTTTTTTCCTGTAGGTTTTCCAGTGATTAATACGCAAACCTAAACGTTATAATTGTGTTAATGAATAAGTCGTTTCAGTCTTTTCTTTTTTTTTTTTAAGTCTAATTATTAGTATCACTTGGGGTGACTGTCATGGTCGCGTGTATCAGATTATTGGCTGCCGCATTATCACACGTCACCGGCACATGTCACATGACCGCATCTCGTGGTGTCTTCATCTCCTCCAAAACGCCAGACACACACTCACACTTAATACACTTCCCCCGCTCACGTTCTGGACCTGGCGTGAGGACGTCACGTGAGACAGAAGTCTGAAGTAGTACTCACTCTTTTTCTGTCTTTGTCAAATATCAGTTTCACAAGACAGCTTCATTCTTTTCTTGTCATGTATCCAATTTTCATGTGATAACCGGTTGCTTTCTCTCTCTCTCTCTCTTTCTCTCTCTCTTTTTCGCTTTCTCTCTCGCTCTCTCTCTCTCTCGCTCGCTCTCTCTCTCACACACAATCATAAATTAAGTAAAGTAAAGTAAAGGTAATCATGTCATGCCTTAGAGGCACATAGGAATATGGTGTTAGTGCTAATTACATATGTTTAAAATACTTCACTCACGCTTTAAAAATTATATTTTTAAAAATATATATTTTTACCACAGATTTCACATTAGGGGTATTGTTATGAAAAAAATCACATTCCAAATAGTTGGAAAATAAATGTCAGCTTCAAAGATTTTTTTTTAAAAGAGCATAGTTCATATTAACAATATTTTAACGTCAATTTCATTTTAAATAATTTCACGTGGACAATATTTTGGCACTACACTTTAATACTATTTCTGTAATGTTTCATATTAACGATAGTTGAACATTAAATTCCGCATGAATAACAGGTTAATAATAAATTTTACGTTCGCAATGTTCATTCATTCATTCCTTTGCATGTCCCTTGCGGAACTTTGCCTCCCAAACAGCACTCCTGTAGGCCTCTCGGTTGTGAGCAAGATGGCCTGCTGCTGCTGCATCCATTTCCAGATCATCAACGATGTCTTGCAGCCATCTTCGTTTCGGTCTTCCTCTTTTTCTTTTTCTCATTATGTATCCTTCCAATACGGTCTTCTCCAAATTATCATGACGTTTAATGTGTCCAAAATATTTAAGTTTTCTCTCTTTAATCCTCTTTACTAGCCAGCCTTCTTCAATATTAAGCTCTTGTAGTATAGATATATTTGTTCTTTTTTGTGTCCACGATATTTGAAGAACTCTTCTATAGCATTTACATTCAAAGGCATTTATGTGCTTCTCAGCTGTTTTGTTAAGTGTCCAGGTCTCACAGGCATATGTTGCGATGGGAAAGATGCATGCCCTTAAAAATCTTATTTTTCTGGTTCTGTCTGCTCCTCTCCACAGATTCTTTATTTGTTTTACTTTCTGAAGAGCAATAGATGTCCTCCTTTTAATTTCCCTCATTGTATCTCCATTATTAGTTAGTAGTGATCCAAGATATTCAAAACTCTCCACTTCTTCCAGTTTTTCCTCACTGATACATATTTCAGTTGCCTTGTTTGTTTTGTCAGTTGTCATCACTTTAGTTTTCTTTGCATTAAGATAGAGGTTCTGCTCTTCGCTGTTCTTGCGGACTGACATAATTAGTTTTTCCATTCCTTCTTGTGTTGTGGACAGCAATACTGTGTCATCAGCATATCTAATCTCTGGTATTTCATAACCTCCAACTGTTATGGCATCGTAATATTCTTTGCCTACATCTTCTCTAACATTCCTCATTATATTTTCAGTATACAAGTTAAATAAGTAGGGTGACAATATGCACCCCTGACGGACCCCTTGTTTTATGTCAAACCAAGTTGTTGTTTCACCATTTATTCTTACTGCTGCTTGTTGGTCTAAATACAGCAGTGATGTTAATTGTATCAAATGTGTTGGAAATCCCATTTTTTCCATTATTTCCCAAAGTTTCTGGTGTTGTACACAATCAAATGCCTTTTGAGTAGTCTATAAAGGATAAATATAGATTCACATTAAACTCCCTGCATTTCTCTATTATTAATCTTAGATTGAATATATGATCTCTTGATCCTCTTCCTTGCCTGAAGCCAGCTTGGACCATATTGACTTCTTCTTCTATTTTCTTTCGAAGTCTACCCATTATGATTTTTAACAGAATTTTACTGGCATGACTAATCAGGGCAACAGTTCTGTAGTTGGTGCATAATTTCAGGTTACCCTTTTTTGGCAGTGGTATGAATACAGTTCTTTTCCATTCTTTTGGCCAAATACCTGAATGCCATATCTTTTTACATAGTGCATGATAGATTGTTGCACACTCCTTTCCTCCTGCTTTAATAAATTCAGCGGTTATCTCATCACATCCTGGTGATTTACCATTTTTCAGACTCTTTATTGCCCATAAAACTTCTTCCATTGTCGGCTCGGGTTCTTTCTCCTCCAATAATAATTCACACTGTTGATTTCTGCTTCCACAGTCGGTTGTTTCATACATTCTTTTGCAATATTCCTTCCATCTTTCCAGAATTTCCTCTGTCTCTGTCAGGGTATTCCCCATCTCATCACAAATTACATTTAGCTTAGGTGTGACATTTCTCGTCAATGTCTTCATTTCTTTAAACATTTCACTATCTCTTCCACACCTCTGATGTTCTTCTATTCTTTCACAACAATCTTGTATGTATTGTTTTTTGTCTTTTCTTATGTTTCTTCGTACTTCTTTTGTTAAAGTTTTATATTTATCTTTGTTGTTGTTTGTCACTCTCCATTGCGTCTTCATTTCTCTACATTGTTTTATCAGTTCTAGTGTACCTGCTGTGATCCATCTATTCTTTTGTGTTTTCTTTACTGGAACCATGTCTTTAGCTGTTGTTACTAAGATATCTTTGGCCTGCGTAGCCAGTTCATCTGGTGTCATCTCTTCCTGTACAGCCATCAGGATTTCGAAACGGTTCTTCACTTCTATACCGTATTGTTCTGGTATATTTGTAAGGTCAAAGCGGAGTGGTCTTGATCCCATAACTATCTTTTTTATCTTTATCTTCATGTCTGCTATTAATAACTCATGGTCCGTGTCACAATAAGCACTTGGTAAAGTTTTTGCTGATGTTATGCTTGACCTCCACCTTCTCTGCACTAAAATGTAATCTATTTGATTCCTGGTTTTCCCATCAGGTGATGTCCCTGTGTAAAGTCTTCTTGGATGTTGTTTAAAAAGTGTGTTAGCGATCATTAGCTCATTTTCCATACAAAACGCCATTAGATTGTCACCTGCCTCATTTCTGTGTCCTATGCTAAATTTCCCTACAACATGTCCTTCATCTTCTGCTCTTTCTGTACCAATTTTTGCATTAAAATCACCCATTATAAATACAATATCATTTTTCCGTACCTGGTCCATTGTCGTCTGCAGTGTGTTATAAAAATGTTCTACTTCATCTTCTTCTGCTGCTGATGTAGGTGCATATACCTGGATGACTGTTACATTTATAGGAATGCCCTTAAGTCTGATTGTTAGGATTCTATCACTTACTGGATTGTAGCCTAGTAATGCTTTTGATGTTGATTTGTCCAAATAAAAAGCCACTCCATTCTTTCCTCCTACTTCTCCGCCAGAATATATAAATATATTATCATTCTCGCTCTTAAAGTGTCCTGATCCTTTCCATCGATGTTCGCAGATTCCCAAAATGTGTATCCGCGTTCTTTTCATCTCGTCACTTATTACTTGATATTTTCCCTCATACATACTTCTTACATTCCATGTTCCTACTCTTATTTTTCTTTTTAGTTTGATACAGGGGTTTTCCTTGGTAACACCGTCAGGATTTTGTCCGTCATCACAATTACTAGTACCGACCTCTGCCTCACACTCTTCCCCAGTGTTAAAATTAGATCTATCTGGCCTGGGGGACTCACCACCAGATCTTTTTCCTATTTGACTTTCCATGATTGCTGCTTGGGTTTCTTGGTATGGTTCCAGAAGGTAGTTTACCATTGCTTTCCTTCCGGGCAGTGACTGTACTAGTCAGTGATCGTAGCCATTGTCCCTACATTGAGATCATCTGCCTACCATCATAGAATGGTGACCATAACCAACATTATCTGTCAGCTGCTCTCCCATTCCATCCACCACCTGCTCCCATGGCTTCACGTCACCCTGATCGGGGGGCTATACGGGTACTCCACCTTGCCCAAGGGTGTCCCGTAGACTGACGGAGGTAAGGAGGCGTCTTACTTCTCCTTTGATAGGGGATACCCCTACCCCGCTAACCGTTCGCAATGTAGCAGCAATAAATTCCACATTCAGTATCTTTGCAATAAATGTCACGTTAATAGTATTTTAACAATAAATCTCATATTCATAATGTTTTAACAATAAGTTTCACATTAACAATAATTTAACAATAAATCTCATTTCAATAATATTTTAGTAATAAATTTCACACTAACAATATTATAACAATAAATTTCACACTAACAATATTTTAACAATGAATATCACATTCACAATATTCTAGCAATAAATTTCACACTCACAATATTCTAGCAATTAATTTTAGATTAATAATATTATGGGAAAAACTAAATCTTACATCAACGATGTTTTGATAATAAATTTCTCACTAATAATAGTTTGGTAATAAGTTTCATATTAACTATAATTTCGCAATAAATTTCACATTAGAATTTCATTCAGAGAATAACAAATGATGCAGATTTATCATAACTCTTAAATGACGTTTCAGAATATTGACTAAAAAAAAAAAATAGAGTTTCTCTTTGGTTTTCCTATGCCAATTTGACTTTCTCATACAAGTCGATCACATGTATATTGACAATATAGTCGGGCAGTGGGTGTGCCACTGCACCTTGCTCTCGTGTATTTTATTTCATCCACTAAGAGTTGCAAGAAATCAAGAAGTCATGTCTCTTCAAGAGATTGCTGAATACCTTGACGGTTTTGAGGATTCACAGTCTGAAAATGATGATGATGATGATGAAGCTAGTGATAATGAAAATTTAGACACGACCACTGGCACACTTCAAGATCAACGGCAAAAAATGTTACCTGGCGTGCCGTGCCGGGTAGCGTTGGCAGTCATGCATGCTCCTCCAGCGTGCGCGGTCCTTGGTGTTTCCGACTAATTCAGATGCTTTTCTATTTCCATGCCACTTGGTCACTCTACTGAGATATTTTTCTCATGACTGTTCCCTCTCCCTCTTTTTCCCTTGAATTTTCCAGCCTTTGCCGGGTTCTCCAACTTGGTAAAAAGTATAAGACGTGTCGAAAACAAAACTAAACTAAACTAAACTAAACCTACAGATAAGAATCAGAGAGGTCACATTACAGAAATGGTCAACTAGACACATTATTTTCGGTTAGAGTGTGTGTGTGTGTGTGTGTGTTTTTTTACTAACATTTTTAAAGCAGAATCTAATAGTTGAGTTCTACAATTTGTGTCTGGACAGCTTCAAGAATCTTATTACCTATTTCTGGTGGGTCCAACTTCATTGGTCTCACGGGCTACACCTGATTGAGGAACTGGGGTGGCGGTCCATATGTAAATCACTTAGACGGACCACAACTGTATGAGAAACTGGAGTGGCGGTCCATATGTAAATCACTTAGACGGACCACAACTGTATGAGAAACTGGAGTGGCGGTCCATATGTAAATAACTTAGACGGACCACAACTGTATGAGAAACTGAAGTGGTGGTCCATATGTAAATAACTTAGACGGGCCACAACTGTATGAGAAATTGGAGTGGCGGTCCGCATGTAAATCACTTAGACGGACCACAACTGTATGAGAAACTGGAGTGGCGGTCCATATGTAAATAATTTAGACGGGCCACAACTGTATGAGAAACTGGAGTGGCGGTCCTCATGTAAATCACTTATATTTTGACAACTTACATAAAAAATGAGGTGAAAAAAAGTGACAGTCGTAAAGTAAGAGTGAATTGTTTTTACTTACTTTTCATGTGTTATAAAAATGTTGTGCATGTTTTGAATACGCTTGTGATAATTTTAGTCAAATAAATCACGTTTTGATGATAAGCTAAAAATGTCTCGCCTGCCCCCCGTAGGACGTTCTTGATAGATAAGAGAAACCACGACTGCATTAAAACTGGTTCTAGTATTAAAGATAGACAGAGGTGTATAGTTCAGTTTTACATATATATATATATATATATATATATTCAGAGAGAGAGAGAGAGAGAGATAAAAGTGAAAAAGAACAAGAGTGGCAGAAGGGAAAATGAGCACGCACGAATGAAGAACATGCAAGAATCCAATATTTCGGCAAATACCCTTTTTCAAGAACCACGTACGAAAAAACAACACAGCAAATAAAAACACGAAAAATAGATGAAACATTTAAACACTTGGCTCTCTTGGTGTCTTAACAGAAAGACAGGTACAAAGTATCACGTTCGTGATGTACCGCCTGCTTCTTTCTGAATTAAGTTTTATGTATACTTATATCGGTGTCCCGTACTGCCGGGATTTACATTCTGAAACATGCTCCCGTGCGGGCTTCACTGATGACAAATCGATTCTTACCCCAGGCTGGCAACGCTGCAGTGTCACAACAGCCAGGTACCAGGAGTATTACGTGGAGAGAATACAGTGTGACCAGCCTCTGGTTCGTTAGCCCTGACTGTGGCGCCATCTTCGTGGCTTTTTTTTTGTGTTTGTTTTTGGTTTGTTTTGTTTTATATATATTCCTAAATCTAACTGGTTGGCTGAGGTTAAAGGTCGAGGAAATATGGGAGTGTACTGAGTGCAAGGAGGCCCATCTCTAGGCCACCAGCAGAGCATGGCCGTTCTTCAAGTTCCTTAACTGGAGACAGACAAATTTCTTAACTGGAGACAGACAAGTTCCTTAACTGGAGACAGACAAGTTTCTTAACTGGAGACAGACAAGTTCCTTAACTCTTTGCGCTGTCTCATCTCCTCTTCTCAGAGATTTAGCATTTAAAATGATCGGGTGGAAGCCGAAGTACCTAAAGAGTGTAGAGGGTTGGCATCATTGTGGTGGGGGGGGGGGGGTAGCTGCAAATGCAGATGACTGTTTCATATGACAGTCATTTATATAAGAATTAGAACTTAACCAACATATTATTTTATATAAAAGACAGTTTGGTATCAGATATGTTTCTTCTAGGTAACATGGTAAGATAGTAAAACACTTTCAACAGAATGATGAAGATGTAGTGTTTCTTTTAAGTAACATGGTAAGATAGTAAAACACCTTCAACAGAATGAGGAAGATCCTTACGTCACAGCAAAACAAAACAAACAAATATTACGGCAACTGAGGGTAGGTATCGTAAAGTTTTACAAATATTCAATATTAATTTACGATACATAATCTTTTACCTTGAATAAGACAACAGAAAAGAAAATCGAGGCCCTTAAAATGTTGAAACATAGAAGAAGAATAGGGCGTATCCCATAGACAGAAAAGAAAACAAAAGTGCTAAACCAACTAGAATGGGGGTCCTCGGCCACATACAAATGTTACTGACTGTTCTAAAAGCACGGAGGAGCAGGGGTGGGGGTGGGGTGAAACATTCAAAATATTTGACAGACTCATCTCTTCTCTGGTTCTTGTTGTAATGTTCTGTGACTTGCCAACTACTGTTATCTTCTGGTCAAGTCAGTAATTACATTGAAGCGCAGTGAAGCATTGAATCTATCTGTCTATATATCTGTCTGTCTGTCTGTCTATTATGTCTGTCTGTCTGTCTGTTTTGTCTTGTCTTGTCTTGTCCTACTGTCTTGTCCTGTTCGAATTACACTCAAGAAACAAGCCGTAAACCTGCTTGAGAGGCTGAATGACTACCTTCAGCCTATTACTAGGAACAGTATCAAGAGGTGGAATAGGGTCTTGACCAGCCTTTGATCACTAGCTGCGATAATCTCACAGTACCATCAGCGCGGCCATTTTTCCTTCCTTTTTCTCAGAACACACACACGTGCACGCGCGCATAGAAACACAGAAATACCACATGAACCTCAGACGAAAGAAGAGAAGAAACTAATTCCTTTTCTTTATTATAAACTAAAACTCTCACAGCTGGAGAACGATTGCAGGCAACAGCCTTTCAGTGGTGCACAAACTAAACACGGTTTCACTTGTTTGAGATAAGATATTCTTGTCATGTTCAACTGATTACCCGGAACCGGAAAAGTACTAACTTTAACTGTGCGCATGACACGTTCTGGTGTGGCGTTTTAGGTTAGTTACTTCTTTTCTTTCTATCTATCTATCTATCTATCTATCTATCTATCTATCTATCTATCTATCTATCTATCTATCTATCTATCTATCTATCTATCTATCTATCTGTCTGTCTGTCTGTCTGCCTGCCTGCCTGCCTGCCTGCCTGCCTGCCTGCCTGCCTGCCTGCCTGCCTGCCTGTTTCTCTCTCTTTCTTTCTCAGTCTCTCTTTCCTCTCAGTCTTTCTCCTCTCTCTCCCCCTCTCTCTTCTCTCTCTCCTTCTCTTTCTCTCTCTTACCATTGTATCTCATTGTATCTTTCTCTCGTTCAGATTAAAGAGGATATATATATATATATATATATATATATATATATATATATATATATATATATATAATATTTAACTCACTTTCTGTATCGGCTTTTTAGTGATCGGGTTAACTGATATATTTTTTCGATTAGAAAGGAGAAAAACCGAAACTTTTGACCAACGAAATCGACTGGAGGATAATCAAGCCTGTAGTCTGATGATGCTCAGTTTTACTTTGATTGATGATGTGAGTATTTTGTCAAGGTTAAATCTCGCCGTAAATAAGATATAACAAAATCACACGTGAACATTAACTTTCCGCTGACGTTTGTGAAGTGCGTAATTTTACATAGAACAAGTTGAAAGTACCGAATGTTGCATTGATAAAACCAGTATTACGGAAAGTACTTCATACAAGATGAAGACAGGTACAGTTGTACGGGTCTGGAAAAATCATAGCTCCGTCACTGTTTTTTTTTTTTACATCTCTGTAATACGCGTACTGTATTTAAGTTTTATTATTGAGTGTGAATGAAAACTGAGAGAAGAAATGAGAAATCTGAGACTAACCGCAGTAACCAGTTCAATTTTTGAAAAAAAAAATTTTTATTTTACTGTGTCTGTCTGTCTATCTCAGTGATTCTTTCTGCCTCCCTACCTGTCTTTCTACCTCCCTATCTGCACTTTCTACCTCCCTACCTGCCTTGTAACAGAAGATGATAGGTAATAGGGTTGGATATAAATAAAATAGTAGTTTCCCCTGTAGAGAGTTAATTTTAGAAACTTACAGGCGTGCGCAGCGGGAAAATATGTTGTAAAGTTGGCATATATTTGTACTTATAGCGAGCGAATTTGGAAAAGACGCATAGAAAATAGGCAAAAAAAAAAAGGTTGAGGCGGGGAAGAGAAGGAGAGAGAGAGAGAGTTGGAAAGGTGGGGCGGGGGCGGAGAGAGCGAATATTCAAAAGAATTAAACAATTTCTTGAAATATATGAAAGTGCAATTTTTAAATAGTAGTTCTGCTACCAGTAATATTATAATGTGATCACAAAAGTGTATAATGAATAATAACATAACAAATAAACCAAACCTAAAATAATGTAATGGAAAATAACGTAACAAATAAACTAATCCTAAAATAATATAATGAACAATTACATAACAAATAAATCAAACCTAAAATAATATAATGAACAATTACATAACAAATAAATCAAATCTAAAATAATATAATGAACAATAGCACACAAAAAAATAAACCAAACCTAAAATAATAATCTCTGTTACCAACCACTCAGCTAGAGCACTTCTGTAAGTGACATGGTTTCTAGATACCGACTTAAGAACGGTGTAACCTTGACTTCCTGCACGACCCCCACGTCATCCAGGCTCCTTTCATCCGTTTGATTACTCCCCTTGTTTTAATCAGCAAACAAGGTGTAATCTTCTCTGCTACCAGATACGCCCATGTGTTTTAAGACGCCTGCGAGAGATAACCTTTCAGCTGGGCCTAGACACCCCTATCAAAACGAGACTCCAAGTGCCAGATACCGCACTCGCGAGAAATAACGCGATAAGCATAAATGTCAGACATATTGTATTCAACACCTGGGCTTAGTAATGTGCCAGGATTGATAGATGTTAAAATGATGTATACAACTTCTTGTTTACCATAATTTTCTTTTAATGCAATGGGTAAAAAAAAAAACAACAAGAAATTCTTCTTGTGCTGCTTCACAACAGTTTTGTTTTTTCCACGTCAGCCTTCAAAAGAGCATTGGTTGCCTGGAGGCTCTGTCATGCTCGGTCTTGGTTCCTGTGCATGTCTGTCTGGTCATACGAGTACTTGTAAAGCGTGATCTGGCAGTGAATGAGTGTAAGTGTGATGATTCACACTGTAAGCATCGACTGCTCGACGTACAGCTTCATCAGAACAAAGGAATACTTCACTTTGTCTCTGACCGTGACTTAAGAACGACTACTGCTGTGAAGTAGAAGCACATCTAAGCAAGAGTCGGAACTCCAAGATCTCACATACAAGTACATAACTCCATGTTTAATAACTTTCTCAGCGCTCATGTAGATAAAAATCTTACATACTTCCATCGTCCATCCTCTAGTTTCCACACAGCTCCTCCAAAAGTCCGGCCACCCCCCTCTTGAGAAGTTCAAGAATAACTCGGTCAAATGACCAACGCTCACGTCCTCACTTACTTAAACGTTTGCTGTAGTAAGGCCTGAATAGCTGTGACACACTCTAATAAAACATATATAGGCTCGGCACATCCGTCTTCGGTTGGGAGTAACTCTAGGACTTGGTTTACCTTCCCACTGAGTACCTATCTGCAACGTCTAGATTACTGTATGTTTCCAGGGGGGCACTGTTAGAAGATATAACAGGGTCTTGGTCGAGTGTGCTTCAAACAAGCAGCTGAATGTTGCTGACCATTATATCATTCAAACTTGGCACTGCGTCCTGTTTACATTATTTTAAAAAAAAAGTCATGCTGGGATACCGTGTTAGGCCCGTATACTTCCAAGACCTTCGGCACATGAAAGTGTGACGTGGTCAGTGTCACGTCTGGCCGCATTTACTTCCCATATTTATCTGGTGCCCATTTTCAGAGGCTGGGTTGACCCCAGGGCCTTTTTGGCGTGTTGGTACCAGAAAAAGTTCTCCACTGCTGGGACCTGAAGCAGGTACCACCGGGTTAGTAGGCAGAGCGTCTAACCACCAAGCCAAGGAGGACGCCCTTACATTTTCTTTATAATATTGCTAAGAAGTAAGGCTAGACCAAAAGAGACATGGAGAAGAACAGCAGAAAGGATGTTGAGCAATAGAGGGCTCACATGGGCAAGAGCAGAAAAAAAGGCGAAGGACAGGCATTTGTGGAAAACCCTTGTAGAAGCCCCATGTGCCCTGGGCACTTAAGGTTCAGAGAGAGAGAGAGAGAGAGAGAGAGAGAGAGAGAGAGAGATTGCTAAGATATTACATGTTCAGAGAGAGAGAGAGAGAGAGAGAGAGAGATTGCTAAGATATTACATCGCGGTGACAGTGACTGGAGTAGTTTTGTAGAAGCAACTTTCAGCTTTCTTTTTCATGTCACTCTTTTTTCTCTCATGTCAAAAGGGTTTTTTTTTAAAAGTAAATCAAGATTTAACATTTGGGATCTAGATTTACGAGCATACCTCGACATCTACATAGACCAGAATGGTGACACCAGAAAGGAAGTTATAATTACAAAGCAACGCTGACCTTCAAGAATATTGAGAACATATGAAATTTAAAAGTTATAAGTACAAAAATCAAGTTAAAATTATTCAATTCAAATGTAATATCCACCCTCATTTATGCATGCGAAAGCTGGAAAACAACTAAAGAAACAGACAACAAATTAGACTCTTTTGAAAACAAATGCCTAAGCAAAATATTCGGTATAAAGTGGAGCGAATTCAAGAACAACGCAGAGATAAGACAGATGAGCAAACAACAACCTGTCTCATGGGTGATCAGAAAAAGAAGATGGACATATAGGACGATCACGTGATGAGAAGAATAGGTCAGAGTACACCAGAACAAACTATCAAGTGGAACACAACAGGCCGAAGAAAAAGAGGTCGACCACGTGAAATTCTAAAGAGAACATTGTTAAGAAAGGCCATCTTAGTGGGAATAACATCCCTTTTGTTTTTTTCTAACACCAGATGGTGCTACTAGATAGATGTACCACCTCGAGGTGGTGAGGGTTTTTAGATTAAAATCAGAGCCTGGACGGAAGGGCCACCTTGTTGATCATGGTACCTTCCGTGCCAGGTAAGTATCCTTGATGAGGTTTAAAAGCTCGCCGAAGACAGGAAAACTTGGTGAACTACCATACGAGCCCTATGTGACGTTTAACGGCACAGGAATGATGTAAAATGTAAGAAGCCGGCATAGTTATGTCATCATTACTGTTATTAATTGCTTTCCCTCGAGGAATTGTTATATATGTAAAGTAGTAATTGTGATGACATTGTTTGCTCTTACCAGGGATTGAGAACAAGTGCGAGGTCATCCTAAAGCGGCCGAGAAAGGAGGAGATCACTCAGGGGGTGGATATAAATCTGAAATGCCAGGTCACTGGAAACCCGGAGCCTACAATTTTGTGGTACCACAATAAATTCAGGTGAGTTGGTGGTGCTTAAGATAGGAGTCCACTTGGTGTCTGTCACCAGGTGTGTGTTTTGTCGTTTGTTTTAAATGTCTTGATGTGAGATCGGATTCTCTCCCTTGTTGTTTTATGTACGTGTTATGTTATTCCCCCTTTTTTCTTAAAAATGTAAGTTTTACATTATCTCCCTTGTTTTTTTTTTTTAAAACGCCACATTTATATCATTTTCTTTGTTGTTTCATTTAAGTGTTATGTTATATATTGATCTAGATGTTTCGCGTGTTATATTAAAATTTCGCTGTTTCTTGTAAGTTTTATATTAGTTCCTGCATTGTTTCGTGTGTTATATTATTTTCCTTGTTGTTTCATGGAACTGTTGTATTATTTTCCATGTTGTTTCATATATTATATTATTTTCCTTGTTTTTCTTTTGTTTGTGTTATGTTATTTCCTTTGGTGTTTCATCTCACGTGTTGTACTATTTTCCTTGCTGTATAAACTAGGAAAAAAAGTAGGAACAGCTTTATTACTTAACGAGCGCACAGCTGTTTCAAGTAATAAAGCTGTTCTTACATTTTTCCTAGTTTATACATTTTGTTAATAAAACTTTACTGCAATACCTTCGTGATTAGTTACATAGTTAGTTTTCTATATTTATGCACTAATTATTAGTGTATTTCCCTTGTTGTTTCATGTAAGTGGTATATTATTTCCTTTGTTATTTCGTGTATTATATTATATCCCTTGTTTTCTTGTAAGTGTCATAGTATTTCCTGTTTTTTTCATGTAAACATTAAAATATTGTGTGTATGTGTGTATATACGTGCGTGTGTGATGCACGTGTTTGGATTATGTGTTCTTTCATCTTTGTAGTAACTGTTTTTCTGGTTTTGTGTGGTATGGATGAAAAATATTAATCTTGTTCTGTGTCTTTGCACCTATCATTTAGTCATCGAAGTCTTTAATGTGTTATTTAATTGTTAAAAATGCATCCGTTCCTGTGTTATTTCAGTACTGAATATGTTAATTTATGTCTTAAATATACATCATACCTTGTGTCATTTCAGTACTGAATGTGTTATTTAAGTGTTAAATATACAGCCCTTCTTGTGTTATCTTAGTATTTAGTATGTTATTTAAGTGTTAAATGTAGATCCCTTCTTGTGTCATCTTAGTATTGTATATGTTATTTAAGTTTCAAGTATACATCCATTCATGTGTTATTTCAGTGCTGAATACATTATTTAAGTGATTCTTTTGTGTTATGTAAGTTCGAAACATGCCTCGTTGTTGCATCAGATAAGCCTCGAAACTTACTTCATCTGTTTCAAGTTGTCATCTTTTCCATCATTTTGTCGTGGGTAGGTTAAATGTCTGCTCCGTACAAAGACTGTAACTGTTAAAAAGAGTTATTAGAGTACGTGAAAATAGCGAGGTTTGTCTGCAGCAAAGTGTTAGATGGAAACATTGTATAACTGGCCCGTAGAAAAATCACTATACAAAAGGATTTAGATGTAACAGAAAGAGAGTGATTATAAATGGAATCTCTGACCTCTGTGATTAGCTGACTTCAAAATACGGACCTAACACCGTATCCCTAGTATATCTTAATGGCGCGAAAATGGGAATTTTACCTTTACGTCATGTCTAAATGTCTACAATTTCTCTTTGTCTTTCGTTTAATATCTACAGTTTTTCATAATATCACGTGTATTGTTTACAGTATTTCTTTCTCCCGCGTGTAATGTCTACAATTTTTATTTCTGTTACGTCTAATGTCTACAATTTTTATTTCTATCATGTCTAATTTCTACAGTTTTTCTTTCTGTCACGTCTAATGCCTGCAGTTTTTTCTTTCTCTCACATCTACTCTCTACAATATTTCTCTCACTTCTAATGTCTACAATTTTTCTTTCCCTTACGTCTAATGTCTGCCGTTTTTTTTTTCTGTAACATCTAATGTCTAAAGTTTTTCTTTCTCTCACGTCTAATGTTTACAGTTTTTCTTTCTATAACATCTAATGTCTACAATCTTTCTTTCTGTCACATCTAATATCTACAGTTTTTCTGTTTCTTTATAGCCCCTTTGTTTTAACGGAAGATGGTATTGGTCTTCATACGCTGTAGTTCATTTTTGATATATCCAATCATCTTCAGTAGCATTGTCCCATCCTTACAAAGTAGTATTAAAAAAAAGTAAAGATAGTCCCATAGCAAATGCCGTAGGGGGTGAAGCGTTAGAGACCTCATTATGCTGGGTCATCAGCGTATGAGGTAGGGTGACCAGTTCCTTTCCTCGCTGCCTTTACTTCCCAGATTTTCTCTGGTACCCATTTTACGAGGCTGGGTCGACCTCGGGGCCGTATTGGTCGGAAAAAAAATCCCGCTCAGCTGGGGATTTACTATAGTATTACTAATGTAAAATCTCCAGCAACAAGTTTTGACTTCTGCAATCTAAACAGTTATATTTATCAGGTGTTTTCCGCTGAGATTTTTACCCTGACTTCAAAAGCCTTTGAGGAGTCTTGTCTTCAAAGAGTTAAAAAAAATTCTTTGGGTTTATCAGAATGCGATAGCTTCAGCCGCTCTAAAGGGGTTAAATATCGCACTCGATACGGGGATTCCTGAAGTTTTATACTTGGAGTTTTGGGTGCAAATTACAGTTGTAGGGTGATAGTTTAATACGTAATTTTCTACCAGGCTTTTACAAAAAACACAGCATCTTGAATGACAGAATTAAATGAACACTTATCACAGGTGAAAGATCTTCTCAGGATTAAATGAAATCTTTGGAAGGTTTTGCCTTGCTTGACCTTGTATCAATCAGAAAAAAAGACATTGTGTGGAAGTATCTGATGACATGCTTGCAAGTTCACACTACTTCTTCTTCTTCTCTTTCAAATTATTATAATTATTGTTATTAAGTCTCACTGAAACTGCGAGCTGGAATTTCTACTTAAAGCTCTGCTACAAGATCTACTTTTCTATAAATTTGTCAGTTTTGAATGGATGTAAGAATGAGTGAAAACTGTATGATGAAGGGCAGAATGTCAGACGGGCCTGCGTGCCCAGTTCTTAACCCTTTGAAAATAAAGAATGTTCGTTCGTTCTTCTTCTTTGAAGGAGTTACGAACTGAGGCTGTAAAGGCAGTAGCTTGTCTTGTCTTGTGCTATCTCCCTGTAACTGGGAGCTGGTGCTCTTTGCAGAAGAGATGTTGAAGCACAGCATCATGTCGGCGTGGGAGGGGGTTATAGCAGCCACTTTTTCAGTCCCAGAGTACAGCTAAAAAGCAAGGGGTGTACAGTGCTTCTTTAGCAGACTCCACCACCATAGGGACTATGGCGATCCTTGCCCCGTTAGCCAGGCTATGCCTATTACTGGGGGTATCAACGGAGATGTGGGGCAAGGTCTTGGTCAGCTATGGTTCGCTAACCCTGACGCTAGCATATCAGCTATGAAAGGTGGTAGCAGAGAGTATTAAAGGATGTTGGTAAATTTACCCTGACTGAACTAGCTTCTTTGAATCTTTTTTTTTTCCACAATGCAGGAATCTTTGGATATAAACTGTGTAACATCAGAGAACCCTTGATGAAAAGTTACTGGGTCAATGGTTAGCGATATCTGTAAGCTATAGCTTAATCCAGTAATATCCGTACATGCCAGGAGTACAAAATTTTGTATTTCTTTGTTTTGAAGATATTGTTTTGTTAATAAACAATCGTTATTTATTATTTAAACCAGGGGTTTTTAACTGTGGGTATAGGAACTAAATGCTGAGAGTATGGGAACTAAATGATGAGGGTATGGGAACTAAATGATGAGGATGTGGGAACTAAATGATGGGAATGTGGGAACTAAATGATGGGAATGTGGGAACTAAATGACGAGAGTATGTGAATTAAATGACGAGGGTATGAGAACTAAATGATGAGGGTATGGGAACTAAATGATGAGGGTATGGGAACTAAATGATGAGGGTATGGGAACTAAATGATGAGGGTATGGGAACTAAATGATGGGAATGTGGGTACCAAATGATGGGAATGTGGGTACCAAATGATGGGAATGTGGGTACCAAATGATGGGGGCGTGAGACTCTATCAAGTTTTTTTCTTCAACTATTGTTAGTTTAGAACTCTCTGTGAGTCGCTGTGCTCCTTGCTCTGTATCAAGTAAAGCCAAGCCGTTGTCGTCGCGTGGAGTCATATTTCTGCTTAACAAGACTGCTGCTGCTGCTGCTGCTGCTGCTGCTGGTGATCAGGGCAGTCCTATTTCATGATTTCCAGTGTTGCCAAATTGGGAAATCTACTGGGGAAGTCTACTCCTTAAAAAAAAAAAGGTTAAGAAACCCTCATATAAACCACGAGCTCTCTCTGATACGTGATTGAGAAACCCTGATCCAATACTGTAGGTCAGTGGTTTCCAACCTCTGGTCCTGAGGACCACGAGTAGTCTGCTATACATTTTAAGATAGTCCATGGCTGTGTTAACAGTATGGTATTAATTTCCATTCATTGAGTAAAGACAATATAAACTGCTGGTTCGCAAATTACAGATAGCTGAAAAAAGTGATTCTTGGATGTGAAAAATTTGAGGACCACTGATGTAGACCACGAGCTAGCTGGTAAAGGGTTTTGGGCCATGGACGCTATCTCTCGTATGTATTCATCGATTCATACTACCCTCGAGCATCATTTATTTGAGTATTCAAGATCTTTTATGTTACGCTTGGCACATCCCTGGAACTTTTGACGAGAGCTGTCTCCAAGATTTCCCAACTTCATTTAGTGACTTCACACTAGCCGGATATAAGCTTGGTGTTTTCTCTGGAAAGCTCAGCATTCATTTCTATGGAAAGTTCAGATTTCACTTCTCTGGAAAGTTCAGCATTCATTTCTCTCGAAAGCTCAGCATTCATTTCTCGCTTCCCTGATTTCTCATCTCTGACTTTCCTTCTGGAACAGGAAAATCTCCTGGAATATCACGAACTGAGTATTCACTTTCAAACCAACTGTTAACTTCATGTTAAAGAAAAAAAAGTGCTGGATTTATTTCTAACAGATCTTCTTTAACAGCGTTATAAATCTCAAAGACAAATAACTGCCAGCACAATCGCCGAAATGAGCCATCTTCGCCATTATGTTAAGGACTCTTACTTTGATCTTTTCACTATCAGGACCTGAAGCTTGTCTGTAAGGTTGTAAGACAGCTACTTAAAATGTCATTGTAGCTTCGCAACAACCGGTTTTTTTTTGTGACTGTGTAACAGATGCACTTTCCCGTGTCCATGTATTTCTTAATAATAGACAATTACCGTGTCTTCAAAGCCGGTAACAGCTTAGGAGAGGTGCTGGGGTAGAGGATGGGAGCGGGTGACGGTGTCTTATTTTAGTTTGTTCGATAAAAGTGTTGAGATTTGGGGGGGGGGGGAGTTGAGATAAATGAAGCGGAGTTAAGGAGGGCTCAGATGAGAAGATATAAGGTGAGGGATTTGTTATGAGTGAAGTACAATGAAGGAGAGGAGCTACGATGAGGGGGGATTTCAGATGAGAGGAGGTGCGATGTGGGGATTTCAGATGAGGGGAGATGGGATGCGGGGATTTCAAATGAGAGGAGATGCGGCGCGTGGATTTCAGATGAGGGGATGTCCGATGCGGGGATTTCAAATGAGAAGAGGTGCTATGCGGGAATTTCAGATGAGGGGAGGTGCGATGCGGGGATTTCAGATGAGGGGAGTTGCAAAGCGGGGATTTTTGATAAGCGGAGCAAAGATGACTGCCCTTAGTATCGAACTCTTTGTCCTCTTTCAGTCAAAGTATTTTGAGCTCGCAATGGCCTTATAGCAGCTGAGCTTAGCAAGAAGCTCTTTTCTTGTACCAACTCCTGTTCATTAAATAAACCACCATAGTTGAACAAGATTCCCCCCCCCCCCTTCCGGTTTGAGAGGAAGCCAGTCGTATTTCTTCTTGCCATTATTGTATCTCATATTTAGTGTTATGAATGCTATGTACCATTCATATAAGGCAACCGAATAACTGAACGTTAAATTAAAATACCTTAAATTAATGTTTTTTCGTGCATATTTAAATGATAATTTGTGGTTAATTCTTACAATAGCCGCTTGTTTTAGAAGAATTTGACACAAGACTTGAAAGAAATAACAAGGCTTATCTAAGAAATCTCTTAAATGAAATAACAGGGCTTATCTAAGAAATCTCTTAAATGAAATAACAAGGCTTATCTAAGAAATCTCTTAAATGAAATAACAGGGCTTATCTAAGAAATCTCTTAAATGAAATAACAGGGCTTATCTAAGAAATCTCTTAAATGAAATAACAGGGCTTATCTAAGAAATCTCTTAAATGAAATAACAGGGCTTATCTAAGAAATCTCTTAAATGAAATAACAAGGCTTATCTAAGAAATCTCTTAAATGAAATAACAAGGCTTATCTAAGAAATCTCTTAAATGAAATAACAAGGCTTATCTAAGAAATCTCTTAAAAGAACTAAAAGGACTTATCTAAGAAATCTCTTAAAAGAAATAACAGGACTTTTCTAAGAAATCTCTTAAATGAAATAACATGACTTTATCTAAGAAATCTCTTAAATGAAATAACAGGATTATCTAAGAAATCTCTTAAATGAAATAACAGGGCTTATCTAAGAAATCTCTTAAATGAAATAACAAGACTTATCTAAGAAATCTCTTAAATGAAATAACAAGACTTACAGGACTTATCTAAGAAATCTCCTAAATGAAATAACAGGACTTATCTAAGAAATCTCTTAAATGAAATAACAAGACTTATCTAAGAAATCTTTTGACAACGAACAGTGAAGAGCAAAATATGGCGATCGCATTTCGGGCAAGATGAACCCAGTACTAACTCTACCAAGTAGGGCAGTTAAAAAAAAAAACAAACATCTACAGCGGGTAAGGGATATAAATACCACTAGCCAGCACCCGGTAGGGCGTCATGACCTTGAAGAGTGGTCGTGAGGAAAGGGCTGTGTCAGTCGGGAAATATCGGAAATTTACGTGCTGTCCATTTGTTTAGAGACTGGACGGATTTATTTTGCAAATGTATTTGTTTAAGTTACTTATTTATTTATTTATTTCTGTACTTATTGTTTTTGTGTAGCCTCTTGGGATTCAGACGTATTATAATATTAGTCGTAAAGATACTCAGGCAAATCTCTGTTTTTAATCTTCCATGCTTTGATAATAGTGAGTGCTATGTTTTCTGGCTCGCCTCGCTTCGCTTTGCCTTGCCTTGCAGTTGTCATTTTACGAATTCAAGAGAGACAGTTTTCTCTAACACAGTACGCCATTTTTTTTAACACCGACTGTTTCAAATGCAGGTAGACAGCATTAGTACTCTTGCCCGTTTTCTCCGAATAAAATTGCAGTTAACTATCGATCAGACTTCTTCTACTTACGAATGGAAATTTTGTTTAATGGCCCGAGATTGCAACATCCTCTGTGCAACAATTTTCTGTCTCCGCAGAAGCATACGTAATTCCTTAGCACTCATGACAAAAGACACAGAGGCTGAGAGGCAAGCAATGATTTATTGAAGGGACATAAGACTCTAAAACTTGCGCACCCAATGGGTTAACATCGCTTCGGCGTGACAATAAAGAGAAACAAACTGTTTCACGCACAAAATATGTGGAAATATAATGTTTGTTGAATAGTGTCTTCAGGTCATTAACCCTCCACATACCATCTCCCCTGGTACCTAGAACAGCCATATTATCATCGACCTTTATGAACACTTTCGGAACTTGAATATGGTTCCCATGTTCCATCTTGCGGTGAAAGCTGTTCTTATCTCTGGTCTTATTTTATGGGCGCAAGAGAATTCTACACTTTGCATCCTTACAATAAAGATAAAAGGGTAAAATAAGGGCGTTAATGAAACCAGAGGGATGTTTGGGGGGGGGGGGGTGGGGGAGAGAGAGAATGCAATAAAAGACGAAATATGAGCTGTGGTTTGGAAACGAGTGGACAAAATATAGGAAATTAATTTCTGAAATGTTCGATATTTGCTTTCTTCATTTCACTATGGACATTTCTTTTATAAAAAAATGTAGTACACACTTTCATATTCCTACGCTGTGAGGTGTATGTTTTCCTAGAGTTACAATGACTTTGTGTTCTGTGTAGTGCTTTCTGTAGAGAGATAACAAAGTTTACGAATCCTGTAGCAGGATTTCTGTAGCCAGTATCATGGTTTCTGTAGCCTGTAGCATGGTTTCTGTAGCCTATAGCAGGGTTTCTGTAGCCAGTAGCAGGGTTTATGTAGCCAGAAGCAGGGTTTCTGTAGCCAGTAGCAGAGTTTCTGTACCATGTAGCAGGGCTTCTATAGCCATTATCAGGGTTTCTATACCCAGTAGCAGGGTTTCCATAACCAAACAACATGATTTATGCAGCCAAACATTAATGTTTCTGTAGCTAGACAGCAGGGTTTCAATAACCAGACAGCAGGGTTTATGCATATTTTTCGATTCCGGTGAAAATGCACATGATCAAATTTGAACCTGACATATTCTTTTAACATCTTCTTCCAGTCTACTAAACATTGTGAACTTGAGTTCCCCCCCCCCCCCCCCCAAAGCTGACTCCAAGGACAAGCTGAAACACAGTACATCCACAACTTCACACCCTGTGGAGATAATGGCGGCTCGCCACTGTAGCGAAGTGGCTGTGCAAACGTCTCTCAAGGCGGAGGTCTGTGATTCGAATCCGATTTGATAGCGTTCCAATCACTGTTCTGTAGAAATTGGTACCTGGCCCAGTTTGGAGCCTGAAAAGAAAAGGCGGGAGAGCTTAACGCTGACCCACATCCTTGTGCTGACAGGTCAGGGGAAAAAAATGTGGCCACCGTGCGTTAGAAGAAACACGGACGTGTCGTGGTGTGCGGGAGTAAAAACGCGGGTCTTGGTCTGTTAGGGGGTCTAGTTGTAAAATGGAATGGAAAACAGTATTTCCATGTACTTCCGTATACTTAATATGTTTCAAAGTATAGCTAAATGAATGAAAATTTCATAAATGCAGAGTTTTTTTAGGAAAAAAGAAGTAATGTGATGTTTTTAGACACTGATTGTGGCCAGCTCACCATCGGCGAGGTCTAGATCTGCCCTGCTTACCGCTACTTACCATATGAGATGTGTAGATCTACTTGTCGATCTCGTATTGTGATTCTGTGTTGCATTCTCGCTGAATGAATGTCTGAACTAACCTCCTAACTACTCCTAACTACTTCTCCAGTCGTCTGAATATGTCTAGATCTACTTAGAAAACATTCAAGAGCAGCGGAGTGGCCATAGGCTATGTCCATACCCCTATCTACATCGTCAAAAATTGAAAATTTTCCATGCTTCTCGTCCTTTTTCTCTCTCGGCATCGCTCGTAACTAGGCACGCTTTCGCCATTTTGAAAGTCTCACCGGAATCGCGGACGAAATATGTACAATCTAAATGTTACACCGCTTGTTTTAATGAAACAAACAATTGTCACTAAAACGACCATACGGTAGCTTTGGGACACCGGAAGTGTCGCTATATCGACCATACGCACGGAAAGAGTTAAGACCGTGATCCTTATGTCCTTCTGTGGCTAAAGGCTGTCGTTAGTTACCTTACCAAAACACGATCACATCCTCAAGCAGGGACTACGTCAAACCCTGCAGTCCTTCAAAGTCAGGCGCACTACCTGAGACCTTAGACTAGCTCTAGTTTACTGACTACGTCGTGTCCTTCTAGCACGGTCAGTTCCTCTCTCGGCGTCTAGTGTATCTGCTCCGTTATCTTACTGTTAGCTGTGACACCTGCAAAAAACTTGAACTCTGAACCTTTCATTAAGTGACCTACTCACCGATAGATCTTCACCTCAACCACAAAGGTTGCCAGTAACACAAGGTTTCACTGACTAGAGGGGTTGCCAATAACATAAGGTCTCACTGACTAGAGGGGTTGCCAGTAACATACAGGCTATATGACTTTCCCAAGAAGACTTCAGATGTGTTTAAATTTTTGGCACAAGAAAACGGAGCTGGTCAATTTGAAATCAGGACTATCAAAATCTGACCTGTTTTCTGAAGAGAATATATAATGTAGCGAACTTCTGAAACAGTCTCTTTTTGTATTGCAAATACTACTGATTGTATTGCTGTTACTAATATTACTACTACTACTACTACTACTATTACTACTACTACTACTACTGCTACTATTACTACTACTATTACTACTACTACTACTACTGCTACTACTACTACTACTACTACTACTACTACTATTGCTACTACTACAAATACAACAACAAATACCAATGCTATTTGTACTGCTACTACTACAGGGTCCCAGCACAAAGGCGCATCGCAACACTCAGGGTACCACACATTATCGCTAATGAAATGTCTCTATCTGCAGTTCTCAAACATGGTGCTCGCCCTCTGAAGACTAACCAGGCAGGTGCAGTGCCGGGCCCCCTGCCTCGAAAGGGTCCACCCAATGCTACTTTAGGTCCTCTCAGTTCGTCTTGTGGAGCCAGGAGACATGAGAGTAGAGCTACTGGGCAAAAAATACAACGGAAGAAAACGGCCAAAAAGCAAGAACTTTAAATAACGCAGTGGAATGCTGAGGGTGTCAGCAGTGTTAAAGATGGCTATAGCAGAAAGGTGGAACTAGAGAACATACTGTTTGCAGAGCAGGTAAGTATATGCTGCATACAGGAGACACACCTAACCAAAGATGCTGCCTTTAAAATCAGAGGTTACCGGTGTTTTAGATAAGATCGACAGGACAGAAGAAAAGCAGGAGTACTCACACTTGTTAAGAATAACATCAGCGCATGTCAGGTAGTAGTGTACATGGAAGGAGCCGAATACCAGATGATCCATCTAAAAACCAGTAATACAGACTTCCACCTCTTTAACTATTACTGTCCTAATGACCGCCCACTTGCTCTAGAAAAAAATCCCACACAAAGAGAGACTTATGGTCTGTGGTGATTTTAACAGCCATTCCCAGAGCTGGGGCTATGACCACATAGACAAGAGAGGAGAGGAAGTTGAGAGCTGGCAGGATGATAATGGACTTTTCCTGATCAACCAGCCAATGAACTCATTAACACCAGCAGCATTCTCCTCAGTTGGAACTACAAAAAAGCAAACTGGACAATGTACAGACATCGTACAGGTATCCTGGTGGGATAGATGTCCATAGAAGGCAAGGATATTAACAGCATAGTGAAGGAATTCAATGCTTGTATCCTTCAGGCAGCCCGTGAAATCATTCCCAGAGGAGCTAGTAGGGACTATAAACCATACTGGTCTAGTGAGCTGGGAAAACTCCATGATGACGTGGAAACAGCTCGAAAGCAAGCAGAAAATAGACCATGCCAAGATCACCACAACAGTTACCAGCATGCTAGGCCAAATTTCAGACAGCCAAGCTGCAAGCCAGACGGGAAAGTTGGAGTGAGAAAACAGAGTCCCTAAACTTTGAAAAGAATGGAAGAAAACTATGGAAACTAATCAAACAGTTAAACGATGAGAGCACTTGAAGAAGTACAAAGATTACACTAATAGAGGATGGGAAAACTCTTACAGGTAAACAAGTAGCAGATCACTTTGCTCGCATGTTTGCACAAGAGTGCATCATTGATATCCATCCAGAGAAAGAGCGTGCAGTGCTCATTGGCCACAGAAAGAAGAGGAACAAGTCAGAAAAGTGGAGGTCATGGATGCACCAATCACACGCAGCGAGTTAGACCTAGCAGTCAGTAAACTGAAACCAAGGAAATCACCAGGATCAGATGGAGTGTCCAATGAAATGATCAAGAACCTTGGAATTGCAGCAGTGAGAAAGCTGTTGGATATCTTCAATATGTTCTGGAGCACAGGTAAGTTACCTCACATCTGGAAGGACGCAAGCATGGTACCACTGCTAAAGCCAGGGAAAAATAGTGATACAGCCTCCAACTACAGGCCAATCTGCCTCACTAGTTGCCTCTGCAAAACAATGGAACGCATAATTGACCTGAGGCTAAAATGGTACCTAGAAAGTGAAAACCTTCTCATTCCACAACAAGCAGGATTTAGGCAGTACTACAGTATAGAAGATCAAGTGACCTACCTCTCTCAAGAGATTGAGGATGCATTCCAAGAGAAAAACCTTGTACTAGCAGCGTGGATAGACCTAAAGAAAGCCTTTGATAAAGTATGGATAAAAGGTCTTCTGTGGAAGCTAAGAAACTGCAACGTGAATGGAAAACTGTACAACTGGATAAAGTCCTATTTACACAATAGAAGAGCTAGAGTAGTAATGGATGGACACAAAAGCCAGAAAGTACTGCTGCGACACGGTGTACCACAAGGAGGAGTCCTTTCACCTACACTATTCCTTGTATTCATTAATGACCTGGTCAAGGAACTTCCCTATGGAGTCAAAGCGGCACTGTATGCAGATGATCTGGTCATGTGGTGTACAGATGAATATGCGACAGTTGCTACACAGAGACTCCAAAGAGCAATAGACATTTTGACATCATGGACAAACAAATGGTGTGTAAGTATCAACACAGAGATATCAAGTACCACTCTGTTCACTCTCTCATCTAAACAGAAAGCAAGTAAGATCTTTGTAAATGAAATATCCTTAAGGATGGACAACCAAACCACTTACTTAGGAGTGACTCTTGACTCAAAACTGACCTGGAAGCAACACATCAACAGTGCAGAAGCAAAAGCCAGAAGAAAACCAGCCATATTAAGAAAATTGAGCGGAACCACATGGGGAGCTAGTGAAAGAATCCTCAAGAATGTATATCAGCAAAGTATTCTACCACATTTAGAATATGGCTCAACATCTTGGTGCACAGCATCAAACACTACGCTGCATAATCTAGACAAGGTTCAAAATCAGTCACTACGGATTATCACAGGTGTCATGAGATCCACACCAGTAGTAGAAATGCAGGAAATAGTTGGTGCTCAAGCGCTAAAGGAACGTAGAGACACAAGGGTCATGACCTTGGGAGAGAAATTCCTCAGCTCTATAAGCCATCTCCCGAAGGAGAGATTCAATAACTTGGCACTAAGACGGCTTAAAAGAAGCAGCTTCATTCACCAGGCCAAGCGTATGCGTAAGCTAATACCTGATGTTCCAACTGTAGTCGCTCCATTATCATCTGTACCAGAGCATACGCCATGGAAAGAAGCAGATTATAGACAAATAACTATTCAGACTGAACTGAAAGGTGTACAGAATGGTGAGATGCAGAGCAGTCTTGTAAGATCAACAGCCACATTTAGTGTTCTAGATGACAAATATCCATGTGACACCTGGATACGTGTGTATACAGACGGATTTGCACACAATGCCATAAAGAATGGAGGGGCAGGAGCATATATTGAATATCCAAACAACACCACTGACAAGATTTCCATACCCACTGGAAAATACTGCAACAACTTTGATGCAGAAGTTAGGGCAATTATTGCTGCAGTTGAAAAACTATCAGACTCCAGAATTGATACATGTCCTGTAGTAATTCTCACAGATGCAAGATCAGTACTGGAAGCTCTTCAGTGCAACAAACTACCAGACCTTAAGGGTGACTTGTCAAAAATTGACTTACAACATGGAGTCACTTTGCAGTGGATTCCCTCCCACTGTGGGATACCAGGCAATGAGAAAGCTGACCATCTGGCCAAAGAGGGCACTGAAATGGAGCAACCAGACATACCAATCACCTATAATCAGAAGAAAAGCATGATAAAACCTACAGGAAGCCACAAACACCACCACATGATGACTATCACATGCTAAACAGAAAGGAACAAGTCACCATTTTCCGTCTCCGAACAGGACACAGCCGACTCCGAAGTCATAAGTATATAGAGTTTAAAGTTGGTACTACTAATCTATGTACATGTGCCCAGGTGCCCCAAACTGTGGAACATATCCTCCAAAATTGCACCAACTATGAGACTGAGAAATAATTACTGGCCCAGTGAAACCACTAAAGAAGATAAGCTCTATGATTCCATAGATGAATTACAAAAAACAGTGAAATGTGCCCAAGAGACAGGACTGCAGATGTAGACAGGCAATGCGAACGAAGAAGAAGAAGAAGAAGGAATAAGGAAGAAGGAAGAAGAAGAAGAAGAGAGGTGGGTCAAAAAATTTAAGGAAACCGCTAATTGCCTTAATAACAGGTCTACTGGTCGTCCAGGAACTCAACAGACACCTGAACGAATTCAAGAAGTCCGCAACGCATTGCTGAGTAGCTCTCGGCGATCAGCTGTTAGGAACGCTTTGGTACCTGGCATCCTCTTACTGTTAATTGTGATCTTTATGTGCAGATGCTAACTGAATACTTCATTCCAGACTTAGCCAATAGAAATAAGAGACTAATATGGTTTCAACAAGATGAAGCAACTGTCCACACAGCCCGTCAGTCCACGGCCATGCTGCGACAAGCATTTCCCATTCCTCTTATTTCCAGATTTGGGGATATTCATTGGCCGGTAAGGTCACCGGATTTATCGGCCACAGACTTCTTTTTGTGGGGGTACCTCAAGAACACGGTGTATGCTAGTCGACCAGAGTCAGTCGCAGACCTAAAAGATCGAAGCCGACACTGCATTCAAAATATCCCTTTGAACATGTTAAATGGTGTTAATGCAGGAATTTTCCAGACGCGTGGCTGAATGTAATGGCGGTCATCTAACCGGCGTAATTTTCAAAACCTAAATATGATTGTCAGTAATAATAAAAATACCCACTTTTCTGAGCTTCATTTCACTTTTTTTTAAAAACCAAAAACACGTATAGCGCTTATTTATTTTCCATTTTAAAAATTCAGTTATGCTTTATGCAGGACCCTGTACTATAACTGCTACGGCAAAAGCTACAGATATTATTATTACTTGTATTCCAGCTTCTGCTATTTGTATTGCTGTTACTACTGTTATTACTACTGCTCTCAGTACTACCATTTGTACTGCTGCTACTATACTACTATTGCTACTTGTACTTTTTCCTCTACTACTACTACTACTACTACTACTACTACTACTAATACTACTACTAGTACTACTATTACTACTACTACTACTACTACTACTAGTACTACTATTAATACTACTACTAGTACTACTACTAATACTACTACTACTACTACTACTACTACTACTAGTACTACTACTAATACTACTACTACTAATTCCCCCCAATGAGGGTTTAATTCCGCCATAAGCAACCAATTAAATCTTATTTTTATGGTCCTTGTAAACGGCCCAGAGCTCCCCTCGAGCTACCGGAGAAACACTCTGTTTAAATTATCGAGTTGCTCTTGGGGAAGCCGCTAAATTCTTCACGACCTAACCTCTTTGGTATTGCCTTGTTTTTTGTTTTTGTTTTTTTGTTTTTTTTGGGGGGGGGCGGGTTTTATACAAGAGAATTGTGACTTTTTTGTTCGTTCTAGTTAAAGATTAGGTAGACTTTCTCTTATCTGTTCCTCTACTTCGAACACAGTTTTGTAGGATTAGACCTAGAAAAACAATCGTAGACAAAGAACTTTAAGTCAGACGTGGGAGAAAGAAAAATCACAAGATAATTACCTGGGATTCGAACAATGGACACCGGTAGGACGAGCAGCCGTCTAGCCAGGAGAGAAAATCGTGCCAACGAGCCACGCTATCTCGCAAAAATCCGGAAGTGCGAGATAGTATAGTTCGTTGGTACGAACTGTGTTCCCTAACTTTACCCTAGGAAATCCTCGTTGTTTCCTATTTATGTAAAATCTGTCCCTCTACTTCGATCTGTCCTTCTTGGGTCGCATTTTGACAATAGCTGTCTCTTGTGTCTTTCCTTAATTTGTCTGTGACTGTCTTTATTGTATTTTTTTTTTGGTCACACCACCGATTTCTGATTGCCCTCTCCAAATCCTTCGTATAGTCCAGTGTCATTTTGTTGTTTCTGCATAGTCTAATATCATTTTTGTTATTTCTGATAGTCAAATATCATTTTGTTATCTCTGCATAATCCAGTATCATTTTGCTATTTCTGTATAGTTCAGTATCATTTTGTTATTTTTGTGTAGTCCAGTGTTATTTTCTTGTTTCTGTATAGTCCAGTACCTGTTTATTATTTCTGAAAGTTCCGTATCATTTCATGAAGTCAGCCTACAGATCTTGTTTCCGTTATTTCTACATACACATTCAAATGTGGTTAGTCTTCGTTGTTACCACATATTCTGTTTCAATGCGAAAGTCATAGTCAGTATAATAGTCGCAGGTAATAGGTCAGTATTTCCCAGAGTCCTGGCGGTCTGGTAGTATTTTCCATGATCTATGAAATTCAAGGTTAGGTACAGGAAATCTGTTTTCTAGTTAAGAGACTTTATTGAAAATAGGCGTCTTCAGAGCTGAATTTCAGTAGAATAATAAAATGTTTAATCTTAAATATCAGTACAGGGGAACAACCCCCGGTGTTTTGTGGCATTTGAGTGTGGCAGGGTTGTGTAGTGTTGTTGCCTTCACATTTCTAGGCCACTACAATATGTGAGGCAGGGATCTACCTAATATATTGTTCTCGCAGCCTTTGTTTTCGTTGACAACAAAAACTCCAGGTGCTCATTGGGTTGTGTGTGTGTGTGTGCGCGCGCCCTGGGTTGACCTCGGTGTCGGTGGTTCTAAAATAAAAGTGATTCCGAGTGTGAAAGCGAACTTAGGAGTCTTCTGATCAGCGGCGAGTTTACTTCCCGCCATACCACGGTTGGTGGTATACTTCGAGAAGGCAAACGCTGGAGTGAATACTGTGCAGCGTCATCTGAAAAATTATCCAGTATCACTGGTGGTGCAGGTACCACACTCCTGGAAACATTGCTATACCTACAAGCATGATTCAGGCGACCGCAGGAAATATACAAATAAACAAGGATGTCATTAAGGCGAATAAAGTCACTAGGAAATGGATGTCATTAAGGCGAGTAAAGTCACTGGGAAATGGATGAGAACCTTTGTTAAGTTGAAGAGTCACTTGGCGGATTTAAAAGTGAGAGCCATTGTCCCATGTGACAGTCAGCAACCCACAGCTCACATGCTGTCTGACCCCTGTCCCACCTCTCCGCTGGTGACCACCCCCACCCCCGTACACAGGCTTAACCTGGTTCACTGAGCAGGGATCTTTGTAGTCCCTGTGGTGGTGGAGTCTGCTAAAGAAGTATTGCACACCCTCTCCTCTTGTAGCTCCACTCAAGGACTTGTAAAAAAAAATGGCCGCCCGTAACCCGCTCCTAATCTGATACGTCTTCACTGCAGTAGCTGCAAAGGGAAAAAAAATCGTCC
Source organism: Achatina immaculata (assembly GCA_009760885.1). Taxonomy (NCBI): domain Eukaryota; kingdom Metazoa; phylum Mollusca; class Gastropoda; order Stylommatophora; family Achatinidae; genus Lissachatina; species Lissachatina immaculata. Next base: position 36,611,005 of record CM019718.1, on the reverse strand, counting down.
TCACAGATCGAGGGAGATTCAAAGCAACAACAACAAAAATAACGATATAGTATATGTACCAACTCAGTCATGACATTCAGGATAAGTGTTTTATCTTTTATCTGTTACATAGACGTTATGTTTAAGAAAAAAAATGTCTTATAATCCAGCACTGGAGAATTAACTGTTAGGCAGAATCTCAAGTGAAAAGTTCAGTCAGAAGACAGAATATGAGATAAAAAGTTCAATTACAGAAGAAAATATCAGATAAAAAAAAAGTTCAACAGAAAAGAGGATATGAGATTTTTTTTTAAAAACTTCAACCAGAAAAGAAGATATCAGACAGAAAAATATGTGGATGCGTGATATAAAAAGTTGGACCAGAAATGAAGATATCAGACAAGGTTTAACCAATAAAGACGATTGCACATTTAACCAGAAAAGATGAAATATTCATTAAGAAGGGAGAAAAGCTGTTTAGATAAAGTAAAGACTGGGCACTTTTACACATGGGGGCACACATTCCACAGCCTGAGGTGCCTGGGCATTTGTACGTACAGGAGGTTTGCTAATTCTAATCTCTGTAGTCACGTGACTTTGAGAATTAAGACAATATAAATAATTACACTGTTCAAACTGTCTCTTAATGTTATTGTTATTAACCCGATGAAGGCAGTAGGCGAAAGTCTTACATTACAGTCTTGTTGCTTTCCATCTTTCAGCCCTTCTTCACCCCCCTTCCCCCCCCCCCCCCCCCCCCCAGGTGAGGCTGATATTACTCAGTGTATTCGAAAGAGCAGTTAAAATGAAATAGAGCCGTACGTAAAATCAAATCGAGCCCTACGTAAAATGAAATAGAGCCGTACGTAAAATCAAATCGAGCCCTACGTAAAATGAAATAGAGCAGTACGTAAAATGAAATAGAGCCGTCCGTAAAATGAAATAGAGCCGTACGTGAAACAAAAGATTCTCCCCCACTACGCTTCACAAAACAGACGTAAAATGAATTGTAAGAAGAAAATCAATGTTCATTTCGTGGCATTGAAATTCATCCCCTCCCCCTATTCCCCCTCCCCTCCCCACAGTATTGTTGTGCTGGGATACGTTTAAGCTCACGTCACCCATAATTGCAGCTATTCCTATGCCTGGTGGCCCGTCGAATGTCAAATAATTAACCAGCTCGGCTGGAAGAATCCTGGTCAGAATTTTTCCATGAAAATCTTGTATAGGACCTCTAAACGACTCCTGAGATCTCTGGTGCCCTGGTGTACACTCATGTGTTCTGGGCGTGACTGCTGTAACAGTTTGTTGGAGGTTATCTGGTGTGGAAGGAGGATTTAGTGCCCTCCAGACAAAGCTTGTTGTGAACGGGCAGGGGCAGATCCTTGGCGATGCGGTAACTGGATGGTTGTTTTAAAGGCAGTGACTCAAGGTGGGCTTTGTCTTACAAGAGTGTGCATGCAGCTTTTCCGCGATACTGTCACGTGGGACAGGAGTCTGTCTTCAGAGTGGTACACATACAGGTTGTTGTCAAGTGGGTCCAAAGTTTTATCTTCCACAAGTGCCCGTACAACCTATCCACGAAGTTGTCATGTGGGTCAAAACTTTTATCTTCCACAAGTGCCCGTACAACCTATCCACGAAGTTGTCATGTGGGTCAAAAGTTATCTTCCGAAGGTTTCCATACAACCTATCCGCGAAGTTGTCACATGGGTCAGAAGTTTTATCTTCCGAAAGTGTCCATACAACATATCCCCGAAGTTGTCATATACAACCTGTCCCTGAAGTTGTCACATGGGTCAAAAGTTTTATCTTCTGAAAGTGTCCATACAACCTATCCACGAAATTGTCACATGGGTCAAAAGTTTAATCTTCTGAAAGTGTCCATACAACCTATCCACGAAATTGTCACATGGGTCAAAAGTTTAATCTTCTGAAAGTGTCCATACAACCTATCCACGAAATTGTCACATGGGTCAAAAGTTTAATCTTCAAAAAGTATCCATATATCTTCTCCGTGAAAACCTTTTGCGTGAGACAGTTATAAAATGTCTATCCCTCCAGTTTTAACTGTTCCAACCACAAAGATTCTTCACAACTAGTAACATCATAACAAGTCAGGTAGATTCTCAAAATACTTACATATAGATCCCCACTGACAGCGCTGATACTATACATGAGGGAATTTCAGAAGGCCCTTAAGATATTCATCCCTAAAAGAGAATATATAATAGGGTCTTGGTTCTTTACATGCATCCAGGAAACGAGCTCTGCTTCAACAGTCGATCAAAGGGTCCTTATCAGTTAATGCTCATCCCCCCCCCCCTCATAAAACAACGAGATGGTCAAGCGAGGCCCTCTTAGGCTGGGCGGTTACTTGTCCTACCGGAGCAGGCGGTTCGAGTTAGGGTCGTTCTCTAGCTACTGTTCTCACTCTCACGTCCGATGTTCTTTGTGTTCTTTTTTTCCCAGGCCAGTCATACATTTCTGTGTTTTCATCACTCCTAAATGCGTTATTGTGAACTCTTCCAAACACTTTATCACGCTTCTTGCTTGCAACAGTTTACTCTTTCTGGGCAGATAAAGAAAAAAAAAAAGAGGTCCCGGCATTTATCACCCCCACAAGCTCGGCCCGCGAACACCAGGAAGAAAGCAATAACCAGATCGCTACAGAAAAGCTATTACTGGGGTATAGAAGTTTACCCCTGTATAAAGTTCGATAACACGAGGAATTGGGAACTTGTCAGGAACCTTTTGGAAGGCGCTCATAAATAAGTAAACATCACCCACTAGGATCCACTGGGACCCACTGGGACGATCTTTCTCACGCGTCATTTATATGAAAACAGGAAAAAACCTGCAAAGCTTTGCATTCAAATTGCCAGTTGGTCGATATGAAGCCAAAAAAAAAATCTTTTTTTTTTTTTCCCTTTTTTCCGGGAGTGCCTGAATGGATGCTTTGTCACTAACAGGCTACTATAAATGACCTTGACCAATCTGAAAATCTGAAAAGGAGCGGGTGGGAAGGGAAAGAAAGAAATCCGCCCCACTCCCTCTCCCCCCCCACCCCCTCAACTTGGTTTACTTGTTTCGTTACCAAGCCATCAATGCCAGTGTCACGTAGCATTCTGGGGCCAACTGTCACAAAATAAAACGATTATTTCACCTCCTGATTTTGTTTTGTACAGCTTAGAAATAAGGCAGGAGAATTCGTGACCATATTTAGTTGTACTATGTGGAGGGGGGAGAGGCGAAGGATGAAGAAACTGCGAGCATCTGAGATAAAAGGTAAACAGTGCACTTCTCAGATTACAAGAAAACACTACACTTCTCAGATCACAAGAAAACACTGCACTCTTCAGGTAAACAAAAAACAAAAAAAAAACACTGCACTTCTAAGATAAAAAACACTGCACTTCTCAGATTACAAGAAAACACTACACTTCTCAGATCATAAGAAAACATTGCACTTCTCAGATTACAAGAAAACACTGCACTTCTCCGATTACAAGAAAAACTGCACTCTTCAGGTAAACAAAAAGCAAAAAACACTGCACTTCTAAGATTTAAAAAACACTGCACTTCTCATATTACAAGAAAATATGGCACTTTTCAAATTACAAGAAAACACTGTACTTCTTAGATTACAAGAAAACACTGTACTTCTTAGATTACAAGAAAACACTGTACTTCTCAGATTACAAAAAATACACTACACTTCTCAGATTACAAGAAAACACTGCATTTCTCAGATCACAAGAAAACACTGCACTCTTGTGGTTAAAAAAAAACAGTAAAAAAACAATGCACTTATCAGATCACAAGAAAACACTTCATTTCTAAGATTACAAGAAAACACTGCACTTCTCAGATCACACGAAAGAACTGCACTCTTCGAGTAGCAAAAAAAATATATACTGCACTTCTCAGATCAAACGAAAGAACTGCACTCTTCGAGTAGCAAAAAAATATATACTGCACTTCTCAGATCACAAAACACACTGCCCTCTCTGGTCTTAATAAAACACTGCACTTTGAGATCACAAGAAAACACACTGCCCTCTCTGGTCTTAATAAAACACTGCACTTTGAGATCACAAGAAAACACCCCCCCCCCCCAACGGGTCACAAGAAAACACTACCCCCATAGGTCAGACACTGCCCCATGGATCACAAGAAAGCACTGGCCCCATGCGTCACAAGAAAACACTGCACCCTTGGGTCACACTAAAACACTACTTCCGTAGGTCACAAGAAAATACTACACCCTTGGGTCACAAGAAAACAGTGTACTCTGAGATCACAAGAAAACTCTATACCCTTTAGTCACAGAAAAACATTGCCCCATTGGGTCACAAGAAAACACTGCCCCACTGGTCACAAGGAAACACTGCCCCAATGGGTCACAAGAAAACAGTGCCCCATGGATTACAAAAAACACTGCCCTCATGGATCACAAGAAAACACTGCACCCTTTGATCACAAGAAAACACTACCCCAATTGATCACAAGAAAACATTGCCCCCATGGGTCACAATAAAACACTGACCCCATGGATCACAAGCAAACACTTCCCCATTGGTCACAAGAAAACACTGCCCCCAAGAGTTACAAGAAAACACTGTACCTTTTGATCACAAGAAAACACTGCCCCCAAGAGTCACAAGAAAACACTGCCCTCATGGGTCACAAGACAACTCTGCCCCCATGGTTCACAAGAAAACAGTGCCCCCATGGCTCACACGAAAACACTGCACCCGTTGATCACAAGAAAACACTGCTCCCTTTGACGACAAGAAAACACTGCACCCTTTAACGACAAGAAAACACTGCTCCCTTTGACGACAAGAAAACACTGCACCCTTTGACGACAAGAAAACACTGCACCCTTTGACGACAAGAAAACACTGTACCCTTTGACGACAAGAAAACACTGCTCCCTTTGATCACAAGAAAACACTGCACCCTTTGACGACAAGAAAGCACTGCTCCCTTTGATCACAAGAAAACACTGCACCCTTTGACGACAAGAAAGCACTGCTCCCTTTGATCACAAGAAAACTCTGCTCCCTTTGATCACAAGAAAACTATGCACCATTTGATCACAAGAAAACTCTGCACCCTTTGATCACAAGAAAACACTGCACCTTTTGATCACAAGAAAACACTGCTTCCTTCGATCACAAGAAAACACTGCACCCTTTGATCACAAGAAAACACTGCTTCCTTCGATCACAAGAAAACACTGCACAATTTGATCACAAGAAAACATTACACTTTGAGATCACAAGGAAACATTGTAGTCTTCGGGTCACAAGGAAATACTGCTGCATCATTCCGGTCACAGTAAAACACTTCACTGCTCGCCCTCGTGCCACAAGATAAACACTTCACTGCTCGTGTTTCAAGACAAACACTACACTCCACACGTGTCACGTGAAAACACAAGACACCTATGGGAATGTATGAGGAAAAAAACACATATAAAGCAGCCATGGTCTCTTAATTTCAGTCCATGTAGAGCTGCCATGGTCTCTTAATTTCAGTCCATGTAGAGCGGCCATGGTCTCTTAATTTCAGTCCATGTAGAGCGGCCATGGTCTCTTAATTTCAGTCCATGTAGAGCGGCCATGGTCTCTTAATTTCAGTCCATGTAGAGCTGCCATGGTCTCTTAATTTCAGTCCATGTAGAGCTGCCATGGTCTCTTAATTTCAGTCCATGTAGAGCTGCCATGGTCTCTTAATTTCAGTCCATGTAGAGCTGCCATGGTCTCTTAATTTCAGTCCATGTAGAGCGGCCATAGCTCATAATTTCAGCCATGGCATAGAACTTTCACAATTACCTGCACTAAAATAAATTGTCAACGCTAAAGAAAAACCAGACAGAACAAAGATAATAGATCAACATAGTACAGTGTAATGAGCCACAACACACAAAAAAAACCCACCGTGTAGCTCATTCATTTATGAATACGTAGAGTAAAATAATGATGATAGAAACTGGCAGAGAACAATATGGCAGTATTTTTCTAAATAAAAGGTTTCAGAAATACTTCTGGTGTATTAAGATCAATAATAGAATGACGGAGCAAGGCCAGCCATTTAGAAATTAAGTTAGCTGTGAATTTAAAAACGAAACCCTTCAATTAACAAATGCGCAGCGAAAAACCAAGTCAAGGATAGCAAGGGCCAATCTTGTCTTTTTATTAAATGTATAAGATATTCAGAAATAAGAGTATGTCCATTATAAGTGAGAAAAAAAGGACGTATTATAATGTGATTGGGAGCCAGTAATATTTCATGTTGGGAGCCGTAGACTAAAAACAGGGGGAATAGAAATTAGAACCAAGAAATGCTTGGTTTTGTGGGCAGAGAATTTGAGAGCGAACTTTGCTTATGTACAGAAGGATCTGTTACAAACGAAAGCGTCTTTGCAGTCGGCATTCACTTCTACGTGTCTGCCCGGTCATAGGTGTACGGTGTGATATAGTGGTGGATGAGAGCAGCTGTGATGGCTCATGTTGTAAGTAGTGACAGCTCAACACACAGCAAGCAGACAATTATTTCACGCGGACTTTGATCGTGACTCAGGAACGACCTCTACATTGAAGAACAGGTCCAAGCAAAAGTCCTGCTCCAAGATCTCACATATATAGTTCCGTGTTTAATCACTTCCTCAGCACTTATGCAGACAGACAAAGACCTTGCATACTTTCATACGTCCATCCTCTGACATTCACACAGCTCTTGTCTCTCTGAAAGTCCCGCCAAAAAACCCTCACTTGATCACATTCAGTAACCATTCTGTCACATGATCAAATAACCAGCATTCACGTAGTCAGATAAGTTGTAGTAAGAACCGAACAGCCATGACATTAGTGGTAACCCTTATACAGCTATTCACTCCTTGAATTCACCCTGTCTTTTTTAATGTACACCACATGGACTCATTCATAACACCGAACTCGGTTACAGATATTTTGCTAATACCCGAATCTCGCCAGCGTTTAACAAGGGTTAAATGGATATCACGAGGGATTAGCATTAAATCATTCAAGTCAATGCCTTATTTTATGACATCCTTGCCTATGTCACAAAACAAAGAAAACTCATTCTACTGACTTAACCCATTCTCGTTCATTTTTAAAAAAAATAATGGGACTTCTTGGTCTTGGCCTGATATATCCTGAGTGTGGACAGTATTTTGAAAATGTATTCCGTAAGTCTTTGTGTTTGTCGCATTCAGGTAGTCGGCCTGAGCCTGCAGTGCCCTGTGAACAATTGAAAGATTATAACTTGGTAGTTTATTTCAGAATTATATAAACTTTTTAAATGTGCCTGCCCGGATAACGTTAGTGATCATGGTTCTCCATCTTGTGTGGTCCTTGGTGTTTCCAGTTAACTCAGATGCTTTGTTTTTTCCCATTCTATTTAGTTAGTCCATTATTTTCTCCTCTTGGCCTTCCTCTCTTCCTTTTTTTTCCCCTTGAATTTTCCAGTGATTAATAAGTTCTTCAACTTCTGTCTTCTCATGACATGTTCAATAAATTTTGATTATCTTTCTCTTACCATTTTAAAATAGTTTTCGTTATTCTGAAACTTCTTTGAGAACGTCTTCGTATGTTTATTTCTGTGTGTCCATGTATTTGTTGCATCTTCCTTCAACATCACATGTCCGCTTCCTCCAATTTCTTTGCAATCTTTCTTGTTGAGTGTCCAAGTTTCATGATCTTATAATTATTAGTCTTCTATCCTTGTATTCAGGCGTTATTTCTCCCACTTCTCCTAATATGTTTTCATGTACTTATTTTTTTTTAGCTTCTAGGATTCTTGTTATATTCTTCTTCCTTCTTTACCTGTGTACTTCTTGCTTTGATCTTCCTACGGCCACCTCACCTCAAATTTAATGGGCAGCTAGGAATGAGAAGATTTCAGCCTAGAGTTGATTTCCTGCCTGTCTATGGCATTTGGCAATGCGAAGGTGTTTTAATCATGTCACAGCTAGCACTTCTCCGCCCTATTTAATAGATTCCAGTAGATTAAACGATTTGGAAAGGTGTGGAAATTTATCAGAGTTGTCGGGGAACCCAATAGATGGGTACAAAAGAACCTCTCCACAAATACCTACCTCTGGTTCAGAGTTCACTCCGATAGCCTTTGACTTCCTCAAGCCACTCACAAAACCCCTGGCGTTGACAGTCGGTGACGGTACCGTAAACCATTACAATGAAATCAGCGTCTTCCACTTTGTGCTCTCCTACGTTTATCTGGGAGCATTTTGTGCCCGTGTTTCTTACTAGGAGGAAACCAAAGAAACGGTGTCTATATTTTTCATCTGTTTTTCGTGTTTTTATCTGTTGTGTTGTTTTTATATGTGATGCTTGAAAGAAAGGCTTTTGCCGAAATATTGGACTGTTGCATATTCTTCATTTATACGAGTATGTGCTCATTTTGCTTTCCGCTGTTCATGTCTCTGCCCACTTTCCTCACTCTTTCTATCCTTTCTGTAAAACTAAACCGTACTCCTCCATCTGCTTTCATTTCTAGAGCCAGTTTTACCGCAGTCGTGTCTCTAATCAATAGGGGCAATAGGAAAGTGGGATTGAAATAATTTTGCATCATCTTACAGTCTTCGTCTCCGAAGTACCTGGCCGTCTATATAAGAGCTCATCATTTCGCTGGCGTGCTAAACATTTCTAATTATCTTCGTCCTAGAACAAGATTTAATTAAGAATGGCCTGACACTTAAACTATTTGCGTGGCCTTATTGTTCGGTGATGCGTGTCGGAGACCAGCGCATCACAAAAGCAGATGCTCGAAAAAAAAGACAGCAATTTCCTGATGGATCCTGGCCATGGTTCTGCTGTCTATGGCACTTTCCAGCGTGAGGGTCCTAAATAATAAATCTAACAAAAACATTACGACCCCTCTCTCTTTGGATAGCCCCTCCCATTCTCTTGCTTATGTTTTAGAAGGCCTCCCAGACCAAAAACCTTGCCTCGGGGCCGTTTTGACCGTTCGTGTGAAAACATATTGACGCTGTCCTGACCTTGAACTTGGTCGTTTCCATCAGCGTTAATATTTCATCCTCATTCACAAGATAACATTTCTCCTGCACTTGGACGCGCCGGAAACAGAATACCAGCCCAGATTTTACTAACATTCTTGCTTTCGCTCTCTACTGTTCTCATGCCCCGCATTGGCCACTTCCGAATGGGGTTGCCATTTCTGGCAGGACACTCTGCAGTTATTATTCGCTCTCTACTCACGCGCACACACACATACACATATTTTTTGTCTATAAATGTAATGGCAATTTTTTATGAAATTTATCATTGAGGTTCCCTTTTTTTCTGTCCGGAACTCACGTTTTCATGTCCAAAGAGATCGCCAGTCGTCCAGTATTAAGGTGAGATTGTATATTCTGCCGGTCGTTTAGTATTAAGGTGAGATTGTATATTCTGCCGGTCGTCCAGTATTAAGGTGAGATTGTATATTCTTATGTCTTTGCCACTGCAACATTATCAGTAGTTTTGTTGTATACCAAAGGATGACAGTCAGTTCTTCAGATATGTTCTCCTCATCCATCCATCCATCCATCCATCCATCCATCCATCCATCCATCCATCCATCCATCTGTCTGTCTATCTGTCTCTCTGTCTGTGTTTTTCTGTCTGTCAAAGGATGACAATCAGTTGTTTGTATAGTTTCTCCCTCCCCTACGTCATTTGTAAGAGCTCGGCCACATAAGAAAGCTTTTTTTTAATCACATTACACACCTCAATTGACAACATCTGCAGAGAAAAGAATAAATAATTCTGTTTAGATGGATAACTGTGATAGTAAATTTGTGTCAGCAACTGGAGAGAGAAGATTAGGAACAGGGAGAAATGGAGTCGAATTCTATATGCAGAAGTGAGTCTTTGTGTCTCGGAATGCTGAAAAGAAGAAGGAGGAGGAGGAGGATGAAAATGAGGAGGAAGAAGGAAGGAGAAGGAGAAATAATAGAAGAAGAAGTAGTGCGATAGTAACTGTTGTTAAACTGATAATACTAATAAAGTTGTACCCAGGTGTATGCAGAAGGCAAAATAAGTACCTTTATAAGACTCCATAACCCAAATGGTCAAAGTGGCACAGGAAACAGAAATGTATAGCTGTGTCACATCTTGATACCCGTGGCTATCTCACTATTTTGATCGAAATATTGACCGTTGAACTCGAAAGAACTGAGTTCTAGCACATGTCGTGTATAGGCAAAAATTTGTAGCCGTATGGACAGCGCGCATCGCCGGTGAATTTCTGTACGTGTTAGTGTTTTTTTTTTGTGTGTGTGTCTTTTCTGTTGTCTTTGGTAAAGCCATTTTTTGCCGAAATATTGGGCTGTCATTGTTCGTACATTGTTCCAAGATTTGGAAAGAAGAAAAGGTCCCTTCTAATTGGAAGAAAGGAATCATTGTTAAAATACCAAAAAAGGGCAACCTTAGTGACTGTAACAACTGGAGAGGAGTAACCTTAATATCAGTTGTGTCAAAAGTATTTTGCAAGGTCATTTTGAATAGACTCAAAGATATAGTGGATACTGCAATGAGAGAAGAACAAGCAGGATTTCGAAAAGGGAGAAGCTGTCTCGACCAGATCTTTACTCTCAGAATAATACTTGAAGAACATATTGAAAAGCAGAAACCATTAATACTGAACTTCATAGATTTTAAAAAGGCATTTGATAGCATACATAGAGATTCATTATGGAGAATTTTATGTCTATATGAAATACCATCTAAAATTGTCAACATCATTAAGGACTTATACAATGGATATGGTTGTGCAGTCAAGACAGAAGAAGGGATGAGTGAATGGTTCCAGATTGAAACAGGCGTGAAACAAGGATGTATACTGTCTCTTTTACTTTTTGGGATTACAATAGACTTCATAATGAAAAAATGCTGCACAGGTAACACAGGTATTGACTGGGTACATGGGACCCAACTAGAAGATCTTGATTTTGCTGATGACATAACTCTTATCATTAATAATGTGAATTCCATGCAAGAAAAAACAGATAGCCTGTCTTCACTGGCTAGCAAAATAGGACTTGAAATTAACAAGGACAAAACAAAAATAATGAAAATTCCCATCAATCAAAATGGAAAAATACACATAGAAGGGACAGATATTGAAGAAGTCAATCAATTTGCATACCTTGGCAGCTACATAGACCAGGATGGTGACACTAGAAAGGAAGTTAGGATCAGAATTGCAAAAGCAGCATCAATCTTCAAGAATCTTGAGAACATATGGGATTCAAAAGTTATAAGCACAAAAACCAAGTTAAGATTATTCAATTCAAATGTAATATCCACCCTCATTTATGCATGCGAAAGCTGGAAAACAACTAAAGAAATAGAAAAGAAATTAGACTCTTTTGAAAACAAATGCTTAAGGAAAATACTCGGCATCAAGTGGAATGAATTCAAGAACAATGCAGAGATAAGACAGATGACTGAACAACAACCAGTCTCATGGGTGATCAGGAAAAGGAGATGGACATATGTTGGTCACTTGATGAGAAGAAATGATCAGAGAATCCCAAAACAAGCTATCAAGTGGAACACAACAGGCCGAAGAAAAAGGGGCAGACCGCGGGAAACTCTGAAGAGGACATTATTAAGAGAGGCCAAGTTAACAGGCATAAAATCCTTTGATGAGGTTGAAAGACTCGCCGAAGACAGGAAAAATTGGCGAACTACTTTGCGAGCCCTGTGTGACGTTTAACGGCACGGGAAGGATATAAGATATAAGATAAGACTGTTCGTACCCTCTACTCCTAACTTTTCTTCCTTCAGTTTCCTTAGCTATTCTCTTAAAACTGCACCATACATCTCCCCCTGACTCTACTTTGTGTACACTGTACACGAAATAATTTACATAGAACACTGTAAACTGAATACTTTATGTAGATAGAACTTGTACAATGATTACTCTACGTAGATAGAACACAGAACACCGAATACTTTGTGTAGATAGAACAACACTGTACACGGGATGGTTTATGTAGATAGAACAACACTGTATACTGAATAATTTATGTAGATAGAACAACACTGTACACTGAATATTTTATGTAGACAGAACACTGTACACTGAATACTTTATAGAACACTGTAGACTGAATACTTTATATAGATAGAACATTGTACACTGGATGCTTTATGTGGATAGAACAACACTGTATACTGAATAATTTATGTAGATAGAACAACACTGTACACTGAATATTTTATGTAGACAGAACACTGTACACTGAATACTTTATAGAACACTGTAGACTGAATACTTTATAGAACACTGTACACTGTAAAGCAATTTGTTTAATAAACTGAAAAACCCAAACATGACTCTCTATTGAACCATAAATAATAGCGGAACCTACCCGCCGTAAACGCAGTCTCTATGAAGAGTCGAGGAAACAACGGCTAGTCTCAGTAGTTCTAGTAAAATTACAGTAATTTGGAGTCATCATTTTTTTAGAAACATCTGTAAGTCTGGTATCTATCTATCTATCTATCTATCTATCTATCTATCTATCTATCTATCCATCCATCCATCCATCCATCCATCCATCCATCCATCCATCCATCCATCCATCCATCCATCCATCCATCCATCCATCCATCCATCCATCCATCTATCTATCTATCTATCTATCTATCTATCTATCTATCTATCTATCTATCTATCTGTCTGTCTGTCTGTCTGTCTGTCCTTCCGACTGACGCCCGCCCGTCTTTCTGTCTGTCTGTCTGTCTGTCTGTCTGTCTGTCTGTCCATTCATCTTAAATTTTTTAAAAGTTTATTGACACTAAAAAACAAAACAAAAAACAAACAACCGGAATTTGTTGTATGTAAATCATATGAAGTCCTTAAAGTATAACTTCATAATTTTCACCAACATATTATTCTTAGGACTAATATCAGAAATATATAGGTCAGAACTGCAGGGTTAAAGATGACAGGAATTGTTCAGTCAGAAAAAAAGTTCATAAAGAAGATAGTCCGGTCGCAAGGATACTATTATTTAGGTAGTTCTCATTATCAGTGTACAGAGCTGAAAAGAGTGCCATATTTTCTTATCTTATTATCTTAACATTTTATTTTGTCCATGTTATATTATTTTACCACATCCCTAAAACAGTCTTGTCTGTCTTTCTCATCATTTTGTTCCGTGGGGGAGCACAAAAGTTGTTTCCGCCGTGGAACTCACGTGTACTAATACACAAAAGAAAATAGTCCCACTTCCTGTTTCCAATATGTCTTCCAGCCAACGTAGTTCTCATTATGTATCTGGAAATCTAGAGCATAGTAATAGAAGAGGGCGGGGAAGGAAAGATGCTAATAGTTATGGAAATTCAAAATGGGGACTAGCAAACGGATATTGCTTGCTGGCATAGCTTCATGGGGTCTTTTGATGAAGTTCATTGTGAGATCTCATATCATTTCTGAGTTCCTGTCTCTCTCTCTCTCTCTCTCTCTCTCTCTCTCTCTCTCTCTCAGTCCCTCCCCTTATCTCTCTTGACTCTTTGTTTTCGCATAAAAAGAACTTCTTTGACATAGTCTGCCCTGTTTTCTGCATGGGCCCAGCAAGAACAGATCAAATCAGACTGTGCAATGTAGTAGGAGTAGGCGGTCGTCTCCCTCTTCCATCCTTGATGTCTCGAACCAAGTAGGAGTAGGCGGTCATCTCCCTCCTCCATCATCCATGTCTTGAACCAAGTAAGAGTAGGCGGTCATCTCCCTCCTCCATCGGCCGTGTCTCGAATCAAGTAGGAATAGGTGGTCATCTCCCTCCTCCATCCTCCGTGTCTCGAACCAAGTCGACCGCTGTTTCTCCTGCCAATCCTTGCAGTCAGGCCATCCAGATATTTCTGTCTTCTCCGACCTCTCTGTCTTTTGCCATTTGTCTTTCTAGTGATGAGCAATTTTTTTTCGAGAACAAGTAAGCCAGTACTAAAATTATGTTGAATTTAGATTACATTAGATCACATTAGATCACATTACAAGGAATGAAAGTTCAGAAATGAAGGGACTCTGAACCCAGTTCTTCACTCTTTGAAAATAAGATTCGCATCCTTCTGTGTTTCTCTTTTACAGTTATCTTTACCATATTATCTGTGTTATAAGATGCTTCTATATTGCCTGTTTTTTAAGATTCTCACATATTCTCTGTGTTATAAGATTGTCTCATATTCTCTGTGTTATAAGATTCTCCCATGTTCTCTGTGTTATAAGATTGTCTCATATTCTCTGTGTTATAAGATTCTCCCATATTCTCTGTGTTATAGGATTCTCCAATATTCTCCTTGTTATAATATTCTCCCATATTCTCTGTATTATAGGATCCTCCCATATCCTCTGTGTTATAGGATTCTTCCATACTCTCTGTGTTATAAGATCTTCTCATATTCTCTATATCAAGAGATTCTCTCATATTTCCTATGTTATAAGATTCTCCCATATTCTTTGTTCTTAAAAGACTCTCCCATACTCCCAGTGTTATAAGACTTTTTATAGTCTTGATCATATATGCTTCTATCATATTATATATCCCATATAATTAATTCTTCATAGTCTTGATCGTATTGAAATCTTCCATATTCTTAGCAGTATATGATTGTTTCATATTAGTTTATGGTACTGCTATATTTATCTTTATACATAATGTTCTTATTTCATCCTCATATACGATCCTCCCACATTCTCCTCTGTGTATGAGTCTCTCACATTTTCATCTTCATATGATTCTCCTATATTCTTTTTTGCACTTGAGTCTCCCACATTTTCATCTGTATATGATTCTCCCATATTCTCTTCTGTACACAAGTATCCCACATTTTCCTCTGTATATGATTCTCCCACATTTTCTTCTGTATACGAGTCTCTCACATTTTCCTACGTATATGATTCTAGCATATTCTCTTCTGTAGATGAGTCTCCCACATTTTCCTCTGCATATGATTCTCCCACATTCTCTTCTGTGTACGAGTCTCCCACATTTTCCTCTCTGTATGATTCTCCCATATTCTTCTCTGTTTACGAGTCTCCCACATTCTTCTTCGTATATGATTATCGCACATTCTCATATCTTCATAGTTTAATAGAGTTGCACGGTTAGCAGCGAGCAGTCTTCTCAGTACGATAGGAGTTATTTGTAAATCGACTCCACTGCGTTCCAGCACACGCACTTCTAGCATTTGTTATCTTGCATTTTCGTTAGAATTAGAACTGCTTTTGTTTGTCTACAATTTACCACTTGAGGTGAACGTCCAATGTTTATTGAGATTGTTTTCCAGTTTACCAGGTTATACAGTGGCTGTAATTCCATATTTTATTGAGATTGTTTTCCAGTTTTCCAATTTACCAAGTACAAAGCTGGACGTAATTTTGTTATTTATGGGATTAATGTTTAGCTGATATTGTGTTCTGCTTTCATGCACTGACAGCCATGCATAAAAAGTATTATCTGGAGTGCCTCTCTTTCTGCACACATAAATTCTGTACATCACCTGATAAACGGCCTGCCCCGCTCTGAAAAGAGACATTCTATATCTCTGAAAACGGTGTGCCTCTCTCTGCAGGTATATATTTTATATATCCCCTGAAAACAGTCTGCCTCTCATTCTCCTTCTCTCTCTCTCTCTCTCTCTCTCTCTCTCTCTTTGCAGATATTTATTTTATATGTCCCCTAAAAACAGACCCCCCCCCCCTCTCTCTCTCTGTGCATGTAGTCTCTCTCTCTCTCTCTCTCTCTTTCTCTAGATATATATTTTATATGTTCACAGAAAATAGCCTGCCTCTCTCTCTCTCTCTGCAGGTAGAGATTTTATATATCCCCTGAAAACAGTCTGCTCCCCCTTCTCTCTCCCTCTCTTTCTCTCTCTCTGCAGATATATATTTTATATATCCTCTGAAAACAGTCTGCTCTCTCTCCCCGCCATCTCTCTCTCTCTCTCTCTCTCTCTGCAGATATATATTTTATATATCCCCTGTCAACCGCACCGAGCTGCACAGCGTGGGCTGCTGTTGCGCAGGCCAACCTTTCTTTTGGCGTAAAAGCGCTCTCGAGTTACGTGCGTGGGGAAAAAGGCCTTCGCTTCCTTCCTGGACGACGAGAGTTAAGGTGTTTCGATGCAGAAGCGAGTGGTTTGTCCGTCGAGCGAAGCCTATAAACGGCCAGCCAGACAGGTTAGTGTTAACGCGTCTGTGGTGTACTACGGTTTTGTCGACCGATGGTCTCGAAATTGGCCCATCTCTCACAAAGAGTATCGAGTCAGCAGTGTGTAATGTGATTTGGTTGTGGGTGCCGGACTTTCGTTTCGTTCGTTAGAGCAGAGAGAGCCGCCCCCGCCGGTTAAAGGAAATGAAACGCCGCGGGGGTCGAAAGGGATCCGCTCGGAGCAGAGCGCTGTCTCCCTTGCCCCGTGTCGGTCTGTCGGCAGATATACGACTAAGATTCGGTGAAGAAAGTTATCTATATTTTGATCCTGCCAGTAGTCATATGCTTGTCTCAAAGATTAAGCCATGCATGTCTAAGTTCACACTGTCTCACGGTGAAACCGCGAATAGCTCATTAAATCAGTCGAGGTTCCTTAGATGACACGATCCTACTTGGATAACTGTGGCAATTCTAGAGCTAATACATGCTTACCAAGCTCCGACCCTCGTTGAAAGAGCGCTTTTATTAGTTCACAACCGCTGCTGGAGAGATTCTTCAGCTGCCGTGCATGGAGTGGGGCTCCTCCCGGCCAGTGAAGAAAGGTGTGATTATGAGTTGCCGTGCGGCACTGTGGAAAAGGTGAAAGAAAGGAGTAAGTGAAGTAATCAATAGTCTCGAGGTCAGGACTGCTCAAATCACGGCACCTCTGCTCTGGAGGTCGGCCACGTCCCATATACACTCATACCGGGCGAATTGCTTGAACCGGCTTAACCCAGGGGTTAAGACACTGCTGGCGAGACTCTTCAGATGCCGCGCATGGAGTGAAACTCCTCCCGGCCAATGAAGAAAATGAGGAAAAGCAATCAGGGTTGCCGTGCAGTGCCGATGTGAAAAGGTGATGGAAAAGATAACGTGAAGCTTAATCGGTATGTCCAGTAGTGTCGCGGCGAGAGCTACTCATACCACGGCATCTCTGCTCTAGAGGCCGGCCACGTCCGTTCTACACCTATACTGGTGAAATATGCCTAAACCTGCTTAAACCAGGGGTGAAACTTGATGGCTATTCAAGTCACGGTACCTCTGTTCTAGAGGTCGGTCACGTTCTTAATACGCCCATACTGGGATAATATGCCTAAACCGGCTCAACCCAGGGGTGAAACTCACTAGCGGCGAGGATTCGTCCTCCTGGACAAAAGCTCGGTCACAACTAGGAAGGGTAGCGGCCACCATCACAAAATGCTGAAGTCGGAGAAACTGGACCAGCGCAGTTTAGATAGGCAACCACCTCTCACTCGGGGGGGGGGGGGTGTATGCATAACCTAATCACGCTGAGGTTTTCCGGTGAGAAAGTCCAACGCTGGACTGGATGGCCAGCCACATCTCATCCGTTTGGGATACATAAACAGTATATACACAGGCATTCCACACACGTCGAGGTTTTCCGGTGAGAAAGTCCATTTCTAGATTAAACTGGTGCAATGAAAACCACGCTTCTGAGGCTCACCAAGAATACAGGCTCAAGCCCTGCGATACTCTGAACCTCTTGTGATCTTCTCGGGGATCTCGTGTGGTCCTTTCGGGACCACGGGAGTAAATTCAGAAGGATCACGGTGCAGTCTTGGTGGTAGAAGCGAACGAAGAAGATATATCCCCTGAAAACAGTTTCCCTCTCCCTCCCTCTCTCTCTCTCTCTCTCTCTCTCTCTCTCTCTCTGCAGATATATATTTTATATATCTCCTGAAAACAGTCTGCCTCTCTCTCTCTCTTTCTCTCTGCAGGCAAATATTTTATATACTATATGAAAATAGTCTTCCTCTCTCTCTTTCTCTCTCTCTCTCTCTCTGCAGATATATATTTTATGTATATCCTGAAAACAGTCTCCCTCTCTTTTCCTCTTCCTCTCTCTCTCTACAGATATATATTTCATATATTTCCTTAAAACAGTCTCCCCCTCCTCTCTTTCTCTCTCTGCAGATATATATTTTATATATCCTCTGAAAACAGCCTGTTTTTCCTCTCTCTCTCTCTCTCTCTCTCTGCAGAAATATATTTTATATATCCCATGAAAACAGTCTGTTTTTTCCTCTCTATCTCTTTCTCTCTCTCTCTCTCTCTCTCTCTGCAGATATATATTTTATATATCCCCTGAAAACAGTCTGTTTTTTCCTCTCTCTCTCTTTCTCTCTCTCTCTCTCTGCAGGTAGAGATTTTATATATTCCCCGAAAGCAGTCTCCCTCCCTCCTCTCTCTCTCTCTGCAGATATATATTTTATATATCCCCTGAAAGCAGTCTCCCCTCTCCTTCTATCTCTCTCTCTCTCTCTGCAGATATATATTTTACATATCCCATGAAAGCAGTCTCCCTCCCCCTCTCTCTCTCTCTCTGCAGATATATATTTTACATATCCCATGAAAGCAGTCTTCCTCCCCCCCCCTCTCTCTCTCTCTGCAGATATATATTTTATATATTCCCTGAAAGCAGTCTCCCTCCCCCCCCCTCTCTCTCTCTCTGCAGATATATATTTTACATATCCCCTGAAAGCAGTCTCCCCTCTCCCTCTCTCTCATGTAAGTAACATCCTTCATACTTCGTTAAGTGATCATTACCCAGTCTGCTGTACGTGGACAAGAAAGGGATATAAACTTCCTAAACACAATCACATCAGTATGAAATTTAGAAGCTTCAGAAAATTTAACCTAGAATTATTCCTTAATGATTTGCAAGAATCTTCACTTACACACGTGTACCAACTAACTGACCCTGATGAGGCAATAGAATATTGGCTAAAGATCTTCAGAGATATATGAGACAAACATGTCCCCATGAAAGAGGTGAGAGTAAAACACCAGACGAAGTCACCTTGGATAACACCTGAAATACTACAATCCGTGAGAGAACGTGACCGGGCGCACAAAATCAAGGACTTTATGACCTACCGTTCACTCAGAAACAAAGTTCAATACCTAATAAGACAAGAGAAACAAATTTACTTCAGGAATCTCTCTCTCTCTCTCTCTCTCTCTCTGAACCTTAAGTGCCCAGGGCACATGGGGCTTCCGCAAGGGTTCCACAAATGCCTGTCTTTCGCCTTTTTTTCTGCTCTTGCCCAGGTGAGCCCTCTATTGCTCAACATCCTTTCTGTTGTTCTTCTCCATGTCTCTTTTGGTCTACCCTTACTTCTGTTCCCCTGTGGTGTCCATCTTAGTGCTATTTTTGGTAGTGAGTTGTCAGTCATTCTGAGCACATGTCCCAACCATCGCCAGCGTCTTTCCTCAATAATTGTTGTCAGTGGTTTCATCTGCATTTCTGCCAATAAGATGTTATTTCTTATGGTGTTTGGCCAAAATATTTTTTTAATTCTACGTAAACATTTAGTCTGGAAAGAATTCAACTTGTTTTCTATGGTTTTGGTGATTTTCAGGAATCTAATACAGAATAAATCAGACAGTAAATCAATTTGGAAAGCCATAAATACCCTATCAAATAAAAGAAAAGAATTTGATTCTCAAACCATCAATCGTGCATACACTAGCGCACATATCAGTACACATTTCAGAGAAGAAATTAACATTCTTAAATCATCAATATCAGCTCCTGCATGCGACTTACATGAACTACAAACATTCCTGGACAGCAGATGTACTGATTTTAAACAGTTACACATTCCATTCTTAACAGTCAATGAAGTTCACAGTTATCTCTTAACCTTAAAAAACAACAATACAGCTGGGCTTGATGATATTAGTAATAAGATCCTACGTTATGCTGCATCTGTCATTTCACATACACTAACAATTATTTACAACCAGTGCATTGCAAAATGTTATTTCCCTGAGGCTTTTAAAACTGCTAAGGTGTATCCTCGCTTTAAATCTGGCTCACCCAACAATCTTACCAACTATAGACCAATATCCATATTATCGTCATTATCAAAACCACTCGAAGAACACATACACAAAATAACTCTACAACATATGCAAGAGAACAATTTACTCATAGACAGTCAGTCAGGCTTTAGACCCAATCATTCCTGCCACACAGCTCTTACTAAAATGACAGAAAACTGGTTAGTAAACATAAATGACGACAGACTATGTGGTGCCATCTTTGTCGACTTTAAAAAGGCATTTGATATGATTGACCACGATATTCTTGTAAGAAAAATAAAGACTTATAAATTGCACCCTACCCTAATAAAATTAATTGCATCGTTTCTTTCAGACAGACAACAGGTAGTATTCTTCAACAATTCTCTATCAAATTCTGCTACAGTTGACACTGGTGTTCCGCAAGGTTCTATTCTAGGCCCGTTGCTCTTTGCTATCTATATCAATGATCTTCCACTTCATCTTAAACACTCTTCTTGTGACCTTTCTGCCGATGATTGCACAGTCTACACCGGTGACTACGATTGTGTTAATCTAGAATCAACTCTTCAGGTCGAGTTATACAATTTAATCAGATGGAGCAAAAATAATGGCATGATTATAAACACCGATAAAACAAAATAAATGCTCATAACAACAAGACAGAAACTACAAAACACAACAAAAACAACAGTTCGGCTCAGCATGGAAATATCACAGATAGAAAACGTTAGCGAGCACAAAATACTAGGTCTTATTATTGGCCAACATCTGACCTGGAACTCTCATGTGCAGTGTCTAACAAAACTCATCGCACAAAAAGTATACCAATTAGCTAAAATTAAGCACTTCATCGATCAAGACACTAGGAAAACATACTACATATCTCATATACAAACACATTTAGACTATTGCTCAACAGTTTGGGATGGTTGCTCAGTGTCAAATACAAATAGGCTTTGCTCACTCCAAAAGCGAGCAGTAAAGCTTATTAGTGACAAAGATCAAGCACAAAAAACTAACCATCACAAACGTATCAAAATACTACCTCTTGAGAACAGGTTCCTCTTCAACAAAGCTAAGTTAGTACATCAAATTATTTCACGGCATGCCCCGCCTTATCTATGGAACCTGTTTAAATTTAGCCCAAAGTGCAGCCACCGCTTGAACAACATATGTCTTCCAAAACATAGACTTGATCTTTACAAGAAAAGCTTTAGTTATTCTGCTGCTCATCTTTGGAATACCCTCCCATCCTATATAAAAAATATAAATTATACTCCTTCTTACAACTACAAGCTTTCCCAATATCTATTTCATGGCGACTACATGCCTCCATGAATTATAAAACTTAAAAGTTATCTTAAACTGCTCTTACAGACACCGAATACAATTAATTGTTTTTTGAATAGTCCCGAAAATTTTGTTTAGTAGATAGTCATTTATAATGTACGTAGTTACTTCTGTACTGAGTGAATGTTTAAGAGCGAAACGTAAATGTTATATTTTATTTTATGTCTCTCAGCTTCAATGTTAGTTATGTTTGTTATATGAACAGCATATTTGTAGAATGTCTGGAATAGAGTGAAAGATGTATAATAAAGGGCAGAATGTCAGACGGGCCTGCGTGCCCAATTCTTAACCCTTTTGAAATAAAGATCAATCAATCAATCAATCTCTCTCTCTCTCTCACTGGAGGTAGAAATGTTATATATCCCCTAAAAATAGTCTCCCTCTCTCTCTGTCTATCTCTATCTCTCTTATCTTATCTTATCTTATCTTATATCCTTCCCGTGCCGTTAAACGTCACATAGGGCTCGCATAGTAGTTCGCCAATTTTTTCCTGTCTTCGGCGAGTCTTTCAACCTCATCAAAGGATTTTAGGCCTGTTAATTTGGCCTCTCTTAATAAAGTCCTCTTCAGAGTTTCACCAGTCTGCCTCTTTTTCTTCGGCCTGTTGTGTTCCACTTGATAGCTTGTTTTGGGATTCTCTGATCATTTCTTCTCATCAAGTGACCAACATATGTCCATCTCCTTTTCCTGATCACCCATGAGACTGGTTGTTGTTCAGTCATCCGTCTTATCTCTGCATTGTTCTTGAATTCATTCCACTTGATGCCGAGTATTTTCCTTAAGCATTTGTTTTCAAAAGAGTCTATCTCTCTGCAGATATATATTTTATACATCCCTTGAAAACAGTCTCCTCCTTTCTTTAACTCTATCTATCTCTCTGCAGATATACATTTTAAATATCCACTGAAAACAGCCTCTCTCTCTCTCTCTCTCTCTCTCTCTCTTTCTGCAGATATATAGTTTATATATTCCCTGAAAACAATGTGCTTCTCTCTCTCTATTTCTCTCTCTCTCTGTCTGCAGGTAGAGATTTTATATATCCCATGAAAACAGTCTCCCTCCCTCCCCCCTCTCTCACTCTCTTTCTGCAGATATATACTTTATATATCCCCTGAAAACAGTCTCCTTCTCCTTTTAACTCTCTCTCTCTCTCTCTCTCTCTGCTGATATACATTTTAAATATCCACCGAAAACAGCCTCTCTCTCTCGCTCTCTCTGCAGGTAGAGATTTTATATATCCCATGAAAACAGTCTGCCTTCCTCCCCCCCCCCCCCCCCCTCTCTCTTTCTGCAGACATATACGAGGGGTGATTGGTAAGTTCTCGGCATAAGGTACAACGGACTGTGTGTAGAGAATTTTTTTTTAATTTCTCAACTTAGTCCCCTTGCAAGTTTATGAACTTAGTCCAGCGACTCTGGAGCATAAGGATCCTCTTCTTTGTAAAAGTCAGCATCTTGTGCCAGTAGCAAGTGGTCTACAGTATGAATGACGTCATCATCTGAAGCACATTTGCGAGCACTGAGCTCCTTTTTGAGTTTCGTAAACAGGTTATAGTCCGAAGGGGCCAAATCTGGGAAATAAGGAGGATGTTCAAGAAGCTGGAGGCCACATTCATGAATGGCAGCCATTGTCACCGCCGACTTGTGAACTGGAGCATTGTCTTGATGAAAGATGACTTCTCTCATCAATTTCCCTCGACGCTTTTTCTTCAGTTTGACCGGCAGTTGCTTCACAAGATTAGCTAATAGGCCCCAGTGACTGTTCTGCCCTTTTGAAGATAGTCTACCAATAGCACACCTTCTGAATCCCAAAAGATGGAAGCCATCACCATCCTTGTTTTCTTTGGTGGTGGGGGTCCATGACGTTTCCACTGCTTTGACTGTTCTTTGGTTTCTGGTCGAAAATGATGAACTCAAGTCTCATCCATAGTCACAAATTGCTGAAGAGACTTGAAAGGATCTGCATAAAAATGGCCAAAATTGTCTCTTGACATGTTGAGACTCTGTCGTTTGTGATCAGCTCCGGGAAGTTTAGGGACCCATCGAGCACAGACCTTTGTCATTTGAAGATCATTGTGAATATGGCATGAACACGTTCCTGGGAGATGTCCAACTCAGTAGCAACGTACCGCTCAGTTAGTCGTCGACCCTACATTATCATGTCATGGATTCTGCCGGTGGTTTCATCAGTGGTTACCGTTCTTGGTCTTCCTAGACGGGGATCATCTTCCAGACTCTCCCTTCCATGTCTGAACTGAGCTGCCCGTTTCTTCACTGTGCTGTAAAAAGGGGCACTCTCCCTTAAAGTCTCTACTATATCCTTATGGATCTCCTTTGATGATAAGCCCTTGATGCAGAGATAGCGAATGACTGCTTGATGAGAAATTTTATCCATTTTCTCAATTTCAGTCACCCCTTACCATTTCAGTAGCCTGTTAAAAATAATTGGTTGCAGTTAATTTCTTGAAACTTGGTGTTTAATCTTACATTAAGCTGATCTACAAATGCACCTGATATCAACTGTGTGTTTCAAGTATTTGTACTTTAGGCAGAAAATTTATCAGTCACCCCTCGTATTTTATACATCCCCTGAAAACATTCTGCCCCCCCTCCCTCTCCCTCTGCAATTATATAATTTATATATCCCCTGAAAACAATCTGCCCCCCCCCTTCTCCCTATCTCTCTGCAATTATATAATTTATATATCCCCTGAAAATATTCTGCACCCCCCCCCCTTTCTCCCTATCTCTCTGCAATTATATAATTTATATATCCCCTGAAAATATTCTGCACCCCCCCCCCTTTCTCCCTATCTCTCTGCAATTATATAATTTATATATCCCCTGAAAACATTCTGCCCCCCTTCTCCCTATCTCTCTGCAATTATATAATTTATATATCCCCTGAAAACATTCTGCCTCCCCCTTCTCCCTATCTCTCTGCAATTATATAATTTATATATCCCCTGAAAACATTCTGCCTCCCCCTTCTCCCTATCTCTCTGCAATTATATAATTTATATATCCCCTGAAAACATTCTGCCTCCCCCTTCTCCCTATCTCTCTGCAATTATATAATTTATATATCCCCTGAAAACATTCTGCCCCCCCCTTCTCCCTATCTCTCTCCAATTATATAATTTATATATCCCCTGAAAATATTCTGCACCCCCCAACCTTCTCCCTATCTCTCTGCAATTATATAATTTATATATCCCCTGAAAACATTCTGCCCCCCTTTCTCCCTCTCTCTCTGCAATTATATAATTTATATACCCCTGAAAACATTCTGCCCCCCTTCTCCCTCTCTCTCTCTGCAATTATATAATTTATATATCCCCTGAAAACATTCTGCCCCCCCCCCCCTTCTCCCTATCTCTCTGCAATTATATAATTTATATATCGCCTGACAACAGTCTGACTCTCTCTCTCTCTCTCTCTCTCTCTCTCTCTCTCTCTTTCCAGGCATATATTTTATATATCCCCTGAAAACATTCTGCCTCTCTCTCTCTCTCTCTCTCTCTGCAGATATATATTTTATATATCCCCTGAACACATTCTGCCTCACTCTCTCTCTCTCTCTGCAGTTATATATTTTATATATCCCCTGAAAAGAGTCTGTCTATCCGTCTGTCTCTCTCTCTCTTTGCAGCTATATATTTTATATATCCCCTGAAAACAGTCTGTCTGTCTGTCTGTCTCTCTCTCTGCAATTTTATATTTTATATATCCCCTGAAAACATTCTGCCTCTCTCTCAGTCGTGATAGTGAAGTTATATGGCTTTTGACAACTGTCTTTGTGGTCTAGCCTCTAGACCATACTGCGCATGGCTTTCAGTATAGTAACAGAATATAGGATACATCTGGTTTATATATATATATATATATGTATTTTATATATATATACATACACCAGAATATCCTATATTCTGTTACTATACTGAAAGCTATAAGAAAGCATAAGAACAATGCAGAGATAAGACAGAGGACTGAACAACAACCAGTCTCATGGGTGATCAGGAAAAAGAGATGGACATATGTTGGTCACTTGATGAGAATAAACAGTCAGAGAATCCTAAAACAAGCTATCAAGTGGAACACAACAGGCCGAAGAAAAAGAGGCAGACCGCGTGAAACTCTGAAGAGGACATTGTTAAGAGAGGCCAAATTAACAGACATAAAATCCCTTGATGAGGTTGAAAGGGTCGCCGAAGACAGGAAAAATTGGCGAACTACTTTGCGAGCCCTATGTGACGCTTAACGGCACGGGAAGGATATAAGGTATATAAGAAGATATATTAATAGTGGTCTAAGATAAAATTGGAAGCGTGCAATTTTGCGGAAAATTAAGTTTTTCAAGATTTTACAGTCCCCAGATCAGAGTAAATCAAACTTCATCTGGTAACAACCGGGTATTTTTGGGACAAGGTCTGTTACAGTCAGTGCAAAGCAAGGCATTCATGTCAGAGTATCGCAAAACAAGATACGACGCTGACTGTTAACCCTTTCTAGACCATACTTATAAAATGAGGACGTCACTAAGTGACGTACGTTAACCCTATGGCCTCCAGACGGTTTTGATTAAACACAAGAGTTTTCACTGACAGTTTATTAATTTTTCTTCTTAATACAGCGCAGATGTTTGTGAGTTCCTAAATATAATTACCAAACTTCTCCTTAGTAACAGTGAACATACGTTGAGCATCCTTACCTTGGGTGTCTCTACCTTGTCAAAGTATTCAACTGTAACATTTGGCTCTCATAGTTATTGGGACCTGTGCTAACTCTCTGTATCCTGTCAGAAATGTCTTAGACAAAATCAGTTTTTTTAGGCGTCTAGTTCCGAAAGAGCTTTCTTCGACACGTCACTCATTCCAAAATGTAAATTGTATTATTAATTATATACCGTTAAAAAATAGTCAGTTCTCGTAAATTATTATTTCATACATTAAATGATCAGTTCCCTTCTTGAGGAACTACAAAAGGTCACCTGGCAGTTCCGTATTCATTCATTCATTCATTCATTTGCATGTCCCTTGCGGAACATTGTCTCCCTAACAGCACTCTTGTAGGGCTCTCGGTTGTGAGCAAGATGGCCTGCTGCTGATGCATCCATTTGCAGGTCATCAAGGATGACTTGCAGCCACCTTCACTTTGGTCTTCCTCTCTTTCTTTTTTCCATTATGTACCCTTCCAAGATGGTCTTCTCTAAATTATCATGACGTTTATTGTGTTCAAAATATTTAAGTTTTCTCTCTTTAATCCTCTTTACTAGCCAGCCTTCTTCAATATTAAGTTCTTGTGGTAAGGATATATTTGTTCTTTTTTGTGTTCATTATATTTGAAGAACTCTTCTTTAGCATTTACATTCAAAGGCATGTATGTGTTTATCAGATGTTTTGTTAAGTGTCCAGGTCTCACAGGCGTATGTTGCGATGGGAAAGATGCATGTCCTTAAAAATCTTATTTTTGTAGTTCTGTCTGTTCCTCTCCACAGATTCTTTAGTTGTTTTACTTTCTGAAGAGCGATAGATGTCCTCCTTTTAATTTCCCTCATTGTATCTCCATTATTAGTTAGCAGTGATCCAAGATATTCAAAATTCTCCACTTCTTCCAGTTTTTCAACAGTGTTATACATATTTCAGCTGCCTTGTTTGTTTTGTCAGTTGTCATCAGTTTCGTTTAGTTTTCTTCGTATTACGACAGAAGTTTTGCTCTTCGCTGTTCTTATGGACTGACATACTTACTATTTCCATTCCTTTTTGTGTTGTGGACAGTAATAATGTATCATCCGCATATCTAATCTCTGGTATTTCATAACCTCCAATTGTTATGGCATCATAATATTCTTTGTCTACATCTTCTCTAACATTCCTCATGATATTTTCAGTATAGAAGTTAAATAAGTAAGGCGACAATATGCACCCCTGACGGACCCCTTGTTTTATGTCAAATGAAGTTGTTGTTTCACCATTGGTATAGATACAATAAATATTAAAATTTAATTTAATATTGCGGGGTGTGTAGAACAACAGAGACAAGTCGTCTTTGCCTACACATATCTGCGAACTGGAAGAGGTTGCAACTTTTGCATTAGATCATCCCTTACATATATATATATATATATATATATATATATATATATATATATATATATATATATGAGGAAAGAAAAGAACGACAGTGTGTATACAGATGGTGCAAGCAGTAACATCACATTAAAATTAAACAGACAAGCCGTAGATAAACTGATTTTCGTATCTTATATCTAGTAGACTAAGACCAAGACGAAGATGGTTGCAAGACATCGTTGATAACTTCAAATAGATGCGTCAGCAACAGGGCATCTTGCTCACAACCGAGAGGCTCA